>CATOCB010000067.1:0-338586 GCA_951411735.1 Somateria mollissima
GGGGGTATGGGGGGGATATGAGGGGAGAAACTGGGGGAAATGGGGATAAACTGGTGGGGAATGGGGGAATTTGGGGGATATGGGGGGAATGGGGTAGGATTTGGGGAATATGGGGTGATTTGGGGGGATATAGGGGTATTTGGGGGGAAATGGGGAGATTTGGGGGAGATATGGGGGGAATTTGAGGAGATTTGGGGGGGAAATGGAGGGTTATGGGAGGGTTTCGGGGGAATTTGGGGGAATTTGGGGGGAAATCAGGGGATATGGGGGGAAATGGGAGAGATTTGGGGGGGATATGGGCGCAGAAACTGGGGGAAATGGGATAAACTGGGGGAAATGGGCAGGATATGGGGCAAAATGTGGGGAATGGGGATAAATTGGGAGGAAATGGGGGGAAATTGGAATAAATTGGGGAAATAAGGGTGATAAATTAGGGGAAACGGGGATAAACAGGGGAAATGGGGGGGATTTGGGGGAAAATGGGGGAATAAATTGGGGGAAACGGGGACAAATGGGGATAAACTGGGGGTAAATAGGGATATATTGGGCAAAATGGGAGGGATTTGGGGGGAAATGGGGGGGATAAATTGTAGGGAAATGGGGAGAAACTGGAGGGAAACGGGGGAAATGGAGATAAACGGGGATAAACTGGGGGAAACCGGTTAAACCGGGGGGAACGGGGGGAGGGGGAAAGCGGGGTGCAAAGGGGGAGCTTGGGGGGCTCGGGGGGGGGTCCGTGCACACACCCAGGGCTCGGCAGGCGTGCCCGGCGGGCTCCATGCGGTAACCCTGCTCGCACTCGCACTTGTAGCTGCCCGGCAGGTTGTGGCAGCGCTGCCCGCACGTCTGCGGGTCCTGGCACTCGTCGATGTCTGCGGGGGGACCCGAGGGGTCAGGGGGCCACTTTGGGGTCAGGGAGGTGCGGGGGGCTCGGGGGGCGCCCACCTTCGCAGCTCTTGCCGTCGGGGCCCAGGAGGAAGCCGTCGGGGCAGAGGCACTCGTAGCCCAGCCGCAGGTCCCTGCAGACGTGGGAGCAGCCCCCGCCGCCGTCCAGGCACTCGTTGACGCCTGGAAATGGGGAAATCGATAAAAATAAATAAAACGGGAACGGGGAGGGGGTCTTGGGGAGGGGGGGGGGGTCCCATCCGCACCGCACTCCTTGATGGGTTCATCCGACCAGTCCCGGCAGTCGCGGTGCTGGTCGCAGACGCGCTGCAGGGGGATGCACTCGCCCGAGCGGCACTTGAACTGGTGGGGGCCATCGCAGGCGGTCACTGGGGGGGGGACAGGGGGTCGTCAGCACCCCCGCCACGTGCCTGTGCCCCCCACCCAGTGGCCGCCACGCACCGTTGTGGCACCCGTCCTCGTCGGAGCCGTCGGCGCAGTCGTGCTCGCCGTCGCACTGCCGCGCGCCCGGCACGCAGCGCCCATCGCCGCACTGGAACTGGTCGGGACGGCACGTGGTGGCGGGGGCTGCGGGGGGGCAAACGGGGGTCAGGGGTGCTCGGCGAGCCCCCCCGTGGACCCTCGTGGGACCCCAACCCCCGTGGGGGCGCAGCCTACCGCAGCCGTGCTCGTCGGAGCCGTCGCGGCAGTCGGGGCTGCCGTCGCAGCGCCAGCGCCGGTGGATGCACTCGCCGCTGCCGCAGGGCACCTGCAGCGCGGGGCAGGAGGCGGCGGGGGGCCGGAGGCCGCAGAGGGAGGGCCACTCGTCGGAGCCGTCGGGGCAGTCGTCGTCGCCGTCGCAGCGCCACAAGGCGCTGACGCAGCTCGAGTCGTTGCAGGCGAAGTCGTGGGGGTCGCAGGCGGCGGCGGCGGGGGGGCACCCGGCCTCGTCCGCCCCGTCCTCGCAGTCCCGCTCCCCGTCGCAGGCGAAGGCCAGCGCCACGCAGCCCCCGTCGCGCAGCGCAGCTGGTCCGGGGAGCAGGAGCGGGGGGCTGCCGAGGGGACCCCAGTGTCAGTATTGGGGTATTGAGGGGTGCGAGGGGGTCCCTGAATTTCTCCCCCGCCCCTCCCAAGCCCGGCACTCACGGCAGTCCCGCTCGTCGGAGCCGTTCTCGCAGTCCTCGTGCCCGTTGCAGCGCCAGGACGCGGGGATGCAGCGTCTCGAGCGGCCGCCGCAGCTGAACTCGGACGGGGAGCAGGACAGGGAGCCTGGGGGAGACCGGGGCTGGCACCGGGTCTGGGGGCACCGGGTCTGGGGGCACCGGGTGGTGAGGGATGGAGCAGGGAGAGGGTAGCAGAGGGGAGCCCAGCAGGGCACAACGCGGCGTGGGGAGGAGGAGGAGGAGAGAAATGGAAGAGAAAGAGGAGAAAAAGGGGGAGAGAAGCAGGAGGGAGAGGGGAGAGAGGGAAAAATGAGAAAGGAGGAGGGAGAGAAGAGGAGAAAGGAGAGAAAAAAAGAGAGAAGGAGACAGAGGGAGAATATGGGGAAGAAAAAAGAGAAGAGAAAGAGAAGATGAAAGAGAAGATGAGGAGGAGGAGAAGGAGGTGGTGAAGGAAGAGAAGAGAAGAGAAGAGAAGAGAAGAGAAGAGAAGAGAAGAGAAGAGAAGAGAAGAGAAGAGAAGAGAAGAGAAGAGAAGAGAAGAGAAGAGAAGAGAAGAGAAGAGAAGAGAAGAGAAGAGAAGAACCACAAAAGTCGGAAAGAAAGAGAAGGAGAAAAAAAGAGGAAGAGAAGGATGAGAAAAGAAGAGAAAGAAGAAGAGAAAGAGGAGAGGAGAGGAATGACTGCACGGCACGGCACAGCATGGCACAGCATGGTATGGAATAGCATGGTATGGCACAGCACGGCACAGCACGGCACAGCATGGCATGGTATGGCACGATATAGCACAATATGGCATGGTGTGGCTCAGCACAGCATGGTATGGCACAGTACGGCACAATATGGCACGGTATAGCACAATATAGCACGGGATGGCCCAGCACAGCCCAGCACAGCCCAGCACGGCCCGGCCCAGCCCCGGCACTCACGGCAGGTCGCGGGGGTCTCGTCGGAGCCGTCCCGGCACTCGGCGCTGCCGTCGCACACCCACTTGGCGGAGATGCAGGCGCTGTCCCCGCACTGGAACTGCCCCTGGCCGCACAGCTCGGCCCCTGCGGCACCGGGCACTGAGCGGCGGCACCGGCACCAGCCCCCAGACCCATTTTGGGACCCCCCCAGACTAATTTTGGGACCCTCCAGCCCCATGATGGAAGCCCCCAGCCCCAATTTGGGACCCCCCCAGACCCATCTTGGAAACCCCAGACCCATTTTGGGAACCCCCAGACCCATTTTGGGACACCCTGGACCCATTTGGGGACTACTGGGACCATTTTAGGACCCCACAGCCTCACTTTGGGACCCCCGGAGCCATTTTGGGGCTAAACCCCATGATTTGAGACACAAGCGTCACTTGGGAGACAGCTTTGGGGACTTTGGACTTTGCTTGGGAACTGCTGGGGCACGAGGCCGCCCCCTGGGGCCCTTTTAGGCCCCTCTGGACCCTTTTTAGGCCCCTTTGGGCTCTTTTTAGGCTCATTTGAGCCCTTTTTAGGCCCTTTTAGGCCGTTTCCAGTCCCCTTTGGGCCCCTCCCGGCCCCTCCGGAGGTCCCGGGGTCCCCGCGGCCACCCCCAGGCCCCGCCCCTCCGCGCTGCCATTGGCCGCCGCCGCGGTGGCCAGTTGGGCCGCGGGCCAATAGGAAACGCGGGACACGCCTCAAGGGGCGGTGCCGCGCAAGGGGATTGGGCCAGGACGGGGCAGAGCCGCCCTCGCCACGCCCACCGCGCCCCCTGCCCTCAGTCATGGCCCCGGTGCCCAAAGCCCCCCGAGAACGCGGGGGGGGGGAGGGGCTGGGACCCCCCCGAGCCCCCCAGGGAGCCCCTCAGTGCCTCGGGGACCCCTCCCCAAAACCCCGAGACCCCCCCCCCAAAACCCCCAGGGACCCCCCAGCACCTTGGGACCCCCCCTCAGCACCCCAGGACCCCCCCTCAGACCCTCGGGACCCCCCCCTCAGCACCCCCAGGACCCCCCCAGCACCTTGAGACGCCCCCTGAGCACCCCGGGACCCCCCTGAGCACCCCGGGGACCCCCTCAGCGCCCCCCAAGTCCCCCCGAGGACGCCCCCCAGCTGCACACCAGCCTCACCCAAGCCCCCCATGAGCCCCCCCGAGGCCTCCCACCACCAGCACCGGGCACCATTGGAACCGGGCACCCCCAGCACCGGACACCACCACGTCCCAGTAACACGGGCACTGGGCACCACCGCACCCCAGTACCACCACCAGCGGCCACCACCCTGTCCCAGCACCACGGGCACCAGCTACCACCGTGCCCTGGCACCCCGGGCACTGGGCACCACCACGTCCCAGTACCACCACCACCGGGCACCACCGCGTCCCAGCACCAGCCACCACCGTGCCCCAGTACCACCACCACCAGGCACCACCGTGTCCCAGTACCGGCCACCACCGCACCCCAGCACCACCACCACCGGCTACCGCCACGTCCCGGCACCACGAGCACCGGCTACCATTGTCCCCTGGCACCGTGGGCACCGGCCACCACCGCGTCCCAGCACCACCACCACCGGGCACCACCGCACCCCAGTACCGGCCACCACCGCGCCCCGGCACCTCGGTCCCCACCCGGCGAAGCCCCTTACCTGGGAGCAGCACCAGCAGCGCGCCGCCGAGCAGCGCCCAGACGCGTGCCATGCTGCCACCCGGCACGCGAGGCACCGGGCACGACGGGAGCCCCCCGGACGACGACGACGGTGACGGCGGTGACACCGGTGACAACGGTGACACCGAGGATGCCGGTGGGAGCCGAGCGCTGCCGCCCTTCGCTCGCCCGGCGCAGGGGAGGGGTTTGAGCATGGGGTGATTTTCAAAACTGCTCCACATCATGCGAGGAGGAGGAGCGCCCGACCGCACGATGTGACATCGGCGCCTTAACTCTTCCCCCGCCCGGCGCCCGCGGACGCACGGACACGGGGACGGACGCACGGACACGGACACACGGACACACGGACACAGCCCCGTCCCCAAAACCGGGGTCCCCCCCCAGGCCCCCTTCCCTTTTCCACCCTTCACCCCGGTGCCGCTCGATGAACCGCTGCCCACCCACCGACCCCAGCGCGCGCTTTTGGGGTGGTTTTGGCCGCTTTTGAGGTGTTTTTATCTCCTTTTGGGGGTGTTTTCTCCCCTTTTGGGGTGGTTTTGTCCCCCTTTGGGATGTTTTCATCTCTTTCTGGGGTGTTTTCATGCCCTTTTAGGAAGTTTTTATCCCTTTATAGGGTGTTTTCATCCCTTTGGGGGTATTTTCATCCCCTCTTGTGAAGTTTTTATCCCTTTATGGGGTGTTTTCGTCCTCTTTTCGGTGTTTTCCTCCCCTTTTCGTAACTTTTTATCCCTTTATAGGGTGTTTTCATCCCTTTTGGGATATTTTCATCCCCTCTTGTGAAGTTTTTATCCCTTTATGGGGTGTTTCTGTCCCCTTTTGGGATGTTTTTTGCCCCCCCGTGAGACAAAGCTCTACTGGAAGCCAGCCCCACACCCAGCAGGAGCCCCACAAAGCGGGTAAATCCCCCCAAATTGGGTAAATCCTCCCCCCAAACAGGGTAAAAGCCCTTTAAGGGGTTAAGTCCTCCCCCTGAAGGGGGCAAGTCTCCCCCAAAGGGGGTAAAATCCTCCCCCCAAAGGGGGTAAGTCTTCCCCCGGGGGGGGGGGGGGTAAATCCCTCCCCCAAAGTAGTAAGTCCTCCCCCAAAGGGGGTGTAAGTACCCCTAAAAAGGATAACTCCTCCTCCAAGAATGTAACCCACCCCCCAAGAGGGTAAATCCTCCCCCAAAGGGGGCTAAATGCCCCTGAAGGTGTAAATCCACCTGAAGGAGGTTAATTCATTCACCCAAAGGGGGCAAATATCCCCTAACAAGGGAAAATCTCCCCCCAAAGGGGGTAAATGCACCTGAAGGGGGTAAATTCCTTTCCCTAAAGAGGGTAAAATGCCCCTGAAGGTGTAAATCCACCTAAAAGGGGTAAATTCCTTCCCCTGAAGGGGGTAAATATCCCCCTAAAGAGAGTAAATCCCCCACCAAAAGGGGGTAAATGCCCTTGAAGGTGTAAATACACCTGAAGGGGAAAATTCCTTCCCCTGAAGGCGGTAAATATCCCCCTGAATTGCGTAAATCCCCCCCAAAAGGGGGTAAATGCCCCTGAAGGTGTCAATTCCTTCCCCAAAGGGGGTAAATCTCCCCCTAAGAGGGAAAATTCCCCCCAAAGGAGGTGTAAGTACCCCTAAAAAGGGTAAATGCACCTGAAGGAGGTAAATTCCTTCCCCTGAAGGGGGTAAATCTCTCCCTAAAGAGGGTAAATCCCCCCCAAGATGGGGTAAATCCCCCCCCCAAAGGGGGTAAATCCCCCCCACCCCCCCGGCAGGACGCAGCGGAGGCAGGGGTAGGGTCTGGTTTAATTTATTACTGCTTGAAATCCAGTGACATCGACACGCGCGGCCGGCGGCGGGGCGGCCACGAGCGGCCGCCTCCAGCGAGCCACCGAGAACAGTACCGCTGCTGAAAATGGGGCGAAAAAGAGGGAAATCGGGGAGCTGAGCGCTCCCTGCGAACAGTTAATGCTGTTAGGAGGGCTGCCAGCCCGGCGCTATAAATATGGGGGGGGGGGCAGGGTACTCCAGCCCCTCGCAGCTACGGGGGGCCGGGGCCGCGGGGCGGGGGCTCAGTCGTCTTCGGTGCCGCTGCCGGAGCGATCCTGGGGGGAGACAGGAGGTTAGGGGGGGTGGGGGCGGAAAAGGGGGGTTTTGGGGGAAGAAAGAGGGAAAAGGAGTGTTTGGGGGGAAAATGAGGGCGTTGGTTGGGGAAAAAAAGAGAGTGTTTTTTTTTTAGGGGGGAAAAAAGGGCACATTTTAGGAAAAAAAGAGCATTTTTTGGGGAAAAAGGGCTTTTTTGGGGGGAAAAAAGGTGGTTGGGGGGAAAAAAGGGTGTTTTGGTGTTTTTTTGAGGAAAAAAGAGGGCATTTGGGGAAAAAAAAGAGGGTGTTTTTTTGGGGGAAAAGAGGTCATGTTTTTGGGGGAAAAAGTGTTTTGGAGGGAAAAAGAGAGGGCGCTTTTTGGGGAAAAAAAGGGCATTTTGGTGTTTTTTGGGGAAAAAAGGATATTTCAGGGGGGAAAAAAAGAGGGTGTATTTTTTGGGGAAAAAGGGCGTATTTTTGGGGTAAAAAGAGGGAGTTTGGGGGGAAAAAGAGGACTTTTGGGAGGAGAAAAAGAGGAAAAGGGTGTTTTTTGGGGAGAAAGGGCGTTTTTTTGGGAAAAAAGGGCCTATTTTGGGGTGGGAAAAAAGAGGGCATATTTTGGGGAAAAAAGAGGACTTTTCTGGGGAGAAAAAATAGGGCTTTTTTGGGGGGGAAAAAGAGGACTTTTTTGGGGAAAAAAAAGAGGGCGTTTTTTGGGGGGGAAAGGGTGTTTTTTTGGGGAAAAAAAAGAGGGCATTTTGGGGGAAAAAAGAGCGTATTTTTGGGGGGAAAAGAGAGCGTTTTGGGGGCCTCACCTCCTCCTGCTCCTCCTCGCTGTCGTCGTCGCTCACCACGGGCTTGGCGCGGGAGCCGCGGCTGGTGCGCCTGCGGCCCTTGAGCCGCTCCTGCGCCTTCTCCTTGCGCCCCAGTTTGATTTTCACCTTCACGGACCGGGCTGCTGGGGGGGGACAAAGGGGGGGCCGCCGTCAGACCAGGACCCGCGCGGGGGTTCTCCCAGTCTCCCCCAGTTCCTCCCAGTTCCCGCTCCCCCTCCCTGGCTCCCCACGTCCCCGCTGTCCCGGGGCAGGGTGCGGGCAGCGTGCGCTTCCCCCGGGCACGCCGCCACGGCCCTGCCCGCCGGGAGGGGGGAGGTTTTGGGGCCGTTCCCCCCCCCCCCATTAACCCCCCAAACCCCCTTGGGGGGCACTCACCCTCTGATTCCGATCCTTCCTCTTCGCCTTCCTCCTCCTCCTCACTGTCCTCACCTTCGCTCTCCTCCTCCTTCTCAATTTTCTGCCTCACGCTGGTGAAGACGGACTGCAGCACGATGGAGTCCTCGTAAATCTGGGGGGGGGCAGCAAGAGGGTGAGGAAGGGGGACGCCCCGAGACCCCCCCACGGCCCCCGGTGGCGGCGTGGCCTTACCAGGGAGCCCTCGAGGTTGAAGGTCTGCGCGTTCTGGCACAGCAGCATCACGTCCTTCTCCAGGTCGTTCAGGCTGCGGTACTTGTGGTTGCGGATGCGCTCCTGGGGGGTGGGAAAACGGGGTCAGGCCCCCTCAAAGCTCCCCTCCGTGCCCCAAAAGCTCCCCTCCGTGCCCCAAAAGCCTCCCAGTGTCCCAAAACCTGCCCTCGGGGCCCCAAAAGCTCCCCTTTGGGGCCCCTAAACCTGCTGTCAGTACCCCAAAAGCTCCTCTCTGTGCCCCAAAAGCCTCCTGGTGCCCCAAAAGCTCCCCTCCGTGCCCCGAAAGCTCCTCTTGGGGCCCCAAAACCTGCTCTCAGTACCCCAAACGCCTCCCAGTGCCCCAAAAGCTGCCCTCAGTACCCTAAAAGATCCCCTCAGGGCCCCAGAAGCCTTCCAGTGCTCCAAAAGCTGTCCCTGGGGCTCCAAAAGCCTCCCAGTGTCCCAAAACCTGCCCTTGGGGCCCCAAAAGCTGCCCCCGGTGCCTGAAAACCTGCCCTCGGGGCCCCAAAAGCTCCTCTCTGTGCCCCAAAAGCCTTCTGGTACCCCAAAACCTGCCCTCGGGGCCCCAAAGCTCCTCTCTGTGCCCCTAAAGCTCCCCTCAGGGCCCCAAAAGCTCCCTTTGGGGCCCCCAAAAGCCTCCCAGTGCCCCAAAAGCTGCCCTCAGTACCCTAAAAGATCCCCTTGGGGCCCCAAAAGCCTTCCAGTGCTCCAAAACCTCTTCTCAGTGCCCCAAAAGCTCCCCTTGGGGCCCCAAACCTGCCCTCAGTACCCCAAAAGCTCTCTGCGTGCCCCAAAAGCCTCCTGGTGCCCCCAAACCTGCCCTTGGGGCCCCAAAACCTGCCCTCGGGGCCCCCAAAAGCCTCCTGGTGCCCCAAAACCTGCCCCAGTGCCCCCAAAACTCCTCTCCTTGCTCCAAAAGCCTCCTGGTACCCCCAAAACCTGTCCCTGGTGCCCCAAAAGCTCCCCTTGGGGCCCCAAAAGCTCCTCTCTGTGCCCCAAAAGCCTTCCGGTACCCCAAAAGCCTCCTGATGCCCCAAAACCTGCCCTCGGGGCCCCCAAAAGCCTCCTGGTGCCCCAAAACCTGCCCCCAGTGCCCAAAGGCTCCCTGCAGGGCCCCAAAAGCTCCTCTCCGTGCTCCAAAAGCCTTCTGGTACCCCAAAACCTGCCCCCAGTGCCCCCAAGGCTCCCTGCAGGGCCCCAAAAGCTGTCCTTGGGGCCCCAAAAGCTCCTCTCCGTGCCCCAAAACCCTCCTGGTGCCCCCCATTTCACCCGTACCCCCTGCGGGGAGCCGGGATTTTTTTTTTTTTTTTAATGTTTTTCTTTTTCACCTTGATTTTCTTGAAGTCGACCGGCTTGCGGATGAGCTCGTAGTACTCGGGCAGCTCCTTGCGGGAGGGGAGCTGGATGAAAACCTCGCTGAGCTGGCGGCCACTGCTGCTGCACGGAGAGGGACGGCGCGTCAAGGGCGGCACCAACACCCCTCAAGCCCCTTAATTCATTCATTAATTAACCAACTGCTCATTCCCAGCCCGCTCAAACGAACCACTGCATGGCGTTTGGCAAAGAGTTTTGGGTTTTGGAGCTCCCCAACGCTCCGCAGACCTCGGTGGGCACCCAAGGGGACGGCGCGGGCTATCAAACCCCCCCCGGCCCCCGCCTCTCCCCTCTCCTACCTGTCCTTGTACTTGATGACGGCGTCCACGATCTTCTTCATCTTCTTGGTGAGGTTGGGGGGGTTGGGGGAGAGCTTTTCGGCCGGCGGCCGGCCCCGTTTCTTCTGCTTCTTGCTCTCCTCGTCCTTGTCCCGGCTGCGGGTGCTGGTGGTGGGGGTGGCGGAGCCCACGTCCGTGTCCCGCTTGCGTTTGCGGGAGGATTTCTTCTGCCTCACCTCCTCCTCGATCTCCTCCAGCGTGCCCTCCTCGATCGCCTGCCCGGGGGGCAACGCAGGAGCCGCTAGCACGGAGGCCCCCACCCTGAGCTGCCCCCCAACCCCCTGCCCAAACCCAAAGCCCCCCCCTGCTCGACCCTGGGGGCTGTGCGCCGCTCCCGGGTGGCTCCGGGTGTGTGAAGGTCCCCTCGTTATGGGGGGAAGTCACCAAATTCAGGTATTTCTGGGATATTTGAGGAGGAAACGAGGCTGGGGTGGTTACGGCACCACCTCCCCGCTGCGGACGGGGCAGCCCGAGGGCGTTTTAACGGGGCGCCCGCCTCATCAGCACCCACGAGGGACGCCGGCACCCCCAGACGGCCGGACAGACGGACACGAGCACGGGGCTGAGAGGCCAACGGAGCAAGGGTGCTGTACCATGTATACCTTGAGCCACTGCTTCTCCGTCAGCGAGTCGCTGTAGTCCACCTCCTTGCGGTGCCGGGAGCCTCGGCCGAACATTTTCTCCTCCTCTTCCTCGCAGGTCAGCCTCTCCACCTCGGCGTCGTCCTTGATGATCCACGAGGGCAGCTCGTCCTCCTCCATCAGCCGCGGCTTGCGCTTGGGGTTGCGCGCCTCCTCCCGCCTGCGGTCCAGGTCCATGCGCTGCCAGGAGAAGGGGGCGAAGCTGTGGGGCTGCTGCCGGGCTTGGGAGGGGGGCGGCTGCGGCCCTAAATCCTCCTGGGGGGCCACGGAGAGGCCTCGGGGGAGCACGGGGCCGGGTGGGGAGAGCCGCCGGCAGGAGCGGAAAATGTTTCGGTGGCCACAGCTCGGTAGAGGCTGCTGGAGGGAGGGCAGGAATCCGGCCCGGTCGGTGGGAGATGGGGCAGTGATTAATTAGCGGCTGGAGCTCGTTAGCTGTGGGGCTGGGGGAGCTCGCCCCTCTCTGCTGCCCAGTCCCTGAAGGACTCCAGGGCGGTGGCGGGCACGGGACGCGGGTGGCAGCGCCGGGAGTTAACGGGGCTGCGACTGCAGAGGTGGCATGGGCAGCAATTATCCGGCTCTAATTAACGCTCTGCCATTAACGACGCCGTTTTAATTAACGCTTTGCCATTCACAGTGCCTGGGGGGACCTGTAGTCCTCCCTCCACGTGCCCTTCCCTCGTTCTCGAGGAACGAGGAGCCTCTCCTCTTTCACAGAGCTCCTTTTCCCCCCTCCGGCGGGCGCCAGGGATATTTTGGGGACGGAACCGGCTTTTTGCTCAGCGCCCCCACGGGCGAGAGGTGGGGGGGGGGGCAGCGCTGCTGGAACCTCCCGGCCCCACCGAGCCTGGTCCCTTACCGGAGCCGGGAGCGTCCTGCCCGTGAGCCCCTGCTCCACAGTTTTGTTTTACCTGATGAACTCGAACGAGTCACGGCTCCGTTAAGCACTCGCGGCTGATTTCTGTTAGAGAGACCGTTTTAGCTGCTACTCGGGAGAACAGCGGGCACCACTCCTCCTGCGCAGCCGGGGCCATGCTCACCATGAAAAGGTCAAACTCCTCCTCGTGCCGCGCGATCATCTGGTTGACCGTTTCGTCGTCGGGGACCTCGTCTTCCTCCTGCGAAGGGGGCAAGAAAAACACAAAAGCCCCGGCTGAGCGGCGAGAAGGGCGCTGCCGCGGGGTCGTGCGCTCGGAGCACAGCGCCGAGCATCGTCACCATCCGACGCGTGTTGGGTTGCCCGTCAAGAGACGTGTCTGAATTCGTATTTTTCTGTATTTATTTATGTTTTTATTTATTTGCATTTATTTATTTTTATTTATGTATTTTTTTTGGGCGGCCTCAGGCTGGTTTCTAGCGGGCGGGTTAATTCCACGGTGCAAAGACCACCGTCGGAGCTGGCACGTGCGTTGGCAGTCTCAGCAGCAAGGCCGAGGATTGAATGGGCGTGGAGACTGAACAACCCCTCTCACCTTTAGAGGTGGTTCCTCCAACTCAGCGTTCAGGCACAGGGTTGAGGCAGTGTGGGGGAAGCTTGCACTGCCACTGCCGCTGCCCGCGCTGTATCTGTTCTGTGGATAAATAGAGGACTTCAGTCTCCAGGGCTGATCAATCCGGCACCTTTCACCGACGCTCAAAAACTCCCTTCAACTAGCAACAAGTGGTCATGCGCCTTCCTTCTAGCCCCCGCGCCCTTGGCCTCGAGGCCGCGCAGAGCAGTGGAGCCAAGCCAGCCGCACGGTCGCTCGAGCGCGCTCTGGAAGTAGCAGGAAGCGGCCGCCGCTGCCCCTTACCTCGTCCTGCTCCTCGTGCTCCAGGATGGCCTGGAGGAAGGCTCTTCGCTCGTGGCTCGAGGACTTCTGGTCGAACATGCCGGCTTGGATGACCTTCTGGTCGACGTTCAGCTTGTACTTGGCGGCGGCCAGGATCTTCTCCTCCACGCTGTTGACGGTGCAGAGCCGGAGGACTCGCACCTCGTTCTGCTGCCCGATGCGGTGCGCTCGGTCCTGCGCCTGCAGGTCCTGCCGGGGACAGGGCGCGCGGGTTGCTGAGGGGTTTTCTAAGCCAGCACGCGACGGGTTTGTCCTTGACAACGCGGCGTGGGCCTGGGGGGGGCCTGCTCCCCGCTGAGGGCTGCGTTGGGCTCGCAGGGAACTCAGGTTACTCGCCGAGGGACGGGAGCGCTCTCCTTAGGGGACCGAGCGCGTGCTGGGAACGGCGGCCAGAATTTTGGGGGGCCTGCTCCCCGCCTCTTGGGGGCCGGCCATCGGTCAGTGGGAGCTCGCCCGGGGGTGTGCACCAGCACCAGGCAGGGAGGACAGTGGGGTTTTTTTGGGTGCTTTAACGCACCGTGGGCTGGGAGGAGCAGGGAGGGGGGGTCTCTGACCTCCGCTGCCACCAGCGCCGGGCTCTCAGCTTCTCTCTGGCCTCCCCCGCCAGAAATGAGCCCCCCAAGGGTGATGCCTGGGTTGTGGCAAAGCCCCTGCTGCTGCTGGCTCTCGTGCTGGGGGTGGTGGGCAGATGGGATGGCAGCTTTTGGGGCGTAGAGGTGGGGGTCTTCAGCCCAGGCTGGGCAGTGAATGAGGAGCTCTTCGAGGCAAGGGGAAACGGCGCGGCCAGAGCCGTCTTCTCCATCCCTTCCACCAGTTTTTTGTGTGCTTCCTTGGCTTTTGTGGTGTTTTTTTTTTTGTTTGTTTGTTTGTTTGTTTTTGTTTATTTTTTTGGTTGGGTTTTTACCTGGTGAGGGTTCCAGTCGCTGTCAAAGATAATCACAGTATCTGCAGACTGGAGGTTGAGACCCAGCCCGCCAGCCCGGGTGCTGAGCAAAAAAATGAAGTACTCAGAGCCTGGCTCATTGAAAGTCTTTAGCAACATGCCGCGGTCTTCGGCTTTAGTGGTTCCTAAAAACAGAGAGGAAGGGTTACTCCTGCCCGGGGACACCTCGAGGCGCTGGGGACGGGCTGGGGGGCTCTGAGTGGCTCGGGGGCTGCCTGTGAAAGGCTGCAGGGCGCGCTCAGCTGGAGGCTGCTTTCGGTAGAAAGGCTCCAAGGGCAGGGAGAAAAAGGGGACGAGCGGCTGGAGCAGGAGCAGCAGTGTCTGGGGTGGCCCCGGGGGCATCAAATCTCCCAGGGCTGGGGGCAGCGGCTGCAAGGCCACGCTAGCTGAGGGTCTCCACCAGCCCGTGCCCCCCAAATGCCTCCCTCGGAGGAATAAATCGCACGGGGCTCCGTGTAGGGGCCCGGGAGCAGCTCAGGGCATGGTGGGGTGTGCGAGGAGCTCAAAAGCATCAGAAATAAATGAAATAAAGGCTGTGCTCGAGCTGCTTGGGGTTAACGGCTACAGAGACCTCAGTGCCTTCCCTGCCCGGTGCTGGGGCGAGTTATGGCCCCGCTGGGGCTGGGGGTCAGTAAATGGGGGGCTTAAAGGAGGAATTGGATCCGAGAGGCTGAGGTCAGGCAAGAAAAGCTCGATTTAAGGACCTGCTTCAGCCTCATTTTGTGCTTTGCTCGCTCCGTGGCTGGTTTTGGGAAGGCCAACTTCTAAAAAGTCAGCACCGCTCGTGGCTGGGAGAGGTTTTGGGGCCCCAGGGCCAGGCGTGGGCAGCTCTGCAGCAACTCCGTGCTCTGCTCCTGCGGTGACTTTATTTTAATTTTCTGCTGGGACATGATTTGAAAAGGTTCTGCTGGACTTTATTTTAATTTTCTTTTGTCCACAAAGCCAGCCGTGCCCCTGCACAGAGCCCAGAGCTCCGCTCGTATCACGTTATGGGGCTAACGAGGTTCAAAGCAGCCACTGTTAACGAGGCTCTGGCCACCAGCCTTACCCCCTTTGGGGGTTGGACCCCATGATCTTTCGAGGTCCTTTCCAACCCCTACAATTTGTGATTCTTACACCATTATTGAGGCTCCGGCCACCAGCCTTACACCATTAACGAGGCTCCATCACCCATCGGAGGGACTTTCAGCCCTCCAGCATTAATTAAGAGCTACGTGGAGCTGAGAGGTGGGAGCTGGAGCTTTGGGAGCAGCCAGCTGGAAGGGGCCAAGCCCAAGGCTGCTCTCCTCACCTGCCCTCTGACAGCCCCTGCCTCATCCTGCGCCCCCAAAGGAAGGTTTCTTCTGTACCCTGCGCCCCTTAAGGACATTAATTCTTTATTATGTGGCCCTTAAGGACGTTTATTCTTTATTCTGAGCCCCTTAAGGAAGGTTTCTTCTTTCTCCAATGCCCTTTAAGGACATTTATTCCTTATTCTGCAACCTTAAGGTCATTTATTATTTATCCAGCGTACCTTAAGGACATTTATTCCTTATCCAACACCCTTTAAGGGCATTTATTCCTTATTCTGCAGCCTTTAAGAGCGTTTATTCCTTATTCTACTCCCTTTAAGGAAGGTTTCTTCTTTATCCAACGCTCTTTAAGGACGTTTATTCCTTATTCTGCACCCTTTAAGAACGTTTATTCCTTATTCTGCGCCCCTTAAGGACGTTTATTCCTTATTCTGCGCCCCTTAAGGACGTTTATTCCTTATTCTGCGCCCCTTAAGGACGTTTATTCCTTATTCTGCGCCCCTTAAGGACGTTTCTTTATTCTGCACCCTTTAAGGCAGGTTTGTTCTTTATTTCATGCCCTTTAAGGACATTTATTCTTTTTCCTACACCCTTTAAGGACGGTATATATCTTATTCTATGCCCCTTCAGCAAGGTTTATCCTTTATTCTACACCCTTTAAGGACGTTTATTCTGTATCCTACACCCTTTAAGGACATTTATTCTTTACTCTGTGCCCCTTAAGGACTTCTGTTCTGTATCCTACTCCCCTTAAGGACGTTTATCCCGCATCCTACACCCTTAAAGGAGGTTTATTCTTTATCCTCCGCCCTTTAAGGACATTTATTTTTTATTTTGCGCCCCTTCAGGGCGTTTATTCTGTATACTATGCCCCTTAAGGACGTATATACTTTATCCTACACCTTTTAAGGAGGTTTATACTTTATCCAATGTCCCCTAAGGACATTTACTCTGTATTCTACGCCCCTTAAGGATGTTTATTCTATATCATGCGCCCCTTAAGGACATTTATTCTTTATCCTGCGTCCTTAAAGGAGGTTTATTCTTTATCCTGCACCCCTTAAGGACATTTATTTTTTATTTTGCGCCCCTTAAGAATGTTTATTCTGTATCCTACGCCCCCTAAAGGATGTTTATTCTGTATCCTATGCCCTTTAAGGACATTTTTTCTTTATTCTGTGCTCCTTCAGGACATTTATTTTGTATTCTACACCCCTTAAGGACATTTATTCTGTATCCTACACCCTTAAAGGACGTTTATTCTCTATTCTGCGCCCCTTAAGGACGTTTATTTTTTATTTTGCGCCCCTTAAGGACGTTTATTTTTTATTTTGCGCCCCTTAAGGACGTTTATTCTGTATTCTGTGCCCCTTAAGGACGTTTATTCTCTATTCTGTGCCCCTTAAGGACGTTTATTCTCTATTCTGTGCCCCTTAAGGACGTTTATTCTCTATTCTGTGCCCCTTAAGGACGTATATATTTTATCCAATGCACCTTAAGGACGTTTAATCTTTATTTTGTGCCCCTAAAGGACATTTATTCTATATCCTACGCCCTTTAAGGACATATATACTTTATCTTATGCCCTTTAAGGATGTTTATTCTTTATTCTGTGCCCTTTAAGGACATTTATTTTGTATCCTACGCCCCTTAAGGGCATTTATTCTGTATTTTGCGTCCTTTAAGGACGTATATATTTTATCCAATGCCCCTTAAGGACGTAAATATTTTATCCAATGCCCCTTACAGATGTTTATTCTTTATTTTTTGCTCCTAAAGGACGTTTATTCTGTATCCTACGCCCTTTAAGGACGTATATACTTTATCCCATGGCCTTTAAGGACATTTATTCTTTATTCCGTGCTCCTTCAGGACATTTATTTCGTATCTTACGCCCCTTAAGGACGTTTATTCTTTATTCTGTGCCCTTTAAGGACACTTATTTTGTATGCTACGCCCCTTAAGGGCATTTATTCTGTATCCTGTGCCCCTTAAGGGCATTTATTCTTTACTCTGCGTCCTTTAAGGACTTTTATTCTTTACTCTGTGCCCCTTAAGGGCATTTATTCTGTATGCTACGCCCCTCGAGGGCATTTATTCTGTATCCCGTGCCCCTCAAGGGCGTTTATTCTTTACTCTGTGCCCTCTCAGCGAGGTTTACCGCCTTATGGCATGCTGTTTCTCTCCTCCTCGGGCTGCTGGAAGATGGCCCGGCCGTCACCTTACCTCCGTCCCCGCTCACCTCGCTGCTCGGCCCCACGCGAGGGGTTTAACGTCAAGCACCGGGGGCGGCTGCCGGCCCCGCGGGGCGGAGGCACTCACCGTCCAGCCTGAGGTATTTGAATCCACGGTAAGCAAAATAATCTTCCATGATGGTCATCAGGGAGGTCATCTGGCAGAAGAGCAGCACCTTGTGGTTGGTGGCTCGCAGCTTGGGGAGGATTCTGTCTAGGAGCTCAAATTTGCCCGAGGCACGGTACAAATCCAGGCTGGGAGGGAAGAGAAGAGAGCAATGAGGACGTGGAAGGGAGCAGTTGAGGTGGAAGGGACTATGGAGACCACCAAGCCCCACTGCCTGCACATTGTGGGGCTGACCAGACGTTAAAGCATCTTGCTGAGGGCACTGCCTGAGTTTTTCTTCCTCACTGCCAGCTTGGGGCATCGGCCTCCTCGCCAGAAGCCCGCTCAGGACTAAAACCTCCTCCTCCTCCCCTGAGGGTTATCAGCGCTGCGAGATCCCTGATGGTGCTGGTGAGCCACAAATCCCTCCGCTGGGACTCGAAAAAAGCGCACTTACCCTTGCACGATACCTCCAGTGAACCCCAAGTGCTCGGAAAAGGATTCCTGCAAACGGAAAGCAAGGTCAGAAAGGGGCCTGGCACACAGATCAACGAGAACTCCACGGTCCTGGAGCTGCCCTAAAAGAGAACTGGCCCTCGGGGCCCAGAGGATTGCTGACAGCTCGGGTCCTACGCACGAAACGTGCAGGACTGGGGTGATGTGAAGAGCTCTGTGGTGTCAGGCAGCAGCAGCACCCTCATGGTACGGGAAGTCTGATCCAGAGGGATCAGCCCAGCTCCAAAGCTCCCTGTTTTTAGGTGATACTGCTTCAGGGAGCTCGTTTGAACAAATTTGGATTGTTTTGGATGCGAATTTGGATTGTTTTGGGTGGCACAAAACGTCCTGAAGTGAACCCAAAGCTGCCCAGCACTGTGTGGCTGCGCCGAGGATTTCAGTGCCCTGGGACATGGCGACAGAGCCGTTTGCTCCTCTGCTCCTCGCACCGCCTGGATTTGGCAGGGGCAGAGCAGTTCCTGTGAGCCCCCCCCAAAGCATAAGCCCACTGCCCCCCAGGCTCTGCGTTACCTCGATGTGCTGGAACATGTAGGGGTGGTTGCAGATCTTCCTCAGCTGCATGATGGTGTTCATCAGGGTTTTTGTCCCGCCTTTACCCTGTGCCAAGAGGGAAACCCAAGTGAATTTTGGGGTTCTGCCCAACCACGTGGCCAGGAGGAGCCCCTGGAGCACTCAGAGCTCCTAGACCTGAGGTTTTGGTGCTGCCTTCCCCATCAGCGTGGGGTGAAACTCGAGGTTTTAGGACAAATAAAATCCCCTCGAGGAACCCAAGGAGCAAAGGCTGCTGAAGAGCCGGCGGCTCGAGGGGAGCGGAGAGCTGAAGAGGTGAGTGGAAGGACAAGGACATTTTCGCCTTCAGCTTCTGGTTCAGACCAAAGGGTCTTTTTTTATTCATTTCTCTGCAGGGAGTTGCCACTTGGCTTGCTGAGAGCCTGGGGGTGGCTGCTGTGGGTGCCCTGGCAGCAGCAGGCACAGCCCCGTGCCCAACGCGCCCTCGGGGCGCTCCTGGCAGCACGAGGGGCTCGTGGTGGGCAAAACTCAGCCTGGTGAGCCACTCAGGAATCCCTAAATTCCCCATAAAGGGGCCTCTTGCTGTGCTCAGGAATTCCTAAACCCCTGATAAAGGGGCCTCTTGCTGTCCTTGGGGGCAGCGGGCACACAGTGGGGCCTCCCCCATCCCCGAGGCGTTTCGCCAGCCCTGGGGGAAGCCGGGCAAACCTTTTTGTCCTTCTCGGAGCCGTCGGTGAGGAGCACGCCCTTGGCCTGCATGTGCCTGTAGAGCACCCTCTGCAGGGCCGACATGTCGCACTTGATCACGTATTCCACCTGCAGGGAGCGAGGAGAGGCCGTCAGCCCTGGAGGTACGGCAGGACCCCAAATCCCTCCGCGTCCCAGAGCGCGTTTTGGGAGCCTGGGGGCACCCCGAGTCGCCTGAACCACAGCAGGGGGTGAGTTAACCCAGCCCGAAATCCTTGGGGAGGTGAAGAAACCGCTGACACCGTCGGGGAGGAAGAAGAGGAGGAGGAGGAGGAGGAGGAGGAGGAGGAGGGAGCAGTTACCTTCTCGGGCAGCTGAGCTTCCACTTCCTTCTTCAGCCTTCGCAGCAGGAAGGGGCGCAGCACCTTGTGTAAGCGCCTGATGATCAGGATGGTTTCCTCTTCGTTCAGGTCCACCTGTGCCAGGAGCCAGAAAAGAAAGCGTCACTCAGGGACCCGTGAAATCCCCCTCCTCAGAACAGAAAGCATCTCTCAGCGACCCGTGGAATCCCCAACGTCAGCTCCTTGGTGGCTGAGGGGTTGGGGTGAAGCCAGGAACCGCTCCGCATGCGGCGTACTGGGGGTCTCCTGGGGGTCTGAGCCCCCTGGGGGGGTTTTGCTCCCAGTTTGAGCTCGCTCCTCTCCCCCTGGCTGTCTGATATCCCGCCCTGCCGAAAGCTGCTGCGATTCAGCACGAGCTGCCTCAAAGGCAGCAGCACTGAAAGAGGCTTTGCTGCTCAGATCCGTGCTGGTGGGACCCAGGCAGCTCCTGGAGCACTCAATTAACGCTCAGTGTTTAGCCCACCACTGAACCCCTCCCAAAACCCCCCCCAGTTTCCATCGGGACGCTTGGGAGTGGAAAGCAAGAGGCTCTGCAAGCAGAAATAAAGAACCAGCCACAACGCCCGCACCTTCTCCCCCGTCATGGCAAAGGGGGCGTTGAACCACTGCTCGAAGGTGCTGCAGCTCTTGAAGATGGTGGGCAGGAGGAAGTTGAGCAGGGCCCAGAGCTCCGGGAGCTTGTTCTGCAGCGGGGTGCCCGTCAGCAGCAGGCGGCGGGGGGCCACGTAGTGGGTGTTGAGGACCTGGGTGAGCTTGCAGTGGTGGTTCTTCATCCTGTGGCCCTCGTCCACGATCATGTACTTCCAGCGGATCTGCGGGACGGCAGGAGCCTGAGCGAGCGGCTCTGGGCTTGCTGCAGCTCCGCCGAGCCCCGGCCGGGGCTGGAGAACAGCCCCAAGGCCTCCAGGAGCAGTCAGAGCTAGCCAGGACCATGAAAACCCCCTAAAATTTCTCTCCTTCTCTTAGCTGCTGCCTGGAAAGCTCCCCCAGCAGCAGGGCTTCGCGTCTCCGGCTCAGAGATGAGAGAGGAAGGAGCGGGGAAGAGGGAGACGGCTAAAACAGGAGAGAGACCGAGGGCAGCGTGGGGGATTTCAGTATTTCTCAGGTTTTTTGGCCCTTCTCCTCCTTGAACTCTTCACCAGGAGGAGGGAACAGCGAAGACAGCTCCCTTCAGAGCCTCGCCAAGGCAAGGAAGACGCCTCGGCTCTGTTATGTTTGACAAATTGGTGAAGTTTTACCATTTTTACAAACCAGACCCTGGTCACCCAGTGCTGCAGGACTAAATCAGGGATTAAACCTGTAAATCTGAGGTTCTGACACGTTGTCTGTGGATTAAGCCTCCCAATTTGAGGTTCTGACACATCGTCTGTGGATTAAGCCTCCCAATTTGAGGTTCTTGACACATTGTCTGTGGATTAAGCCTCCTAATTTGAGGTTCTGACACATTGTCTGTGTTCTCTTGAACCTCCACAACTCTCCAAACCCCGTGGGAGCCTAAACCATTCCATCGTCACCCTCTGGCTCGCTGCTATGTGCGGAAGAAGCCCTCTGGCACTCAGCTAGGGCAGCAGCGCCGTGACAATCTGGCACAGATTTTAACAGATAGCCACTGTAAAATCACTTTAAGTCCCATGACTTCCTTTTTTTTTTTTGTTTATTTTTTAAGAAAAAGGCCATTTTGCTGTGTCACGGGACGCAGAGTGTCTGCTCTCAGGCTGCTCAGAGCAGCTCCTCTCCTCCTGCCACGCGATAACAGGAGGGAAGGAAAAAAATCCAGGGTCCCACTCAGGCTCTGTCGGACACAGAGCAGCAGGGTGCAGAATCAGCTCCGCAAGTGCCCGGCAGGGAGCTGCCAGGACTCACCTTGGCGAGGATGTGCTTGTCTTTGATGATGTACTCGTACGTGGTGAGCAGGACGTTGAATTTCCCGCTGCGGAGCTGAGGTACAAATGCCCGTCTTGCTGCCGGAGAGCCCTGCAGGGAGAATTGCCAAGAGAAATGTTAAGGCAGGATCCACGTCCTGGGAAGGAGAGCCACGGGGTCCTGGAAAAAAAAAGGGAGAGCATCCACATCCTGGAAAAGGAAAGCATCTACGTCCTGGAAAAAGGAGAGGCACAGAGTCCTGGAAAAAAAGGGAGAGCCACAGAGTCCTGGGGAAAAAGGGAGAGCCTCCGGGTCCTGGAAAAAAAAGGGAGAGCCTCCGGGTCCTGGAAAAAGGAGAGGTGGTGGGAGAAGTTGTTATCGATGTGGGACAACGATCCAGTAGCAGAAGGGCGGTCCCGTCTGCGCAGCCAGCAGCAGCTGGATTCCTTCTGGCACTAAGGAACAAAAACCAGCTGTGGGTTTCGTTTTCAGCGCTGGGGAAGCGTCCCAGATCCCTGTGGATAACGGTAAATTTGTTCTGCTGGGGAGGAAAATGCGCGCTGGCAGCCGAGGAACCCTCACAAAGCAGCCGGCTGCAAAAACAAAGCTTCTACTTGCCTTGTAGGAGACCTTCACCACAGAAGGAGCCCATTTGTCAAACTCGTATGCCCAATTCGACAGGGTTCTGGAAAAAATAAAGGGAAAAGGAAGGGTAAAACCTGCCCTTACGTGAGGGGAAACCACAGGGCAGGCCTGGGAGCGGGTTTCTGTGGCTGCCAGGCTGGGACGGGGCGGTGAGGGGGCACTTACGAGAGAGGTACTATGATGAGGAAGGGGCCGTTGATCCGCTTGTGCTCCATGAGGTATGTGATTAAAGCGATGGTCTGGATGGTTTTGCCCAGACCCATCTCGTCTGCCAGGATGCCGTTCAGGTTGTTGTTGTACAGGGACACCAGCCACTCCAAGCCCTTGATCTGTGGGGAAAAGGAGAAAAAAGAGGGGTGAAAAAAAAACCCAGGCGATGCAGCAGGGACGTGCCAGCAGCCCGAGCACCCCACCTCCACCTCAGCGTGCAGCCAGGCTCCCCGAACACCATTAGAGACCTCATTAAATTATTTAAAACCACCGGCGTTGACGAATTCCTCCCCTCTCAGCACCACAGGCGCAGGAGAGCTGGCGTTCTTTGCTTTAAGTGAATTATTTCACGCCAAGGACGGGTGCTGGCTCTGCCCTCAGCTCCCTCTCCTCCTCCTGGGAGCCCAAAACCACCCCAAACCACCCCAAAACCACCCCCAAACCTCACCTGGTACTGCTTGAGGACGCCATTGACCATCAGCGTGGACTGCTTGTCCACCCTCTCAGTGACGGCGTGGGCCACGGCGTAGTAGGACTGCAGGCCCCTCGCCAGCGCCTGCGACACGCCGTACTCATCGTCCACGTCCTGCTTGGCGTTCCTGGGGGAGAGGAACCACGGTGAGGATGGTGATGGCTCACAAATCCCCCCCCGGGAGGTGAATTTCCCCAGGCACAAGCCAAATTAGCTCTAATTAACGGAGAGGCGATGCTCACTCGATAATGTGCCGGGCGTCCACCTCCGACACGTCGTCGCTGTCGGGGTCGGGGATTTTCTTCTTCTCCTCCACGGGCAGCGCCGGCTGAGCGGGCTGCGGCTGCTCCTCCTCCTCCTCCTGCAGGGAGGAAGGGTGCTGAGCACCGGGCTGCTGCCTGGGGGGGTGCAGGCAGCAGGAACCCCCCCCCCCCCCAAGGAGCAGCCACCAGCCCTGAAAACTGCATGGGGAACCCCCCGAGAACGAGGGCAGCCATGGTTTATCCAGGCCAGCAGGGAACGGACTGAACCCATCCAGCTTTTATTTATTTATTTTAACAGATTTTGCAGTTTATTCCCAATAAACTCATGAGGGGGACTTTGTTTGAGCTGCCTCGCATGGAACCACGCTGGGAAGGTGATTTTTGAGGCGAGCTCCGGGTGGCAGGCTGCACCTCCAGCTGCTTCCTTCTCCCCCAAACGCTTAAAACATGAAAGCACAAAGTGCTGACATTTCTCCTTACCTCCTCCTCCTCCTCTGACCCACTTTCTTCGCTGTCAGACCTCGGAGCTACCTCATACCTTATTAAACACAAATATTAATATTTAATTGCCAATCTGCTGCCAGCAGCACTCCACGCACAGCACGAGCCCAGCCCAGTTCCAGAAACCTTCGCGTTAGGGCTTGGGGTTTGTTATTCCTTTTATTTATTTTTAACAAAACGCTTATTCCTTCATTCTTTCCTCCCTCAGCACGCACCCAGGACCACCCGCAGAGCCCTCCACGCCACCATCCTACCTCGTTTTAGCAGCTGAGCCCCTCTGGGACCCCCCCCTTCCCACTGGGACCCCCCCTTCCCAGCCAGAGCCCCACTGGGACCCACGGTTCCCAAACTCAGGGCTTTGGGCTCGCTGCCAAGCCGCCGGTCCCAACCCCAAGACCCCACAGCAGGGGGAGGGCAAACCCACAAACCCCGGTGTGAATTTGGGGCCGTGCTGCCCCCGAGTTAACCCCCCCGGGACTCACCCGGGGTTCATTTCCAGCCAGGCCTCCAGCTGCCCCGCTTTGGGGGCGTCGGTGCCGGTGAGGATCTTGCCGCTCTCCACGTGGATCACTTTCACGGGGAGGTCGCTCATCTGGCTCGTTTCATCCAGAGGCTGAGGGAGGAAATAAAAAATGCAGGCTGCTGTTATTCCTCTGCCCTGGAGCAGAGCTGGGAGGCTGACTGCATGCAGCACGTGGGGCCTGTGGAAATTGGATTTTAAAACCCATCTCCACGTGGGGAGGTGACTCCGGGCACCAGGCACCGTGCCTCCAGGACCGATTCGTTCAGAGGGTTAAAGGAAAGCCCTGCTGCAGGGGTATTGCATCCAAAATCTCAAGGAGAAGCCCTGCTGTGGGGCTATTTTGGTCACAGTGTTAAAGGAAAGCCCTGCTGCAGGACCAAGTCCTTCAAAATGCCAAAAGAAAAGCCCTGCTGCAGGGCTATTTCACTCAAAATCTCAAAGAGAAGCCCTGCTGCAGGACCAACTCCTTCAAAATCTCAAAGAGGAGCCCTGCTGCAGGGCTATTTCCTTCAAAATCTCCCGGAGAAGCCCTGCTGCGGGGCCATTTCATCCAAAATCTCAAAGGAAAGCCCTGCTGCTCGCAAGGGATTTTGCCGAGTCCTCAGGAGGAATCCACGCAGGCAGGACCCCGAGCAGAGCGGGGACAAGAAACCCCCCCATTTTCGGGGGCAGAGCACGGGTCCTAACCCCAGCTGGCCAGCCACAGCCCCCCCGGGGAGGACACCACCCTCCCAAACGTCCTGAACACTGAGCCACCCTCCCCTGCAGCAGGGTCAGAGCCCCCCCTGCAGCTCTGCACCACCCGTTGGGGCTAATTTATGTCGGAGGTGGTCAGAGGGCTCCCTCTGCCCATCCCGGTGCGAGTTTTGTCCCGGGAAGCCTCGGTTCAGCTGCCCAACTGGGTGCTGCAGCTGGCTCCCAGCACCCAGGGGTGCTGGATCCTCCGCCTGGCAGGGCGAGGAGCGAGTCCCCGGGCTCACCTCGCCGTCCGGCCCGATGGCAGGGGTCTGCCCTTCGGCGTTCTCTGCCTTCTGGAAGAGAAGAGGGAGAGAGCTGTAAGCGACCTGGCACTGAGGGAACAACGCAACCGGAGCCCCCAACACCGCAGGGGGTGCGTGGCTGCCTCAGTGTGAGCAGAAAAGGGGGCAGGAGAGCACGTGGAGCCAGGGCAGCTCAGCTGCAGCAGCATTTGGAGTTCAATTCCTGCCCCAAAAGCCCCCTGTTTCAGCCCGACCCCGCCGATCCTCGCCTCTCTCCCTGCTCACCTTCTTCTTCTTCTTTTTCTTCTTCTCCTTGGCCACCTGGGCAGCCTTGTGCTGCCGCACCAGCTCCGTCAGGTTGGCCACGTACTCGTCCGTCTGCTGCAGCAGGTAGGCCAGCCGCTTGTCCTTCTTCTGGTCGATCAGCTTGCGGTACCCTTCCTCATCCTCAGCCTGGGGGGAGAGGAGGAATTCAGCGCCCCGACGCCCAGAGGAGCCTGGAAGGAGCCCCCAAAGTGCTCCGGCGCCTCACCATCAAGCGGCGCATCCGCTCCTTCTCGATCCTCTCGTTCTCCTTCTTCTGCTCGCGCTCCGTGTTGGCGTGGTAGGTGGCCACCGCCTTGGTCAGCTTCTGGATCTTGCCCGTGACGGAGCGGTGGTACTCCTTGAAGTCCTTGGCGTGCTGCAGGATGCTGTTGAGGTATTCCTGGGGGGGGAGGAACGCCACCAGGAGCGTTAGGAGCGGCGTGTGGAGTCCTCCAACACCACGCGCGGAGTTTAAGCTGTAATTCATCTCATCGAGTGCCTGACCCCTTATCTCTGGAGTAGGCAGGAGTTGTTGGAGGAAAATACCCTCCTGCTAAGCACAGCAGCCTTCAGGCTGCATTTTTGTATGCTGGAAACAAGTGGGATATAAACCTAAGTGATTACCTGACTGAAGAATAGTTCCATGCAAGCCCTTTTTTATTTCAACACATGAAAAATGTGAAGGAGGGGAGAGAATCTCTCATTTTCAGAAGGAAGGAAACAACAAAAAAAAAAGGTAGAACTGCCAGGGGAGGGCTACTGCCCGAAGCACGCTGCTGCTACCTGCTCAGACCTCCCTGCCACATCGATGCTGGGGGGCAGCAGTTACTGCAGGGTGCAGAGCGAGGCACCCGCTGCGATGATGCCTCGTGTTAAGAGGGTGAGGAGAGATTTGGGCAGCCTGTTCTGAGAGGCTGGGGCACAGGGAGCCCGAAATGGGCCCGGAATTTCCATCCTTTACCTGCATCTAGCACCGCACACTCAGCGAGCCTGATTCCTTAAACATTTACCACAAATCCTCCCTTTTTTTTTTGCGTGATCCACAAATCTTCCCTTTTTTTAAAAAAATAAGGGAGGAAATCCCCTCCGATCCTCCTCCCGGTGAGCTGCGGGCTCCCACCTGGTGCTTCTGGCGGCGCTTGCGCTCCTGCTCGATCTTCTGCTGCTTCTCCAGCTTCTCGGTGATGCGAGCCTCGCGCAGCGACTGCCGCTTGCTGCGCTTGTAGGCCTTGGCGTTCAGCGCCGTCTCCAGGGCCGTGTCCCGCCGCATGCACACCACCACCTCCTGACGCAGCTTTTGGGGGAGATTCGGGGGTTTTTGAGGGGAATTCGGTGCTGGCTCCCCCCCCCTCGCTGGCCGCTGCCCGGAGGGCCACGTACCTGTCTCTGGAAGTTGAGCAGCCGCAGCGCTTTCAGCTCGATGGTCGCTTTGGTTCTCAGGTCGCCGGCCAGGGAGCCGGGGAGGTTTTCCAGCTCCTGGATGCGGTGGGCGATGCGAGCCTGCAGCCTGGGGGGGGACGGAGGGGATTTAGGGGCACGGGAGGGGATTTAGGGGCACGGGGCAGCGACGCGACCCCAGGGACGCGCTCTTGCTCCTCTCCTGGTGAGGCTGACAGATACGGCTCTGATTTATTGGGGCTTTATCTGGGGTGAGATGGGGAGGCCCCAGAGGGGATGCTTGGGGTGTGTCCTAAAATGTGGGGGAGCTCTGGAAACCCTAAAACGTGGTGGAGCTTCGGAAATCCTAAAATGTGGTGGAGCTCCCTGGAAACCCTAAAATGTGGGGGAGTCCTGGAAATCCTAAATGTGGTGGAGTTTTGGAAATCCTAAAACGGGGTGGAGCTCCTAGGAAACAGACAGGGGGTGGAGCTGCCCAGAAACCCTAACGTGGGGTGGAGCTCCCTGGAAACCCTAAAACATGTGGTGGGGCTCTGGAAACCCTAAAATGTGGGGGAGCTCTGGAAGCCCTAAGACGTGGTGGAGCTTTGGAAATCCTAAAATGTGGTGGAGCTCCCTGGACACCCTAAAAGATGTGGAGGGGCTCTGGAACCCCTAAAACGTGGTGGAGCTCTGGAAATCCTAAAACATGGTGGAGCTCCCCAGAAACCCTAAAATGTGGTGGACCCCTTGGAAACCTTTACGTGTGGTGGAGCTCTGGAAATCCTAAAACGTGGTGGACCCCCCCTGAACCCCTAAAACATAGGGGACCCCCTGGAAACCCCAACATATGGTGGATCTCTGGAAACCCTAAAATGTGGTGGAGCCCCCTGGAAACCTCAACACATGGTGGATCTCTGGAAACCCCTGAAACGTGGTAGACCCCCTGGAACCCCTAAAACATGTTGGACCCCCAGAAACCCCAAAACGTGGTGGAGCTCCCCGGAAACCCTAAAATGTGGTGGACCCCCCAGAAATCTTTATGTGCGGTGGAGCTCTGGAAACCCTGAAATGTGGTGGATCTCTAGAACCCCCAAAACGTGTTGGACCCCCCCGGAAACCCCTAAAACATGGTAGACCCCCCAGAACCCCCAAAACACGCAGGAGCCCCGCGGCCCTACCTGTACTCCCTCTCCTGCAGGATCTCGACGGGGTCGAGCCCGCGGGGTTTCTGGATGGGGGTGATGCGGTTCTGCTTCTGGTGCAGCTGCACCATGGGGGCGGGCTGCGCCGGCTGCCCCGGGGACTGCGTCTGGGGGGGCATCACGGGGGAGGCGGCGGGGGGCACGGCCGGGGGCGCCGGGGAGGGCCGGCCGGTCGGCTGGGGGGGGATCAGCTTCTGAGGTGTGCTGGTGGGGGCTGCAGCATTCGCCAGTGGGCCTGGGGGGGGAGAAATTAAGGGAGAGAGGTCAGAAAATGAGCTGGGAGCAATTAAACCCCCCCTGGGGTCCTCCCCGGGCACACACAGGGCCCGCTGGGGGAGCAGCTCGATGAATTCTCCCCCCCCCCGCCACGTCCCCACACCCTAAATTTACGTTTTTTGGCCACCCAAAGCCTCCTCAAACAAGGGGAAATGTTAAAATCAGGGCAGCCGGCCCCAAAAGCACACAGGAAGGACAAAGGTGGAATTTGGGGGGGGGGAAAGGGCTCCTCGGGGGCTATGGGGGCTATCTGGGGGGGTCAGAGGAGCCCCTCAGGGGGGGCGGAGGGCTGTGCCCCCCCCCCATGGGTTGCTTCGTTAACTGCCAGCCCCTAACGAGCCCTCGGTTCCTCGCTCTTACCTTCAGGCCAGGGCTTGGGGGGGCCGCCCGGGGGCTGCCCAGGCATTCCTGGGGGAACTCCTGAGGGTCCGGGGGGGGGCATGTTGGGCCCTCCTATACCTGCAGAGCCAGGGACACACAAAAAAAAGGGAGGGGGAGGAAAAAAAGAACGTTAGGATTTTAATTTCTGTGCATTTCTGGGGAGCAAAGCTCATCCTGCTGCTGCCAGGGAACCTGAAGTGGAGCAGGATGGGGAAATTAAACCCCAAAGGGGTCAGAGGTGGTGCTGGGGGGCACAAATGAACCCCCCAGGAGCTAACGGCTGCGATGGGGAGCAGAAAACCCAAGGAGGGGGCACGTTAGGCCCTCCTGGACCTGCAGAGAGCCAGAAACACCCAAAAAACGGAAGGGGGAGGAAAAAAAAAACATTAAAATTTCCATCTGTGTGTGTTTATGGGGAGCAAAGCTCATCCCGCTGCTCCTGGGAAGCCCAAGGCAGAGCAGGATGGGGAAATTAAGCCCCAGGGGTGGTGCTGGGGGGTGAATGAAGCCCCCCAAGACCTAAGAGGTGTGATGGGGGGGGGGGGGGAGAGAAAACAAACACAAAAACACGTCAAGATTTACTGAGAGCAAAGCTCATCCTGCTGCTCCTGGGGAAATTCAACCCCAAAGAGGTCAGAGGTGGTGCTGGGGGGCACAAACGAACCCCCCCACGACCTCACAGCCGCGATGGGGAGCAAAACCCCAAACTGGGGGGGGGCAAACCCGAGGCGGGGGAGCAGCGGGGTGCCGCGAGGAGTCTCACCGTGAGGTCTGCTGTAGTTGGGGGGCGTCGGCCCCGCTCCGGGCCCTTGCCCCGGCCCCTGGGGGGGCACGGAGGGCGGAGGTAGCGTGGGCAGCGGCTGCTGCAGGCCGGGCAGGGGGCGTTTGCCCTGCACGGCCATCTGGAGGTGTTCGGGGAGGGGCTGCCCCCGGGCCAGCATCTTGTAGGCCATGATCTGAGCCCGCAGCTGGTGCAGTTGGTTCTGGTTGAAAGGGGTGGGGGGGCCGCGGTTCTGTTGGCCCAGGGGCTGGGGGTCGGAGCCGTCCAACGTCGGGACCCCCGCCGAGGGCAGCGGCGGGGCGGAGCTGGGGCCGTTGGCTGGCACCGGGCTCGAGGCGTGCTCCGAGCCCCCCAGGGGAGAGGGGTAGCCTGCAAGGAGAGGGGGAGTTATAAAAGGGGGAACTGGGGGGGGGATTTAAAAATAAATAAATAAATAGATAAAAAAGGGGGGTGGGAATGGGGTTAATGGGAGGGAAGGGGGTAAATGGGTAAGGAAAGGGGGGGGGGAAGGGGGGAAAAGGCCATGAGAAGGGGGGGCAAATGCTGGGGGGAGGGGGGGCAAAAGGTCTGAAGGGGGGCAAATAGCTACGGAAAGGGGGGTGAGAAGGGGGGAAAGGCACAGAAAGGAGGGGGGGGGGCAAATGGCTACAGAAAGGAGGGAGAGAAGGGGGCAAAAGGCCACAAGAAGGGGGGGCAAATGGCACAGAAAGGGGGGGGCAAAAGACCTGGAAGGGGGGGAGGGGGCAAACGGCCTGAAAGGGAGGGGGGCAAAAGCCATGAGAAGAGAGAAGGGGGGGGGGGGCAGAAGCCAGGAGAATGAGTGGGGGGCAAAATGCCACGAAAGGGGGGTGAAAAATGCTGACCGACAGCCCCGTTCCCCCCCCACACACCCCCCAGGAACTTTGTCTTTGCCCTTTTCTGCGTTTTTTCCCCCCGAAACCCACCTTGCGAGTGCTGGTCCATGGGGCTGGGGGGGGGGGCCCATGCCCGCGTGCCCGCCGGGCCTCAGCCCCATGCCCTTCATCTGGCCGTAGCGCGGGTCCTCGGCCAGGCCCTTCTCGTGCATCGAGTCCATGGGCTGCAAGACAACCGGCCCTAAATCCTCCCCCCGAGGCACAAAACCCCACAATTTTGCCCCAAAACGTGGCAGCCGCGCCGCTCCGGGCGGCCGGAGGGGCGCAGCATGGATACAAGGGTCTGAAAACCCGGGTTTTTCCCCCAGAAAAAGCTCCCATGCCCCACAAAAAAAAGGGATGGAAGTCCCCAGGGTGACCCCAATGCCCCCCAAAAAGGGGCAGAACCCCCCAGGGTATCCCTGAGCCCCCCAAAAAAGGGGTAGAAGCCTCAGGGCATCCCTGATCCCCTAAAAAAGGAGAAGGAAACCCTGAGGGTGCCCCTGATCCCCCCCCAAAAAAGGGATGGAAGCCCCCAGAGTGTCTCCAAGCCCCTAAAAAAGGGACAGAACCCCCCCAGGGCATCCCTAAGCCCCCAAAAAAGGGTACAGAGCCCCCCGGGGTGTCCCTGATCCCCCCCCCAAAAAAGGGATGGAAGCCCCCAGGGCACCCCTGATCCCCAAAACAAGGGGATAGAAGCCCCCAGGGCATCCCAAATCTCCCCAAAAAAGGGACAGAAACCCCCAGGACATCCCCAATCCCCCCCAAAAATGGGACAGAGCCCCCCCGGGGTGCCCCTGATCCCCAAAACAAGGGGATGGAAGCCCCCAGGGCGTCCGCAATCCCCAGAAAAAAGGGACAGAAACCCCCAGCCCCCCCCCCCCCCTCACCTTGTGCATCTGGTGCATGTTGTCCTGAGCGTAAGGCCCTGGCCCTTGGGGTGGCAGCGGGTGGCCGGCCGAGGGGGGGGCCGGGGCTGGGCCCCATCATGCTGTGAGCGGAACCGGGCGAGGGGCCGGGGCTGGGGCCCAGCATCGCCCCCGGAGAGGGGCCGGGACCCGGGGAGGGGCCCGGCCGCGGCGTGCCCCCCAGAGGAGGGTCCGGCGTGGACATGGTCAGCCTGCCGAGGAAGAATTGGGGTCATGGGGGGGGGGTTACGGGGTCGGGGAACCCCCCCCGCTAACGAGGCCGGGATTCGTTAGGCAGAGGGGAAGCCCCCCCGGGAGCGCTCGGGGGGTTGGGGGGGCTGTGGGAGGGGGTGAAGGGGATTTAAGGCTGAGCCCCGCGGGGGTTTTGGGGGAGGATTCCCGATTTAGGATTGGGGGGGGGGGAAATGTGGGAGCTGGGGGGGCAGCGAGGTGTTGTGGCTGCTCCCACCCCCGCAGTCAGCAGCTGGAAATGTGTGGGGTGCAAGGAGAGAGTCTAAAATGGGACCAATCTGCCCCAAAACAGGACCAATATCCCCCAAAACAGGACCGATCCACCCCAAAACAGGATCGACCCGCCCCAAAATTGGGGCATTATTGCCCAAAGTGGGATCCATCTGCCCCAAAATGACTGATCTCAGCCAAACAGGACTGATCCACCCCAAAACGGGACCAATATCCCCCAAAATTGGACAGACCTGCCCCAAAACAGGACTGATCTCACCCAAAATGAGACTGATTCCACCCAAACAGGACCAATATCCCCCAAAACGGGACCGATCCCCACAAGTAGAGCAGCCTGGGCCCCTCCTGCAGCCCCAAAATGGGACGGATTCCACCCAAATGGGACAGATCCGCCCCAAAACGGGACCAATACCCCCCAAAATGGGAATGATCTGCCCCAAATGGGACTGATATTCTCCAAAACAGGACTGATCTCACCCAAACAGGACCGATTTCCCCCAAAACGGGACCAATCCCTGCAAGTAGAGCAGCCTGCACCCCTTCTGCAACCCCAAAATGGGACGGATCCCACCCAAATGGGACAGATCCGCCCCAAAACGGGACCAATACCCCCCAAAATGGGATTGATCCACCCCAAAACAGGACTGATATCCCCCAAAATGGGACTGATTTCCCTCAAAATGGGACTGATCCCCAAAAGTAGAGCAGCCTGGGCCCCTCCTGCAGCCCCAAAACAGGTCTGATCCCCCCCAAATGGAACTGATCTGCCCCAAATGGGACTGATTTACCCCAAAACGGGACCGATATCCCCCAAAACGGGACCAAAACCTGTAAGCAGGGCTGCCTGGGCCCCTCCTGCAGCCCCCAAATGGGACTGATTCCACCCAAACAGGACCAATTTGCCCCAAAATGGGACCAAAACCTAAAAGTAGAGCAGCCTGCGCCTCTCTTGCAGCCCCAAAATGGGACAGAACTCCCCCAAAATGGGACCGATCCCCCCCCAAAACAGGACTGATTCCCCCAAAATGGGACCGAAATCTACAAGTAGAGCAGCCTGCGCGCCTCCTGCCATCCCAAAACAGGAGTGATCCACCCCAAAACGGGACTGATCTGCCCCAAATGGGACTGAACTCCCCCCAAAACGGGACCAATTTCCCCCAAAACAGAGTAAACCCCAAGCCAGCCGCACGAGGCCTCGCTGACTTCCCCTATTTTTAGCTTTTAGGGAACAGAAAGGGGAAGGGGCGGGGGCTTGCTTTGCGGGGCCAGGCCTGGAGCCCCCCTCGTTAGGGACTAATTAAAGCGGGGGGGGGGGGGCTGAACGGGGGGGGTCCTCACTCAAAAACGGGGCTCCCGAGGGTCCCAAGCTCCGTGGTGGTCCCCCCGAGGGGACGAATTGGGGACAATCCTGCAGGATTTAGGTCCGAGAGGGCTGTTATAATCCTAATTAGCACCCTCGAGGCGGCTGTTAAAATCCTAATTAGCACCCTCGTTAGCCTTTTGGGGCAATTTGTGGGTATTTTGGGTGCTCGTTTTTGTTTCCCTTGTGCGTGGGTCCCAAAGCCACGAGGTTTTGGGGGAGTTCAGGCGGTTTTGGGGGCTATAGGGGCACCCCCGAGGTCAGCCCGGTGGTAAATCGCTCATGGGGACCCAAATCCTATAGAAATTCCCTTTCCCACTTGGTTCCCCCCCCCCAGCACGTACCTACGGGCATGGAGCTCCCCGAAATCCACCAGGGGCGGCCGAGGCCTCGGGGGGTCAGCGCAGCGCTGCGGGGAAAGGAGGGGTTGGGGGGGGTAATTAGTGGGGTGGGGGGTTAATTAGGGGCGAATCAGCACCGACAGCCCCCCCAGGGTCGTTAAGGAGATGGAAACTTTGCGTTTTCCCCTATTAATGAGGGTTTTCAGGCCAGTTTCCCCCATTAATGATGGTTTTAAACCCATTTTCCCCCATTAACGCGGCTTTCAGCCCAGTTTCCCCCATTAACGAGGGTTTCAGCCCAGTTTTCCCGTATTAATGATGGTTTTCAGCCCAATTTCCCCTATTAAAGAGGATTTTCAGCCCAGTTTCCCCCTATTAATGAGGGTTTTCAGCCCAGTTTTCCCCTATTAATGAGGGTTTCAGCCCATTTCCCTCTATTAATGAGGTTTTTAACCCATTTTCCCCTATTAACGAGGTTTTTAAGCCCAGTTTATCGCACTATTGAGGGTTTTCAGCCTATTTCCCCCCAATTAATGGGGTTTCAGCCCATTTTCCCCCCTATTAATGGGGGCTTTCAGCACATTTTCCCTATTAATGAGGTTTTTAACCCATTTCCCCGTGGTGGAACACTGGGGGAGCCACCTGAGGTCACCGATTGCGAGGAGCACGCTCGCAGTTTGTGGCTTCACACCAAATTTACCCGGATTTGCAGCTTTTTGGGCAAAAAAAAAAGAAAGAAAATGGGCAAAAAGTCCCCGGGGAACGCCAGGTAGGGGGCGATGCGGCGCCCAGTTGGGGTCTTCTGGTTTTTTGTTTTTTTTTTTTACTGTTTCTGGTGGGTTTTTATTAAAAAAAATAAGCTGTGGTGCTGGGGGGGGTGTCCGGGAGGGTTCACGGCCAGCTTTGTGCGAGCGCTAATGAGCGGGGAGCTAACGGGGGGGGGGGGGGGGGCGAGGGCTGAAAGGGATGGAGCGAGCTGTCCCCTCCCCCCCCCCCCCCGGCACAAACACGCAGGAAATGGAAAAAAAGAAGAAAAAAATGGTAATGATTTTTGGAGGATTGGAGGGAGGCGGCCCCGGGGGTCTCCGGCTGAAGCAAAGACCCCAAAATGGGGGGGTGCCCCCCCCAAAAATAGGGGGGGGGGGGGCAGGGAAGCGGCACCCTCCTGAAGGGCAGACAAAGCCCGGGTGGGAAGGGGGGGAAATGGGGGGGCAGAGAGCTGGGGGGGGGGGCACAGGGCTGGAGGGGGGGGGGGCACCGCAGAGCCCCTGAGCCCCAAAAAGCTGCTGGGGAGTGGGGGGGTGGAAAGGTGGGGGGGGGAGGTGAATGGGGGGGGAAATGGGGTTGAGAAGGGGGGAGATGGGAAATGGGGGGGGTGGGGGGGGCTGGAGAAGGGAGAACGGGGGGAGGAAATGGGGTCGGAATGGAGGGGGGGGGGGGGGAATCCGGGGCACAAAGGGGGGGGGACAAAGGGGGGGGGGGGGACAAATGGGGACAGAGAGGGGGTGGGGGGGGAACCAAGATGGGGAACAAAGGGGGAGGCACAAAGATGGGGGGGGCAGAAAGGGGGGGGACAAAGGAGAGGGTAGAAAGGGGGGGCAGAGAAGAGGGGGCACGAAAGGAGGGGGGGCAGGAAGCTGGAAGGGTGAATAGGGGACACAAAGGGGGGGGGCAAGAAGGGGGGAGCCGAGGGGGGGAGCAACACGAAGGGGGGGGGTGAAGAGAGGTCACAAAGCGGGGGGAGGGGGGGACAGAAAGGACGGGGGGGGGAACGAAGAAGGGGGTATGAAGATGGGGGGGCAGAAAGGGGGGGTAACACGAAGGAGGGGGGCAAGATGGGGGCGGGGGGGGCACGAAGATGGGGGAGGCAGAAGGGGGGGGTTAAAACGAAGGGGGAGGGTAAAGAGGGGCCACAAAGGGGAGTGGGAGGGGGGTGGGGGGGGGCACGAAATGGGGGGGGGTGAAGGGGCCGCCCCCCCCCCAACAATGGGCAGCGCGGCCTCGCAGCGCCGTGACCCTCGCGGGCCGCCGTACCCCCCCCAACCCCCCCCCCAACCCCTTTTACCCCCCCCACCCCCTCCCATCCCCCCCTTTTGCCCCCCCCCATGCCCCCCTCGCCCCCCACCCTCGCCCCCCGCCCCCTCCCATCCCCCCCCCGGCCCCTCACCGCCGCCGCCGCCGCCCGCGGGCCCCATCCCCGCGGCCCGCCCGGAACAAAGGAGCCGCCGCCGCCGCCGCCGTGTGAGGAGCGTCGGGGACGCGCCCCCCCCCCCTCCACCACCTCACGGCCGCGCGCGCGGCCACTGCGCGTGCGCGCCGCCTCGCGCGCCCCCTGCCGACCAATGGCGACGCGGCCGGCCCGCGCCTCCCGCCAATCAGGGCAGGGCGCGGGGGGGGCTCGCACCGCCCCCTCCTCCCCCCCTCCCTTCTACCTCGCCCAGCCGGCCAATAGGAGGAGGTGGAGGCAAAGGAAGGCCCGCCCCCTCCCCGCCCGCCCGCCCAATAGGGAGGCGGCCCTCCGGCTCGCCTCCGCCCGTCCGTCTCCCCGCCGCAGCCAATGAGATGAGGCGGAGCGCGGCGGAGGGCGGGGCCACCGCGCGGGGGGTGGGGGGGCGCGTGCCTCGCGCCTCGTGCGCGCGCCGAGGGCGCCAACGGCTCCGCCGCGCCCCCGCCCTCCCCGGGCCGCGCATGCGCAATGGCGGGGCCACTGCGGCGAAGGGAGGGGGGAGGGGGAGCGGGGGCGGGGAGGGGGCTGGGAGATGGGGGCGGGGAGGGGCCGGGGGGGGGGCTCAGGGGGGAGCTGAGGGGATTTGGGGGGAGTTCTGAGGAAAAGGGGTCGTGAGGGGAGCTGGGGGGGTCTAAGGGGGGCTCTGAGGGGAGCTGAGGGGGTCTAAGGGGGGCTGTGAGGGGATTTGGGGGGCTCTGAGGGGGGCTGTGAGGGGAGCTGGGGGGTCTGTGAGGGGATTTGGGATGGGGGCTGAGGGAGGGGGTCGTGAGGGGACCGGGGGGGGTCTGAGGGGAAAGGGCTGTGAAGGGAAGGGGTCTGGAGGTCTGTGAAATGGGGTCCGTGAGGGGACCTGGGGGGGGGCTGAGGGGAAGGGGCCCTGGGATGGGGTCTGTGAGCCCAGCACAACCCAGCCAGGGAGCAGGATTTGCCCCAAAAACGACGTTTTTTTGTTAAAGAAATCCGTCGCGAATCACCCTGCCGAAAGCCCAGCGTCGCCGCCAGGCAAAAACTTGAGCCGGGGTGGACACGGGTTTGGGGCGGAAACGCAGCTGTTTGGGCAAAGTCTGTGGGAAAAGCAGAAGCGCCGCGTCCCAGCGGGGCCAGCCGAGGGTCACGGCCAGCCCAAAATGCTTTTTTTTTTCCCTAGTTTTCCACCAAAAGCTTTGCTGCGCGTCAAACAGCGCTCGGGGAAAGCCGCCTGGCACAAAATCCTCATTTTTCTCCTCAATTTCCAACCCGGGCGCCGACGGACCCGCATCGCCTCCTCGAGGAGCCGCTTCCCTCTTACCTGGCCTCGTGTAAGAAAACCCCAAATACGTAAAATACCCCCAAAAAAGTCCTGCAGCACCACTTCCTAACGGGCCCAGCGAGGAACAATTAAGGCTGGCAGCAACGGACTCGTGTTCTTTGACACCAGCCCTGCCCGGCTCTAATTAGCAGCGTTATTAATTAAGCAGAGCCGTGTCTGCCCCACACGCCCCCCAAAAATGCCAAATTCCATTTTTTCGCCCTCTTTTTGTCTACCGGTGCTTAATTACAATGGGTGCTGTGGTCTCCATGGAGACGAGACCTCGTTAAACCCAGCTCGTTTGGAGAACGGAAAACCCTAAAAAATAAAACCCCAAACCCCCCAAACCCACCTGAGCACCGCGGGGGGGGGGGTGTCACAATCACCAAAATCACCAAAATCCCCCCAAAATGCGCTGCGGCCGCACCAGTGATGCTGTTGAGGCGAAACCCTGTGACACCGGGGCCTTTTGGGGTGGTTTTAGCCAAATTTTGAAGGCAATTAAACACTGGCCGTCCTGCCCCTGAGGATTTGGGGAGAAAAATGAAAAAAAGTGGAAAAATATAAAAAATAAAAGCATTCAAATATGTAAATAAATAAATAAAACCTCCTGGTGGTGTGCGCGGAAAACCCCGAGCACTCGGCCTGGTGATAAATAATTAATGGGGGCTTAATTAATGAACGGTTAATCGATAATTAGGAGCGGGGCGTTAATCCTGTGCTGACGGGGGAGGTGGGAGGAAATGGGAAAGGAGGAAAAATTGTGAAAAATTGGGATTGTGGGGATTTGGGTTGGAATGGGGCAGAATGGGGAGAGCGTGGAGTCAGTGACATCAAAGTGGCTAAAAAATGAAATAAATAAACAAAAATAAAAGTTGGGGGGTTAAAAATGGGGTCGTGGAGTTGGGGTGACCCCAAAATGGGGTAAAATGGAGTGGATCTGGTGACATCAAGATGGCTAAAAAATAAAAATATGGAGTTGGGGGGATTAAAAATGGGGGTAAGGAAAGGGGCGTGGAGTTGGGGTGGCCCCAAAACGGGGTAAAACGGAGTGGATTTGGTGAACGGCCCAGGGACAAGAGGGCACGCCTTTGGGGCAAATTCGAGGCGATTGGGGCAAAAGAGCGCAGATTTGGGGGGAAAACAAAGGGGGATTACAGCAAACAGCATTGCCAACCCAACGGCGTCCCCAACCCAACGGTGTCCCCAACCCAATGGCGTCCCCAACCCAATGGTGTCGCCAACCCAACGGCGCCCCCCACCCAACAGTGTCATCAACCCGAGAGCGCCCCCAACCCAACGGCGTCTCCAACCCAACAGCGTCGCCAACCAAATGGTGTCTCCATCCCATCGGCGTCGCCAACCCCAACGGCGCCCCCCACCCAACGTCATCACCAACCCAACGACTTCCTCAAACCAACAGCATCCCTAACCCAATGGCATTGCCCACCCAATGGCGTCATCAACCCAACAGCGTCACCAACCCAACGGCGTCCCCAGCCCAGTGGCATCACCCACCCAACAGCATCGCCAACCCAACGAGAGCATGGGTTGGGGGAGAAACCAAAGCGTGGCTGCGCCATGACCCTCCACGCCCAAAACCCTACCGATTTCCCCCAAAACGTTCCGGCACACGCGCGTTTATTGCCCCGCCGTCACGCCTCGGCGCTGCGCTCAACGTCTGACAGCGCCACGGGGCGGAACTTCTCCATGAAGAGCCTCTCGTTCTCCTCGGAGCCAGACCCCAAATCCCCCTTCAGCCCCAAAAGCCCCCCTGGGGGCCCCCAAAATCCGCTTCAGAGCCCCAAAACCCCCTTCTGGACCCCCAAAACCCCCCTTTAGCCCCCAGTAGCCCCCCCAAGAGGTGAGAGAAACCACCAGGAAGCACCGGAGCCTTTCACCCTTTTTTTCCCCTTTATTTCTTTTCTTTCGTGTTCGTTTTTTTTTTTGTTGTTTTTTTTGTTTTTTTTGTTTTTTTAGTTTATTAATAGGGTACAGAACGGAGGCACTTACACGGCGGCAAACAGAAGGGACAGGAGAGAAGCGTGCTGGTTTTTTATTTTTTTAGGGCTGGGGGGGGGTAAAAAAAAGCCCCCGAGCCGCTGGCGATGCCGGGGGGGGCAGCCGAGCACCCCCCGAAAAGCTCTGCCCCGCCAGCGCGGCAGGCTGGGGGGGGTCGGGACCCTCACCTGGGGGGGCCCGGACCCCTGAGACCCCCCATTAAGGCAGCTGGTGCTGCAGCCCCATCTCCGTGCCCTCCCTCCCCAAACCCCCGGGGGCGGTGTTTTTAAAAAACTTTTTTTTTTTTTTTTTTTTTTTTTTTTTGCCTTTTTTTGCTGTTTTTATACAATCCGTACAGTCCGTAGAAATATTTACATCCTCCGCTCCCAGCCGCGGGGAAAGGCACCGTGGGCGGGGGGGGGGGGGGGGACGCCGCCGTGGCTCGGGGGGGGGCTCTGCACGTTTTTGGGGCTCCCCCCCCTGCTCCTCGGGCCTCCCCCCGGGCTTTGGGGCGCGGCGTTAAGGCCGGGGCCTCGCCTTAACGAGGTGACTTCGTTAGCAAACCGCTCCCAGCCTGGGTTCCCCTGGAGAAATTTTCCTGGAAGCTCTAAAAAAAACAGGAGATAAAAAGGCTACGGGGCATCAGCCATCGGCTCCCGGGAGTTTTGGGGGAGAAAACTGAAATTCGCTAAGTTTTATATATAATATATTAATACAAAAATTCTGGGGGAGGAGGAGGAGGAAGGCAGGAGTCTGCTCAGCCTCGGCTCGCCCGTCCCCACCTCGCACATCGGACGCTGAGCATTGGGGGGGGGGGGGTTGTGGGGGGGAACGTTTCTGACCGAAAAAGTGCAATATTCGCCCCCCCCAGAAAACCAGAATCCTCCCCGTTTCAGTGGCCGGGGCGGCGCGAGCTCGGCCTGGGTGGAACCGCTCTGCTGAGCCGACGGCGGGTCGGGGGGGGTGGAAAAAAATTGAGAGATGAGACGCAGGGGGGGAGGCCCGGGGGGGGCCCCCCCCAACCCTTTTCTTCTTCCCTGGTGGCCCCCCCAATTTGGGGGGGGGTTAATCGAGGAGCGAGGGCTCGGCCGGGCGGATGATGGTCGGCCGGTTCGGCGCCGCCGGGGGTCTCCTGCTGCGGAGAGAAGGGGACAGGGGGGGGTGTGGGGACGGGGGGGGGCACACCGAGGGGTCCCCGAGATGAGGAGGGGACCCTGGGGGGGTCCAGGAGGGTGTGGGACCCCCCCACTTGAGGCTGGGGGCTTACCTGGGCACGCCGGGGGGGATGCCGGGGGGGGACGCGTGCCGGCCGCGAGGGGATCTGGGGGGGGGCTGAGAAGGGGTCGTGGGGGGCAGCGAAGACGTTTTGGGGTCCGGGGCGCGAGGGGATGGGGGGGGCCGTGAAGGGGGACGGCCCCCCCCCCCCCCCGCGGGGACGGGGATGAGCGGCGGTCCCGGCGTCGGGCCCCGCACGGCCGGCGGCCGGCCCGGGGGGAGCACGGCCGAGACGGGGCGGCGCTGAGGTGGGGGGCTGCGGGGGGGCACGGCGGGGGTCGGGGGGGGGCGCAATGTGCTGCGGACCCCCCTGGACCCCACTGAGCCTCCCAGAATCCTGCTGAGCCCCCCAGAACCCCCCAGAACTCCGGTGAGGCCCCCAGAACCCCCCCCCGAGCCCTCCCTGGACCCCCCAGGACCCCCCTGAGCCCCCCAGAGGTCCTCCGGAACCCAGCTGAGCCCCCTGAAACCCCCAGGACCCCCCCAAAACCCCACTGAGCCCCCCAGAACTGCCCCAGGACCCCTCCAGAACCCTGCTGAGGCCCCCCAGAACCCCCCTGAGCCCCCCCGGACCCCACAGAACTCCACTGAGGCCCCCAGAACCCCGCCGAGCCCCCAGAACCCCCCCAGGACCCCACTGAGCGCCCCCAAGAGCCCCCAGAACTCCCCCACAACCCCACCAGGACCCCACTGAACCCCCCAGAACCCCTCCAGTGCCCCCCCGAACCTCCCAGAACCCGCCCAGGACCCCCCCAGAACCCCACAGAGCCCCCCAGAAGTCCCCAAGCTCCCCCTGGACTCCCCAGAAGTCCCCCAGAACCCCCCCAGAACTGCCCCAGGACCCCTCCAGAACCCCACTGAGCCCCCCAGAAGTCCCCCAGAACCCCCCCAAGCCCCCCCGGACCCCCCAGAAGTCCTCCAGAACCCCACTGAGCCCCCCCAAACCCCCCAGAGCCCCTCCAGAACCCCTCTAGAACTCCCCAGGACGCCCCAGGACCCCCCCCAACCCCCCCACGCCGTGCCCTACCTGTGCCCGCTGCCGGTCTGCAGCCAGGTGTCGTCCACGGGGGGGGGGCACGGGGGTGGACACGGTGCTGGTGCTGATGTCTCCGATGATGCCCAGCGCCTCCTTCAGCGCGTGGTACATGCGCAGCATCTCGTCCCGCCGCTGCGCCTGCTCCGCCGACTCCTCCATCAGGCTGCCCTGGTCGGCCGACGAGTACAGGTAGGCCAGCAGCTCCGAGTGGATGAAGTCCTTGGTCTGCCGGGGGGAGGGAAAACGGGGGGGTGAGGCACCCCCCAACAGGGGTTTAAGGGTGGGGGTTGCTGGGATGAGGGGAGGGCGGCCCCTCGGGGTGTGCCGGTGGCACCGTTTTGTGAGGATGGGGGGAAAATCATTGAGGAATCAAAAATATCCTCGGCCTTTGCCCAAATCCTAAATCCTGAGTTGGAAGCGACCCTCAAGGATCATCCAGCCCAAATCCTAGAGTCCTGAATATCCCCAGTTGGGAGGGGACGAGGTGAAGGTGGCCCCTTGGGGCTCGCAGCGTGTTCCAGTGGCCCCATTTTGTGAGAATTGAGGGAAAAAACCCCAAGAACCCAAACAGCTCCTCGGCCTTTGCTCAAACCCTAAATATCCCCAGTTGGAAGGGGACGAGGGGAGGGCGACCCCTCGGGGCTCGCAGGGCATGCCGGTGGCCCCGTTTTGTGACAATGGAGGGAAAAAAAACATTGAGAACCCAAACAGCTCCGCAGCCTTTGCCCAAATCCTAAATCCTGAGTTGGAAGGGACCCTTAAGGATCATCCAGCCCAAATCCTAGAGTCCTGAATACCCCCAGTTGGAAGGGACCCTTAGGGATCACCCAGCCCAACTCCTCGGCGCTCCGAGCACCGGGACGGAGAACCGAGCGGCCGGGGGCTCGTCGTGCCCCAAGGAGGGGCTGGGGGCTAATCCCACGGCACCGGGAGCCCCCCCGTTATCCCCCCCCCGCGCCCCGCTCACATTATTGATCATGAGGTGCATTATGGTCTTTGGCATGAGGTCGCGGATGGACTTGTTGATGATGCCCACGTAGGAGTCGACGAGGTTGCGGATGGTCTCCACCTGGCGCTCCAGCTGGGGGTCCATGGAGAAGGTGTTCTCCTGGGCGCCGTCCTCGTTCTCCGTCTGTTTTGGGGGGGTGGGATTAAGGGGGGGGCACCCGTCACCCTCTTGCCCCCCCTCCCCACAACCTCTTCCCACCCTAAATGGTGGCTTTAGGGGGAAAAAATGGGATTTGGGAGCAAAAGGAGCGCATCCTGTGGTGGGATCCTGGCGATGCCGCGGCATTTTGGGGGTCTTGTGGGCGTTTTGGGGTCCTGGGAGGGTTCTGGGGGGGATTTGGGGGGGCTGGGGGGGGGGTTTACTTGGTCTTTCTCCGGGTAAACGCCCGCCCGGAGGAAGGAGGCCTTCCAGCTGTCCACGTCCTCCTGGGAGTCGCAGGCCAGCTCGATCTGCCGCAGGTCTTTGTAGACGTTCCTGCAGGAAGGAGAGGAGCGAGGATGAGGAGGGGAGGAAGAAGGGGAGGAGGCCGAGCCGGAGATGGGAGGCCTCGGCACTAGGGAGCCCCAAATCCCTATGGGAGGCCCCCAAAACCACACAGGAACCCCAAATCCCTATGGGAGGCCTCTGAAGCCACACGGGAGCCCAAAATCCCTCCTGGAGGCTTCCAAAATCATACAACCTCGGCACCAGGGAGCCCAAATCCCTATGGGAGGCCCCCAAAATCCCTCCAGGAGGCCTCTGAAGCCACACGGGAGCCCCAAATCCCTATGGGAGGCCCCCAAAACCACACAGCCTCGGCACTGGGGAGCCCCAAATCCCTCCAGGAGGCCTCCAAAGCCACAAAGGAGTCCCAAATCCCTATGGGAGGACCCCAAAACCATGTGGCCTCAGCACCAAGGAGCCCCAAATCCCTCCAGGAGGCCCCCAAAACCACACAGCCTCAGCACAGGGGAACCCCAAATCCCTCCTGGAGGCCCCCAAAATCACACAGCCTCAGCACAGGGGAGCCCCAAATCCCTCCGGGATCCCCGGGCACAAATTTCGGCAGCCGCTGCCTCCCCCAGAGCTTTCTGCCCCCCCGGCCTGACCTCTGCTCGGTGTTGAAGATGGCGAAGACGTGCTTGGTGGACATGAAGCCCTTCTCCACGTCCCGGATCTTCAGGTTGTCCAGGGGCAGCATGTATTTCTTCTCCTTCTCCTGGAAAGGGGGGGGAAAAAAAAAGCAGGGTGAGGGCGTTTGGAGGGGCTCTGCCCCCAAAAGGGACGTCCCGGCCACCCCGAGCCTTCCCCTTCTCCTCCTCCTCCGCGATTTCCTGTGAAATCTGCGGGTTTTGGGTGTTTTAGTTGGTTGATTTCCAGGCTGGGTTCGGTGGGTAAGGCTTTTGCCACATCAGGAGGAACCCCAAAAGAAAAGGTTGACCCCAAAAGAAAAGGTTTCTCTGCACCCGGTGGCGTTGCTTGTTAAAAAATTAAAAAAAAAATTAAAAAAATTAAAAAAAAAAAAAAAAAAAAAAAGGAAAAAGGGGAGGAAAAAAACAACCCAAAAGGCCGTGGGGGCAGCAGGGGTCCGGCCCAGGCTGCCCAGGGTTCAGACGACGTGTCTGAACGTTGTTAGAAGGGTTTGGGGGCCATTACGTGGGGTTTTGGGGGTTATTATGCTTTTTTGGGGGTTATTAGAGGGGTTTCAGGGGTTATTATGTTTTTTTGGGGTTATTAGAGGGGTTTTGGGGGTTATTATGCAGGTTTTGGGGGCTATTAGAGGGGTTTGGGAGCCATTACATGGGTTTTTGGGGGTTATTATGTGGAGTTTCGGGGGTTATTATGCTTTTTGGGGGGTTATTAGAGGGGTTTTGGGGGTTATTATGTTTTTTTTGGGTTATTAGAGGGGTTTTTGGGGCTATCAGAGGGGTTTGGAGGCCATTACATGGGTTTTTGGGGGTTATTACGTGGGGTTTTGGGGGTTATTACGCTTTTTTTGGGTTATTGGAGGGGTTTTGGGTGTTATTACATGGGGTTTTGGGGTTATTACGGAGGTTTTGGGGGTTATTAGGGAGGTTTAGGGTTATTACGTGTTTTTTGGGGGGTTATTAGAGGGGTTTCTAGGGTTATTACACTGGTTTGGGGGCTTATTACTTGGGTTTTTGGGGTTATGCGGGTTTCTGGGGTTATTACGTGGGGTTAAGGAAGGGTACCCGGCCCCAAAATGAGGCTCCCTGACCCCAAAAAGGAGGGTCCCCGCCCCAAAAGGAGGCCCCTGGTCCCAAAAAGAAGGGCTCCGGCCCCTAGAGGAGGGTCCCTAGTCCCCAAAAAGAAGGTCCCTGGCCCCCAAAAGGAAGTCCCTGACCCCTAAAGGACGCCCCTGACCCCAAAAAAGAGGGTCCCGACCCCCAAAAGGTGTCTGGTCCCAAAAGGAGGCCCCTGACCCCAAAAAGAAGGGTCCCCTAACCCCAAAGGAGGCGCCTAGTCCCCTAAGGGAGGCTCCTGGTCCCAAAAAGACGGTCCCTGACCCCAAATGGAGGCTCCCTGACCCCAAAAAGGAGTGTCCGCAGCCCCGGGGGTGCCCGTGGAGGTGCCGTTACCCCCCCGTTGCCCCCCTACCTCCTCGTCCTTGTACCAGGAGAGGGACTCCGCGGTCAGCACGAACCAGTACTCCTTGGAGCCGCCCTTCATGATGCTGATGTTGTTGATGGTCAGCCAGCCCCGCCGGATCACCTGCGGGCACACAGCGGGAGGGGGGGCAGCGCCGGGAGCCTCCCGAGGAGCCCCCCCCCGGGGACGGGAGCTTCGGGAGGCCCCCGGGGGGATTAAAGCACCGGAATCCCAGAGTTTTCACCCAAATCCGCCTTATTCCCCCCAAAACGCCCTCGCTGGGTGGCCCAAGCGTCGCTCCTGGCATCCCAAAGCCACCCCAAGCCTCGACCCCAGACTCGTTTAGGGGCTAACGAGCCCACCCCGGGCTCATTCAGAGCTTAATGAGCCCACCCCAGGCTCATTAGAGGCTAACGAGCCCCAGCAGCCTCCCTTCCCCCCCCCCACCCCCTCCACACCAATTTTGGGGATAAACCAGGGGATTTCTCCTCCATATTCCCAGCTTTTACGCTGCGGGGTCGAGCCCTCGCCCCCCACCTCTCCTTTGGGGTCTCCCCGCCGAGCACCCCCATTCCTGGAGGGTTTGGGATTTTTTTTTTTTTTTGTGGGGGGGGTCCCAGCCTCGCCATAGCCCTGCACCCCTGGATCGCCCCGTGCCCCCCCCCCCCCGGGCTCTCTGCCCCCAGTTTGCAGGGTTAGTGCCACCAGCCGGGTTAGTGGGGGGGTGGGGGGGGTAAAAAAAGCGTGCCATGGGGTGGGGGGGGGCAGCCCGAAGCGGGGCCTGGGGGGGGCAACGAAGGCTGGGGGCTGAGCAGAGAGGAGTTGGATGGAGTTCGGCACGGCTGGGGGGGGGAAAAGATGGAAATTTTGGGGATGGGGAGGGGGCTGGGGGGGCCGTGCCGAAATCCGGGGGGGGGGGGGGGCACACACAGAAGTGGTTTTCTTGGCAAGGGGAGGAAGGAGGCGGGGGGGGGGGGCGGCAGGGCGAGGGCTCTGCCTGCTGAGTCGCTCCGAGCACCCGTTTGGTTTTAAAAAACATCGGTTTGGCTTTAAAAAAAATCACGATTTTGGTTTTAAAAAGCATCGGTTTGGTTTTGAAAACCGCTGCTTGGGCTTTGAAACCCATCCGCTTGGCTTTAAAAAGCCTTGGTTTGGTTCTAAAAACCATCAGTTGGGTTCTAAAAACAATCAATTTGGGTCTAAAAACCATCGGTTTGGTTTTAAAAAGCACCGTTTTGGTTCTAAAACCATCAATTTGGTTTTAAAAACCATTGGTTTGGTTCTAAAAAACATCAGTTTGGTTTTAAAAAGCACCATTTTGGTTCTAAAACCATCAGTTTGGTTTTAAAAACCATTAGTTTGGTTCTAAAAAGCACCATTTTGGTTCTAAAAACCATCGGTTTGGTTCTAAACCCCATCAATTTGGTTCTAAAAACCATCGGTTTGGTTCTAAACGAGAACCTGAGCCTCGGGAAAAAGCCCAAATTGGGGTTTGGGGCACGAGGGCGGCCCCGGGGCGCCCCTCGCCTCCAGGGGAGGAGGATCGGGGGGGGGGGGGGGGGCACAGCCCACGCTCGGGGTTGATTTTTTTGGGGGCTCGCCCCCCCGGCCAGCTGCCCCCGTTGGGGTGCTGAGGTCCGAATCAGAAGCCTCGAACCCTTCGTTGTGCCCCCCCCGTGGGCTCAGCCTCCTCGGGGGGGGTGGGGGGGCAGGATTGGGCCCCGGGGGGGGCTCCCTGTGTTCTGCAGGAGGTGCTGGGAGGAAATGGAAGCCTCCAAAGATTTGGGGAGGGAGTCACGGGGGTCGAGGCTGCTTCCATTTCCTCCACCCTAAGCCCCAAAAGCAGGGGCCGGGCCCCCCCTCCCCCCCGCCTGCTGCCCCCACCCCAGAGGGAAAAGCTCGCCCAGAGGACGGGGAAACTTCTCCCTCGGGAGGGATCCCAGCCCTCTGCCCCCCCCCAGAAGTGAGCACGCTGGAGGAGAAGCTCTTTGGTGGCCAAATAACGTGCCCGAGGGGTTCCCCAAATTTGCCACCGCCCCAATTTATGGGTCCGGCGTCTGGGCATGGGAAAAAAAGCCCAAAAAAGGCAGCTCTGAGCCCAAATCCCAGCCCAAAAGGCGGCTGGGGGGATAACACCTCCCTCCCCGGGGAGCCGATGGATGGGGGAGCGCGGCCACGGGGCGATTTCCCCCCTCCAGCCTCATACTGGCAGGGGGGGCACCCCAAAAATCCCAAATTTTTTGGCCTCCTGCTCCCCTTTCAACCCCCTCGAGGCGTGGGGACGACGGGGCCGGGATGAATTCCCCCCTCCAAGGGGCTCCAGGTGTTTTTTTTGGGGGGGGTCCTGCCCTGCTCCTGCCTCCGGCGTGCTCGGTTTTGGGGTGCGAGAGGCTCCGGGCTGGGGGGGGCGATTCCTGGCCGTGGTCTACCAGTACTACCAGTCCACACGGGTACTTACCAGTATCTCCCCCTTGGGGTGCGCAAAATTAAGGGGGGAAATGTAAAAAAAACAAACAAAAAAAAACACAAAAGCAGGACGAGGAGGAGACAGGAGAGGGGAGAGAAAGAGAAGTGAGGGGAGGGAGAGGAGAGCAGGAAGCACGGAAATGGTAGGAAAAAAGCAGAGAAACAGCGAGAGAAAACCAGTTACATGCTATTAATTAACATTTTCACAGTGTTAATCACTCGCCGCCGTCTTTCCGACCAAGAGGCGACCTCTGCATTACGTCCTGCCAGGCCTAGGACCATGCAAGGGGGGGCTTCCAGGCCCTCTCCACCTCCCCCCCCAGCCTCCATCCCCACCTCCAAACCTCGCGGGGGTCCCGGGGGGGCAGCTCCCGGAGCCGGGGGGCTGTACCTGGTTGGGGACGGCTCGCTTCTTGTTGGTCTGCGTGTTCCTCTGCTGGGCGCTGGGGACAGAAGAAAAAGGGGGGGGGAATTTAACAGGGGAGGGGGACGGTGCCCAGACGCCCCCCGGGGCCGCGCGCCCCCCAGCCGGGCTGCCAGGAGTGCTGGAAGGAAGAGCTGGGCCCTTTCCCCCCCCCCATGCCCTGGGAATTAGGGCCAGCAATTTGAGGAGCCCCCTCCCTGGAGCTGGAACCGAATGTGGTGCTGAGGAAGGGGGGGGGGCACGAGGTTTTGGGGTCGATCTGCTTCCTTCCAGTCCTTATCTCCGGGCAGGCGGGTGGCGTTCGGGCCCGCGCATCCCTGAGGGGCGCGGGATGGGAAACATCCAGAGGTCAGAAAGCCCCAGAAGGGTCCCGGGGGGGGCCCCCACCAAGCACCACGCCACCTCTCCACCTCCTGGCGGCCCCCCCACCCCAAAGCTGGCACCAAAAAGCCGCGTACCTGCAGCGGGGGGGACGCTACCTGTCTCTCCTGAGCACCCACGGGGCCGCGGGGGCGAGGCGCGGGCAGCGCCCGTTAGGCAGGAGGGGGGGGGGGGGGAACAAAATTCGGGAGAACCGTTAGAAATAGCTCAAAAGCACCTGGGGGGGTGGCAGCACCCCCGGGGGGCTTCCCTGGCCTGGGGGGGGGAGCTGGGGCTCATCCTGGGGGGCCCTAAAAAGCCCCTCCTGGGGGTGCAGCCCCCGGCCTCGCGCTCCGGGTGGGAGCGGGGAGCTCGGCGCATGCAGGGACGTCATGCTGCTGCTGCTAATGCTGCTGCTGCTAATGCTGCTGCTGCTAATGATGCTGCTAATTACGCTGCTGCTAATGATGCTGTGGGTACCCACCCTGTCGCCAAGTGCTGCTCAGTGTAACAGCTGGGGAGAGGGAGAGTTTCGGAGGAGTCCGGAGCGAGAGAGAAAGAGAGAGTGAGGTGTGGAGCGGAGGAAAAAGAGGAGAGGTGAGGAGGAGAGGAAGAGGAGACGAGGAAGGCACCGAGGGGTGAGGGGGGAGACGTGAAGGGAGAGGAGGGGGGAAAAATGAGAGAAAATAAGAGGTGGGGGGGGAAGAGAAGACGGGGAGGGGGCTCTTGGGGAGAGGGGCGCGAGGGGTGGCTCCGTCCCTGCGGGGCGACGCTGCTGGGAAGGGGAGGAAGGACAGGAGGAAGGACGGGGACAGACTGACAGGGACAGACTGAGGGACGGGGACAGACTGAAGGACAAGGACAGACTGACGGACTGATGGACAGCCCTGCAGCCCTGGTATGGCTCCGAGGGACGAGCTCGATGCCCTCGGGGACTCCCCTCCGCTCCCCCCGGGGACACCGGGAGCCTCCTTGCCTTCCCCCGCGGGGCACGGGGAGTTCCCCGCAGGGCAACCGGCCCTAAAATTACCTGAATTAACCCCAGAACCCCCGCGAGCAGCCCCGAAGTGCTTCCGAGGCTGAACTTTAGCCTCGGGATAAAGGTGAAGGTGAAAGGCGGCGGGGTGGCTCCGCGCCCCCACACGCTGCGGGGGGAGCGGGGATTTGGGGCTGCGGCGCAAACCCCACAGCTCCCAAACCCGCAGAGCTCCCCGGAGAGCCCCCCGAGGGGGGGGTTGGTGAATTAAAATGGGGCGGGGGGGGCTCGCCTGCTGCTCGTCACCCCCCGACGGGCGCCGCGGCGTCGCCACTCACTTGGCGAAGCCGATGAAGTCCTCGTGGTTGGTGTTGATGTAGGAGAGCTCGATGTCGATCAGCAGCAGGATCTGGGGGGAGTTCCCCGGTTAGGAGCCCCCCCGGCATCGCCGCTGCCGCCAGAGGGGGCTTTGGGGTCGCCAGAGGGGGCTTTGGGGTCATGACAAGGAGCCTTGGGGTTGCAAGGGGGAGCCTTGGGGTCGCCAGAGGGGGCCTTGGGGTCGCCAGGGGGGGCTTTGGGATCACCAGAGGGGGCCTTGGGATCGTAAGAGGGAGCTTTAGGGTCACGACAGGGAGCCTTGGGGTCACCAGAGGGGACCTTGGGATCACCAGAGGGGGCCTTGGGATTGCGAGGAAGCTTTGGGGTCACGACAGGGAGCTTTGGGATCGCAACAGGGAGCCTTGGGGTCATGACAGGGAGCCTTGGGGTTGCCAGAAGCAGCCTTGGGATCACGAGAGGGGGCTTTGGGGTCACCAGGGGGAGCCTTGGGATTGTGACGGGGGCTTTGGGATCGCAACAGGGAGCCTTGGGGTCGCCAGAAGCAGCCTTGGGATCACGAGAGGGGGCTTTGGGGTCACCAGGGGGAGCCTTGGGATCACGAGAGGGGGCTTTGGGGTCGTCAAGGGGAGCTTTGGGGTCATGAGGAGGAGCCTTGGGGTCGGCAGGGGCAGCGCTCACCTGGTCCTTGGTCTTGCCCTCCCGCTCCCTGATGTGCGTGGTGACGATCCTCTCCGTCTCCTCCCGCAGCCGGGGGTAGGAGCCGAGCTGGAAGGGAAGGGAGGGATCGAGGAGGAGGAGGAGGCAGCTGGGGCGCGGGAGGAGGCAGCAGCCGATCCCCCCCCCTCTTCCCCTAATTCCTGGGGGGCTGCGGCAGCAGAGAAATGAGGGGGGGGAAATGCCCTCGGGACCCTCGGAGCTGCCCCGGGCTCGCCAGTAATTAAACATGGGAGCCTTTACCCCAAACTTTGGGGTAATTAATGCTTCTGAGAGTGAATGTCAGCGCTGGGGGGGCGCCTTGGGATGTGCAAACGTGCTCGTTAGCAGGCAGCTCGTTAATTGCAGGCAGCGAGCTGCAGCAGGGTGTCCCCCACGGATCGATCGATCCCTGGGTGCATCCCCAGAGGCAGCGATTTGACACCAGGAGGGACTGGAAAACTCCACGTCAGGAGAGAATTCGGGCTCCAGCTCGTTTTTGGGGGGGAACCGGGCGGATTGGGGGGGTCGTGGCTGTCGGGAAGGGGCCGGGTGGCAGCCAGCCCGTCCCCTACCTTACTGGTGCACTGCCTGACCGTGTTGATGAGCTCCTGGATCACCAGGTCGACGCATTTCAGGCAGGGCTCCTTCAGCTTCACCACCTGCTTCTTCACGATGGCCTCGAATGCCAGGTCCGGGGTGAAAAGCCCCGTCCTACACGGGGTGGGGGGGACACCAGGGGGCAGGGGGAGGAAAAAAAGGGGTCCTCAGGTCCTGAGGCCGCATCCTGATGAGGCTCAGCACCGGGGAGCGGCTCCCTGCCCCCTTTTTCCACCCCCCCGTCAGGCATCAGAGGGTTGGGGTGGGTTTAGGATTAATTAGAATTAGTGCTCTTAATCCTAACCCCCTGGGATGAGGGGGAGGGCGCGGCGAGGAGCCGAGGAGCTGCCTTTTTGGGGGGGTGGATGCGCCCCAGGAGGGTCGAGTGGTCCCTGGGGAGGAGGGGAAGCTCTGGATTTCTGCTCTCCTTCCAAATTTCGAGGCTGAAGCACGCCAGGAGGGCTGGTGTCCCCCCAGATTCCCCTCCTGGGTCCGCACCGAGGCCAGGAGGGCACCCGCAGGGGACAGCTCTTCCCCCCCGGGGGGGGTTCAGCTCCCTGCCCTCCCCTCCAGCTCCCCTCTTCCCCAGAAAAGGGCAGAAAAATGAGATTTCAGCAGCCAAAGCCGAGCAACAGCCGGCGGGGAGGCTCCGAGGGGGCACCGAGGGGGCACCCGCACCCCCTGGATCTTTTGGGACCCCCCCCAACACCTGCCTGACGCCGTGGATGTTCTTGATGGCGTAGCTGATCTCTCGCCTCAGGTCCTTCTCGTCGAACTCCATCTGGGCAGGAGGGGAGCCGTGGTCAGCAGCACGTAGGGCGCCCCTTGGAGCCTCTCCTTTGCACCCCAGCGAGGGGGGGCTGCTCCTGTTTTTACCTTCACCAGCTCGAAAGGGAACCTCTCGTGGAAAATGCGGTTGATTCGGGCACCCCCCGAGAGCTCGAGGGTGTCCACCTGGTCTCCCGAGCCTTCGATGCGCTTCTCGAAGTCCACGCCGAACTGCTGCACCATCCTGCGGGGGCACGCGGGCTCCAGATGAGCAGAAACCCACAGAAACCCCAGAGAAACCCAGAGAAACCCCCATAACCCCGCAGAAACCCCACAGAAACCCCTCCAGAATCCCACAGATCCCATCCAGAACCCCACAGAACCCCAGAGAAATCCCCATAACCCCCACAGAAACCCTTCCAGAACCCCGCAGAAACCCCACAGATCCCCTCCAGAACCCCACAGAAACCCCATAATCCCCAGAAACCCCTCCAGAACCCTGCAGAACCCCATAGAACCCCCACAGAACCTCTCCAGAACCCCGCAGTACCCCCACAGAACCCCGGAGAAATCCCATAGAAACCCCACAGATCCCCTCCAGAACCCCACAGATCCCCCGCAGCTCCCCAAACCCCGCCTGGCTGCGGGCTCAGCAGCAGAATCCACCTCCAGCTGCGCTTTGGGGAGCAGGCGGGCGGGGTGGGGAGCACACAAAGCTCCCCTTTTTACCCCAAAACGCCGCTTCTCCGGGCAATTCCCTGGGAGAAGCCACCCGAAAGGAGCCTCGCCCGAGGAGCCGAGCCGATTTATTCTGGGGGCAGCGCCGGGGAGGGGGGACTCACTGCAGCAGAGCTTTGGTTTTGCGCGTGGGGTCGTCGGGGCGAAAGTTCTTGTACTCCTCCACCTCCTTCTCCAGCGAGAGCAGCTGGCTCTGCAGCTTGCTGCGCAGCGAGGGCAGCGTCTCCCGGATGTGGTTGGTCAGTTGCTAGGGGGAAAAACCGAAATTTCACCCCAAAAAATACATCCAGCTCCCTGCCTCCACCTCCAAACTGAGGGGGGAACGGCCCCGTCCTCCCGACACCACAAAACACCCCGAGGGAGCGCGGCTTTTCCTCCGGAGGGATGGAAAGCAGCAACGGGGAGGCGAGGAGCCCCCCGCCAGCCCCCCGTTTAAGGGGGGAGAAGCCCACCCACCTGGTTGAGGACCTTCTGCAGGTGGGGGGTGCCCATGCGGTCGGCCATGTGCCGGTAAGCGGGGTGCGAGAGGAAGAACTTGCGCTCGGCCGCCAGCGCCGCCCGGATGTCCTTCTTGCCGTCGATGTCCTTCTGGCTCCGGTTGACGACGCCGATGTAGCCTGGGGGGGGACCCACGATGGGCAGAGCCAGCCCCTTTTTTTCCTGGAGCACCTTCAGGGCCCCCCCCGGTGCTTTTTGGGCTCGTTCGGAAATGGGGAATGAGGTGGGGGAGGTTTGGGGGGGGGGGGGGTTCCTCGTACCTCTCCGCAGAGGCAGCAGCTTGTTCTCCAGCACGTCCCTGGCGTCCGTGCCTTCGTCCATCAGGTCAGCTTGGTGATCACGCCGATCGTCCGCAAGCCTGGGGCAGCCAAAAAAAATTAATTGATTAATGAATTGATCAATGGATCGATCAATGGTATCGCCCAAAGGGATTGATCAACGTTATCGCCCAAAGGGATTGATCGATGGTATCGCCCAAAGGAATGTTATGACACAAGGGAACTGATCAATGGTATCGCAAAAAGGGATTGATCAATGGTATCTTGATCAATGTTGTCACACAAAGGAATTGATCGATGTTATCACCCAAAGGAATCGATCAATGTTATCGCCCAAAGGGATTGATCGATGGTATCGCCCAGAGGAATGTTATCACACAAGGGAACTGATCAATGGTATCGCCCAAAGGGATCGATCAATGGTATCAAACAAAGGGATTGATCAGTGGTATCACAAAGGAATTGATCAGTGTTACCAAACAAAGGGATTGATCAATGGTATCGCCCAAAGGCATTGATCAATATCACACAAAGGGATTGATCAATGGTATGGCACGGATCTCGGCGGAGAGGCAGAGAAATACGGGATTGATGGTGAGGAACGGGACCGCTGCCCTTCCTCTCCCATCAGAGGATCTCGTCTCGTCTCTCAGAGGGAGAAGGGGCCACAGGCAGCACCTCCAGCCCCCAAACTGCAGAAATTCTTCGAGGCATGGCGGCGTGAGAGCAGCTGCAGCAGCAGCGTGGAGCCGGGGAGCGGGACGAGGCCGCCTTACCTTGGGGATCCACCTCTTTGGCCATCTTGAGGGCGTCCGAGTTGGCCAGGTCCATGTTGGCGGGCGTGACGGCGAGGATCAGGCTGCTCTCCCGGCTGATGAACTGCAGGATCATGTCCTTGATCTGGTACTCGATGTCCTGCGGCTGGTCCCCCACCGGCACCTTGGTGATCCCCGGGAGGTCGATCAGCGTCAGGTTCAGCACTGGGAGGAGCGAGAGGGCAGCTCAGAGCCTGCAGCTGGGGAATCTCACCCCAAAAAGCCCTCAGAGACCCTCAGAAGGGAGCCAGCTTTGCTCAGGAGGTGCCCCATGTCCCCAAAAAAAAAACCCTGGGGCTTGTTCCAGCTCAGCCAGATGCTTGGAGCGGCCAGAGTTTGCTTTCTGGACACGTGCTGGCTTAAATCCCACTGGCATCGTGCACGCAGACAGGTTTTCTTCCAAAAAACCCCAGCAGAGACAAAAAACCCCGCTCACCGTGCGGCGAGTAGACGCGGAGGTTGATGGGGATGGGGGAGATGCCTTTGTTGGTGCCCGTCACCCGGTCGGTCTCCGCTTCGATCTCCTGCCGCACCTCGTCGAAGTCCGTGAACTTTTTGGATTTGCAGTGCAAAAACTCAGCATATTCTGGGGGAAAAAGGGGGAAAAAATTAAATTCATAGACAGCGTGGGTGGCGTGAGGCTGCCCGGCTGCTTCGGGGACCTCTCAGCACCACGCAGCTGAACCAGAGGCACCGGGGAGGTGGCCGGGGAGGTGCTGAGCCCAGCCACCAGAACGGCCCTGCGTGTTTCCCCCCTGCCTTTTGGTCCCTGCTGATGGTTTTTAAACGTTTTCCTGGTGGTTTTTAAGGGTTTTGTTGCTGGAAGGAAGGGCTGAGGCTCTGGCTGATGAGGCTCTGGGGTGAAAGCCGGGCTCTTCTCCTCGTGGTGGCCCCGTGGATGGGGGACAGCTCACCAGCCCCTTGCCAAAAAAAGCCCACGGCTTCCTCCACCCTCACCAGGTTTTTATTTCTTGGGTCCCTCCCTGGATTTATCGCCACGTTTCACCCCAAAATCCCAGGAGGGCCGCGTTTTCCTGAAGGGGAAGGAGGCAAAAAGCTCCCCGAAGGCTGAGGGAGGATTTCAGGGGGAAGGCTCCCCTTCTCTGCTCCACGTTGCTCCCCTGCTGGCTGCCTCGGTTTTCATTTAACTTGTTTTTTGGGGGCCAAAAAGGAGCCTCAGAGCTCTCTGCAGAAGCCCCCGCACGGCCGTGACTTTCTAAAATAAAGGCTAGGACGTGTTCAAGCCGAGCCCGACTGCGACCCGCGCTGCCAGAATTGATCCCTAAATGCTCTGGGAACCCTCAAACGGACCAGAATTGATCCCTGAATGCTCCGAGAATGCTCAAATCAACCAGAATTGTTACCCAAGTGTTCTGGGCACACTCAGATGAACCAGAATTATTCCATAAATGCTTGGGGAAAGCTCAAACAAATGAGAATTGTCACCTAAATGCTCAGGAAATGCTCAAACCAACCAGAATTAATCCCTAGATGTTCTCTAAATGCTTTGGGAGAGTTCAAACAAGTGAGAATCGTGCCCGAAACATGCTGGGAACACTCAAACCGACCAGAATCATCACCTAAATGCTTTGGGAATGCTCAAACCAACCAGAATTGTTGCCTAAATGTTCTGGGAATGCTCATACAGACCAGAATTATTCCATAAATGCTCAGGGAATGCCCAAACCAACCAGAATTGTCACCTAAATGTTCTCTAAATGCTTTGGGAGAGTTCAAACAAGTGAGAATCGTGCCTGAAACATGCTGGGAATACTCAAACCAACCAGAATCATCACCTAAATGCTTTGGGAACACTCAAACAGACCAGAATTATTCCATAAATGCTCACGGAATGCCCAAACCAACCAGAATTGTTACCTAAATGTTCTGGACACACTCAAATGGACCAGAATTATTCCATAAATGCTTTGGGAATGCTCAAACCAACCAGAATTGATTCCTAAATGCTTTGGGAATGATCAAACAGACCAGAAACATTCCCTAAATGCTCTGGGAACGCTCAAACCAACCAGAATTGATCCCTAGATGTTCTCTAAATGCTTTGGGAGAGTTCAAACAAGTGAGAATCATGCCTGAAACATGCTGGGAACACTCAAACCAACCAGAATCATCACCTAAATGCTTTGGGAACACTCAAACAGACCAGAATTGTTACCTAAATGCTTTGGGAACACTCGTACAAACCAGAATTGATCCCTAAACGCTCAGGGAATGCTCATACAAACCAGAACCGTTCCCCAAATGCTCTGGGAACACTCACACGAACCAGAACCGTTCCCCAGACGCTGCTGGGTGCGTTTCAGGCCCCATCTGCGAGGGGATGCGCCTACCTGTCTTGGAGAAGATGAGCTGCAGGATGAGAGGCCGTCGGGTGACGATGCCGGAGCCGCGGGGAAGGAAGTCCCTGTGAGAAATTAAAGGACACGAGGTCAAACGAGCTCGGGTCGCGCCGCTCACCCCCTCCTCCCTCCGCAATCGGGGCTGGAAAGGGAAAAACGGGGTGAGGAGCCAAAAAAGAAACCCAATCCCTTCATCACCAGCAGCTTCCCCCGGGGCTGAGAGCGCAGGAATTTGGGCCGAGGCTCCCCCGGGGTTGCCGTAACCGGGTTCAATTAACCGGGTTCAATTAACCGGGTTAATTAAGTCCCTGCAACCCGCCCCGTGGGTTTATCACTGCTTAACGACTTCCTGCAGGACCGGGAGGACGGGACGGGCCCCGTCGAAGGGTGGCTCTATTTTGGTGCCGCTCACTCGGCCGCGGTTTCGCTCTGATGCCGCACGGCTGCCACTTCCTCCCGGCAAAATCAACCCAAAAAGGCACAAAAAAAAACCCTTCGTGGGGCTGGGGAAGAGTCGGAACGAGAGACAGAGCACGAAGCATCCTCCAGAGCTGGCCAAAACCCCAACAACGTTGTCTCCCCCATGGGAAGGTGGAGGGCTCGCGAGCAGCCTCTGGGCAGCTCGGGGGTGTGGTGGGAAGGAAATCCTCGCGGGGATGATGCCCTGCGTGGGCACAGAAGTGAGGTCAAAGGCGTGCCGGTAGATGTAAGCATGGAGACAAACTCATTTCTGTAGGCATAACGTGTGGTTGTAGACATAAGAGTGAAGACAAACTCATTGTTGTAGACGTAACGTGGCTGTAGACGTAAAAGTGGAGTCAAACAGGTGGCTGTAGATGTAAAACTGAAATCAAACTCGTGTTTGTAGATGTAATCATGAAGACAAACCCATTTCTGCAGACGTAACAGGTGTTTCTAGATGTAAAAGCGAAGTCAAAGAGGTGTTTGTAGACATAAAACTGAAGCCAAACTCATGTTTGTAGACGTAATTAAAAGACAAACTCATTTCTGTAGATGTAACGTGTGTTTGTAGACGTAAAAGCGAAGTCAAGCAGCTGTTTGCAGACGTAATGTGGTTGCAGACGTAAAACTGAAGTCAAACTCGGGTTTGTAGACGTAATCACGAAAATACGCTCATTGTTGTAGACGTAACGTGTTCGTAGACATAAAAGTGAAGTCAAACTCGTGTTTGTAGATGTAAAAGTGAAGCCAAACAGGTGTTTGTAGGTGTAACGTGTGTTTGTAGACATAAAAGTGAAGCCAAACTCATCTTTGCAGACGTAATCACGAAGCCCAACTCCTTTCTGCAGACATGAGGTGTTTGTTTGTGGGTGTAAAAGCGAGGTCAAACTCCTGCTTGCAGCCGTAATCCCGACGACCAACGTGTGTTTGCAGACACATCCGTGCAGACAAACCCTGCAGACGTCAGCGCGGCGAGCGGCGTCAGGCACCGAGCGAAGTGTCAACACCAGAGCCGGATTTTCCCCTTCCTCAACGCCCCGGGCAGCACCGGGACATCGGGGCCGTGTTTTCAGCCCCGCTGATGCTCCCCCCGTGCCGTATAATGCCCCATTGAGGCCGTCACAACGGCCCCATTGTCACCGCGGGCCCGGCCGCGCTCAGTGCCGGGGGTTGAGGCGGCCCCGGGGCCGCTGCTGGGCCCAGCGGCGTCGCGCTGACGCTACCAGGGCTCCGAAGAGCTCCCTCGGGACGTCGATGGTGTTTGACACGGCCACTAACGGCCTTTTAATGCAGTGCCTTCGACCCGTGCTCCTCTGGAGAGCGAATCCAGCGCCCGCTGAGGCTCACGAGGTCGTGAGATGAGCTCCGGGCATGCTGAAGCCCGGCCCTGACGTGGGTTCGGAGCGCTGCGGGCTGTGGGATTCATCTCCCAGCTCCTTTTTGGGTTTTTTGGGCAGCGAGGCAGCTCCACCAAAACCTTCCCCTGTGCCACGGGCGGCAGCGGTTCTCCAAACGGCTCCAAAACGCCCGGCTGCAGGGCGAAAATCCAGGCTGGAGGTGCCCGTGCCGTCCGCTCACCTCCCGCTGGAGCAGAGGGGGCTGTTTGGGTGGAATTGTTCCCGTTTCTGCACTCGAAAACTCGGGTTTTCCACCCGGCTGCCTTCCTTTCTCTTTTATTTCTTGCGGCCAAAGTGCAGGGCAGCACAGAAGCTCGGCGTGAGGAGCCTGAAGCGTGGAGCGAGCTCAGAGCCCCCTCGGCGACGCCTCTCGTGGCCCTGATGCCTCGTGGCCGTCCTGGAGGAAGTCTCGGGGCACTCCCAGGAGAGATTTCACTGCAGGACTCATCCATCCATCCCCCGACAATCTCTGTCCCTCGTTATTTCGCTCCCCAACGCTCTCCACCCCTCGTTATTCCATCCCTGGTTATTTCAGCCCTTGTTTCTCCATCCCCTGATCTCTGTCCCTCGTTACTCCATCCCCCAGTCCTTCTCCTCCTCCTTTACTGGAGGAGGAGGCGCTGACACACGGCTGCCACACCAAGGACACCGGGCGGACCCCACCCCGGCCACAATTACCCGGTCATTACCACGGTCATTAACACGGGCGCATCGTTAGCGCCACGGGGACGCACCCGGTCACAAAACCAGCCCCGGATGGAGGGCAAGGGGAAAGGAAAAGGCAGGAAGACGTGAGCCAAAACCAAACGGCAGCAGGGAAAACTCGCACGGAGCCTTCGTGGCTCCATTTCCCACCGGGGACGGGAGCTGAGGGGGTGTCGGTGCCGCAGTCATGGGGCCAAAAAGCCCCCAAAAAGTCCCCAAAAGCTCCTAAAAAGCCCCAAAAATGTTGGAAGAAGGCGTTTGGCTTCTGGTGTGGAGCGAAGCTGCGGCTGTTGGTTGGTGGATGGTGTCAGGACGGGACGAGGACGGTGTTGGGACGGGATGAGGGTGGTGATGGAGTCCGGATGATGATGAAGATGAGGATGATGATGAGGATGATGGGGATGATGATGATGATGAAGATGAGGATGAGGAGGACGCCAGGCCGGAATCGCGGCGCAGGAAGCCGCCCATTGTTAACGTCGCGGCCTCCAGCCCTCGAGCGAGCAGGAGGGGGCCCAAAACCGGGGGGGAGGCTGAAAATATGGGGGCGGGGGCCCCAAAACTGAGGGCGGGGGCGCCAAAAACCAGGAGGGAGGCCCCAAAAAATAGAGGGAGTCCAAAAACCGGGGGGGGGCAAAAAACAGAGGTGGGGGCCCCGAAACTGAGGGTGGGGGACCCCAAAAACCAGCAAGGAGGCCCCAAAGCTGGGCGGGGGTGCTCAAAACCGGGGGGGAGAACCCCAAAACGGGGGGGGGACAACCCAAAAATCGGGGGGAGAACCCAAAAATGGGGGGGGAGGGGCTGGGTGGGGCCGGGCCCTATCGGGCGGGCGCAGGGCCCCAACCGGGGGGGGGCGGGGGGGGCCCCGCCGCTATCGGCCCGCCCGCAGGCCTCCCCCCCCCCGCCTTTGGAGGTTCCGTATTCACAGAGCGCCCCTACGCCAGCGCCGCGCTGCCCCGCCCCGCGCCCTACGCCGGCGGCGTAAGGAGCCGGCCGCGAGCCGCGTAGCGCGCCGCGCACTTTGCGTAGGGCGCCGCGCACCTTGCGTAGGGCTCCGCACGCGCTGCGCTGCGCGCTTTGCGTAGGACGCCGCGCACTTTACGCAGGGCACCGCGCAACTTGCGTAGGGCTCCCCGCACTTTGCGCAGGGCGCCCCGCGGGCCCCGTCCGCGATTCACGAAGCGCTTTTACGCCGTTTCCGCGGCCGCCGCCGGCCCGGCGCTCACCGGCCTACGAAGTTCTCGAGCACCGAGCTCTTGCCCGCGCTCTGCCCGCCCACCACGGCGATCTGCGGCAGGTCGAGGTGGCAGCTCTGCCCGATGGAGCTGAAGGCGTCCTGCAGCTTGTTGACCAGCGGGATCAGCTCCTCCATGCCGCGGTTCCCCATGGCGGCGGGGCGGCGGCGGCGGCCCGACTTCCCCTCCGCGGCTCCTCATCCGGCACTTGGCGGCGCGCCCCGCCCCGCCGCGCTCGGCCCGCGCCGCTATTGGGCGAGCCGGCTGTCAGTCAGAGCCAGAAGGCGGCGGGAATGGCTCAGCGCGCTGTCACTCAGAGGGGAAGGCGCCGCGCCCCGGTTCTCGCCGCTCATTGGCCGCCCGGCGCGCCGCTCAGGACCGATAGCCAATGGGAGGTAGAGTTAGGCCGTCAGCTGAGGCGCGGCGCTGCCGCTCCCGCCCCCCCCCGCTCCCTCCTCCCGCTCTCGCTCCCGCCACCCCATTGGCGGAAACGGCTGCTCATCCATCCAGCTAGCGAATCACCGCCTGCTAGTCCCACCCACATCTCCCCTCCCGCTCTACTCACCTTCTCTCCCTCCATTGGACAGGACACCCGCCACTCCCATACATCGCCCAATCCACTCCGAGAGCAAACCCTCTGGGAGGATCCCCGCTGATGATACGCCCAGGCTACTATCAATCACCGCCTTCAGCCATTCCATTGGCTGGCTGCGCCCTCCCTCCTCCCACCCTCTCCCCGGCGGCCGTAATCCCTCCTGTAGCGGCGCACTCAACTCCGGGGGGCAACCGGAGAAGGGGGACCACAGGGGAGGAGGAAGCACCGGGGGGGGGCTGCCCCCCAATTAATTCTGTTTTAACTGGGTTTTAATTAATCCTGCTCCTGCCGCACCCCCAAGCTCCAGGCACCTCTGGGCGGGCCCCGTTTTGGGGCACATTGGTGGGTTTTCGGGTCAAAATTAGGGATTTCCGGCAGCCCCCTGCCCCCGGTGCCGGGGGGGGGTTTAGGGGGGTGCAGGGGGGGTGCTGAGGGGGGCACCGTGAGGGGAAACTGAGGCACGGGGGGGTCAAAAGCTGAGACACGGGGACCAGAAACGGCTGGGGGGGGGACGTGGGGGGGGGACGGGGGCCACCAGGAGCCACCACGGGGCTACCATGAGCCGTGGGGGGGGTCCCCTCATGGGGGGGGGGGTCCCGTCGTGGGGAGGGGGTCCCCTCAGAGGGGGGACCCCAGCCCCAACATGGCGCCCGCCCGCGTTGCCCCTGGTTACGGCGACTTCCGGCGCGGCGGGCGGGCGGCCCCACAAAATGGCGGCGCCCACGGAGGGCCCGGAGCAGGCCCCGGCCCCGGCCCCGGCTCCAGCTCCAGCCCCGGCCCCGGCCCCGGCCCCGCTGCTGCGGGTGGTGGCCAAGTGCAGCCGGAGCCGGGCCCGGGCGGGCGAGCTGCTGCTGCCTCACGGCGCCGTGCCCTGCCCGGTGTTCATGCCCGTGGGCACCCGCGGCACGGCCAAGGGCATCACGGCGGCGCAGCTGGCGGCCCTCGGCTGCCGCATCTGCCTGGGCAACACCTACCACCTCGGGACGCGGCCCGTGAGCGCCGCCGGCACCGGGGGGGAGGGGACCGGGGGAGGCCGGGAGCACGGGAACGGGACCGGGGAGCACCGGGAGGGGGCCGGAGGAAACGAGGGGGGAGCGGGGGAACCGGGGAGGGGAGCGGAGGAGCCAGAGGGGGCCCGGGAGAGCGGGAGGGGGAGCGAGGGAACCGGGGAGGGGGCCCGGTGGGAACCGGGGGTGGAGCGGAGGGACCGGAGGGGCCCCGGGAGCACCGGGAGGGGGCCCGGATGAACCGGAGGGGACCTGGGGGGAACCGAGAGCACGGGAACGGGACCGGGAGCACCGAGAGGGGGGACCGGAGGAAGCGGAGGGGGGAGCGAGGATACCGGGAGGGGGCCCGGGGGGAACCGGGGAGGGCCCCGGGGGACCGGGAGGGGGAATGAGGGACCGGAGGGGGCCGCGGGGGAGGCCGGGAGCACGGGAACGGGACCGGGGAGGGGGAACGGAGGAACCGAGGAGGGAGCGGGGGAACCGGGGAGGGAGGCCGGGGCCGGGACACCGGGAGAGGACGGGGGAGGGGGGCCCGGGGCCCGCTGCCGCCGCCGAGCGCGGCTCTTTAGGACCCAGCCTCCGCCCCCGGACGAGGCCACGCCCCCCAGCCCCGCCCACACCCGGGAGGCCACGCCCCCAGCGGGAGAACCCGCCCGGAGCCTCTTTGGCGGGGCCACGCCCCCTGACCGTGACCACGCCCCCGAGCTCCTCCCCTCCCCCCCCCCCCCCCATCGGTTTTAACCCCTTCCTCCCCGCAGGGCCCCGAGCTGGTGCAGCGCGCCGGCGGCCTGCACGGCTTCATGGGCTGGGGCCCGCAACCTGCTGACGGTGAGGGGGGGGCGGGACCCCCCCGGGGCCCCCCAAATCCCCCCAACCCCCCCCGGGGCCCCCCAAACCCCCCCCAGAGCCCCAAGGGGTCCGGGCCCCCCTCCTCAAGACCCCCCCTTGGAGCTCAGAACACCCTGCGGGACCCCCCCCCCAGGATTTTGGGGACCCCCCCCAGGACCCCCAGTGCCCCCCAATTCACCCCCTTTCCCCATTAACCCCCCCCCAAGCCCCTCAGCTCCCCCCTTACCCCCCAGGGACTTAAGAACCCCCCCCTCCCATGACTTGGGGACCCCCCCCAGAACTTGAGACCCCCCCCCCAGCATTTAGAGACCTCCCCCAGGACCCCCCCCCCCAATCCCCTCCCCATTACCCCCTCCTCCAGCTCCCCCTCCCCCCCATCCCCTCCCCCACCCCCTATACATCATATTTCCGGACTCCCATACATTTTATTTTTTTGGGTGCCCCCCCAGATTTTTTTTGTGCCCCCCCCCCCAGTTTTTTTTTTCTGTCCCCCCCCAGGACAGCGGCGGTTTCCAGATGGTTTCCCTGGCGGCTCTCTCGGAGGTGACGGAGGCGGGGGTCCGCTTCCTCTCCCCTACGGCGGCGCCGAGCTCCTGCTGAGGCCCCGAGCGCTCCGTCCACATCCAGAACGCGCTGGGTGAGCCCTCGGGGCTGGGGGGGGGGCAGATATTTTTTGGGGGGGGTCCTCTGACCCCCCCTGACCCCCCCCATAGGCGCCGATATCATCATGCAGCTGGACGACGTGGTCAGCAGCACCACCACGGGGCCGGCGCGTCGAGGAGGCCATGCACAGGTTCCCCCCCCCCCCCCAAAAAAAAAGCCCAAATCCCCCCCAGAATCTCCCCCAGGTCCTGGTGTGCCCCCCCCCCAGCCCTAAATTTTGTCCCCCCCCCCCCCCAGGTCTGTCCGCTGGCTGGATCGCTGCATCGCCGCCCACCGGCGCCCCGCGCAGCAGAGCCTCTTCGCCATCATCCAGGGGGGGCTCGACCCCGCCCTGCGCAGGCGCTGCCTGGAAGGTGGGGACCGAGACCCCCCCCCGGGCCCCATTTACCCCCCCTTGTGCCCCACATCCCCCCCCCCGGGCCCCGTTCCCCCCCCCTCCTATTCCCCACCTGCCCCCCATTCCCCATCTGCCCCCCCCCTCACCATTTGCCCCCCCCAGCCCCACATCCTGCCCCCCCATTCCCTCTCACCCCCCCTGCCCCACATCCCTGCCCCACAACCTGCTCCCCAGCCCACATCCTGCCCCCCACATCCTGCCCCCAGCCCCACATGCTGCCCCCCATTCCCCCTCACCCCCCAGCCCCACATCCTGCCCCCAGCCCCACACGCTGCCCCCCCCCAGAGATGACGCGCCGCGACGTCCCCCGGCTTCGCCATCGGCGGGCTGAGCGGCCGGCGAGGAGAAGGAGCAGTTCTGGCGCATGGTGAAGCTCAGCACCGACCTCCTGCCCCCCGACAAACCCCGCTACCTCATGGGCGTGGGGTAGGCGGGGGGGGGGATGTGGGGCAGGGGATGTGGGGGTGGGATCTGTGGGGTGGGATGTGGGGCAGGATCCATGGGGCAGGATCTGGGGTGGGATCTATGGGGTGAGATCTGTGGGGCAGGATCTGTGGGGCAGGGTCCGGGGCAGAATCTCTGGAGCAGGATCCATGGGTGGGATCCATGGTGGGATCTGTGGGGTGGGATCCGTGGGGCAGGATGTGGGTCAGGATCCGTGGGGCAGGATCTGTGGAGCAGGATGTGGGGGCAGGATGTGGGTCAGGATTCGTGGCGGGATCTATGGGGTCAGGATCCATGGGGCAGGATCCGTGGGGTAGGATCCGTGGGGCAGGATGTGGGATGGGATCCATGGAGTGGGATCTGTGGGGCAGGATCCATGGGACAGGATGTGGTCAGGATTCGTGGCGGAATCTATGGGGTGGGATCTATGGGGCAGGATGTGGGATGGGATCCGTGGGGCAGGATCCATGGGGCGGGCCTGTGGGGCAGGATCCATGGGGCGGGCTGTGGGGCAGGATCCATGGGGCGGGGCTGTGGGGGCTCTCTCAGCCCCTCTCCCCCCGCAGCTACGCCACCGACCTGGTGGTGTGCGTGGCGCTGGGCTGCGACATGTTCGACTGCGTCTTCCCCACGCGGACGGCGGTAAGGGGCCAAAGGGGGGGGGGATGAGGAACCTTTTACATTCGGGGGGGGGGTCCCTGGGCCCCCCCCCCCACCCCGTGCCCCCCTCCCGGTGTCCCCGCAGCGTTTCGGCTCGGCCCTGGTGCCCTGGGGCTCGCTGCAGCTGAAGAGCAAGCAGTTCGCCAAGGATTTCCGCCCCATCGACGAGCGCTGCGGCTGCCCCACCTGCCGCCGGTGGGTTTTGTTTTGGGGGGGGGGATTTGGGGGATTTTTTGGGGGTGTGGGGGCACAAAGTGACGCCCCCCCCCCCTCCCCGATTGTGCCCCACGCAGGCACAGCCGTGCCTACCTGCACGCCCTGCTGCGCAGCGACCCGGGCCGCCCTGCACCACCTCACCGTGCACAAACATCGCCTACCAGGTTTTGGGGCAAAAAAAGGGCGAAAACGGGGGAGGTTGAAACAACACGGGGGGGGTCCTTAACCCCCCCCAAAAATTAAAAAAAAAAAAAAAAAACCTTTTTTTCCTTACAGCTCGAGCTGATGCGGGCCATGCGGGAGAGCATCGTGGGGCAGCGCTTCCCCGACTTCGTGCGGGATTTCGTCCCGCGCCCGCTATGGGGGCCCCGAGCGCTGCCGCCCCCTGGGCCCGGCACGCGCTGGAGGCCGCCGGCATCGCGCTGGAGTGAGGGGGCTGCGCCCCCCCCCCCCGCTTTTATTCCGGATTTTTGGGGGTTTTGTATGGGTTTTGTGCGTGGTTTTTTTTTGTATTTGGAGTGTGGGTTGGTGTGGTTTTTTTTTCAAGGGGTCTGGGGGGGCATAAAGGGGTCTGGGGGGGGCGCAAATGGTCCGGGGGGGGGCATAAATGGGTCTGGGTGAGATACAAATGGGTCTGGGGGGGGCAGAAATGGATCTGGGGGGGACACAAATGAGTCTAGGGGGGACACAAATGGGCCAGGAGAGGCACAAATGGCTTGGGGGGGGGGGCACAAGTGGGTCTGGGGGGGGCATAAATGGGTCTGGGGGCGACACAAATGGGTCTGGGGGGGGGCACACACGAGTCCGGGGGGGGGGGGGGACACACCTGGGTGGTGGTGGGGGATGGTGACCCTGTGACCCCCCCCCGCAGAACGGGGGGGGCTGCAGTGGGGCAGCCCCATAGCCAGACACTTATTGTGGGGGAGGGGGCTCCATGCCCCAAAACAACTGGGAGGCGATGGGGATTAAATGGGGGGGGGGGGGGGGGCAGGTGGGGCCGTTTGGGGGGTGATTGGGGGACCGTGAAGGTTGGAGGGGGGGAGACCCCCCCCCCCATAGGGTCCCACCAGGACGGGGTCCCCAGTGCCCCCCAGCACCCGGTGCCCCCCAGGACCCCAGCCCAGAGCTTCCCCAGATCCTGTCCCAAACCTCAGATCCCCCCCCCCAGATCCCTGATATCCCCCCAAAACCCAGATTCCCCCCCCTCAGCCCCTCCAGACCCCAAATCCACCCCCCCCCAGACCCCAGCTCCCACCCCAATGCCCCAGACCCCCCCCGAAACCCCAAATCCCCCCCTCAGCTTCCCCCCCAGACCTCAGACCCCACCTCAAAACCCCAAATTCCCCCCCCCAGCCCCCCCCGACCCCAAATTCCCCTCTGACCCCAAATCACCCCCCTCAGCCCCCCCGACCCCAAATTCCCCCCCAGCCCCCAAATCCCCCCCCAAGACCCCAAATCCCCCCCCGAAACCCCAAAGCCCCCCCCTCAGCCCCCCCCAGACCCCAGATCCCCCCCCCAGCCCCGATCCCAGCGGATCCCGAGCCGGATCCCAGTGCCCCCCCCCCCCCCGTCCCCCCCCGCCCCGCCGTGCGTCACCCCGGGGCGCCCCAGGAAGTTTGTGCAGGGGGTGGGGGTGGGGGTGGGGGGGGGGCGGCCGCGGCTGCGTCACCCCCGGGACACGTTGGGGCCGCCGCCGGCACTGCGGCCACACCGGCAGCGGCACCGCAGGTGAGCACTGGGAGAACTGGGAGCACTGGGAGATGAACTGGGAGCGCTGGGAGCTGTACCTGGAATGAACTGGGAGCACTGGGAGGACTGGGAGCTGTACCTGGAATGATCTGGGAGCACTGGGACAGACTGGTCAGGGCTGGGAGCTGTACCTGGAATGAACTGGGAGGACTGGGAGCTGTACCTGGAATGAACTGGGAGGACTGGGAGGGACTGGGAGCTGTACCTGGAATGATCTGGGAGCACTGGGACAGGACTGGTCAGGGCTGGGAGCTGTACCTGGAATGAACTGGGAGGACTGGGAGCTGTACCTGGAATGAACTGGGAGGACTGGGAGCTGTACCTGTGATGAACTGGGAGCACTGGGACAGACTGGTCAGGGCTGGGAGCTGTACCTGGAATGAACTGGGAGGACTGGGAGCTGTACCTGTGATGAACTGGGAGCACTGGGACAGACTGGTCAGGACTGGGAGCTGTACCTGGAATGAACTGGGAGGACTGGGAGCTGTACCTGGAATGATCTGGGAGCACTGGGAGGACTGGAAGCTGTACCTGTGATGAACTGGGAGCACTGGGACAGACTGGTCAGGGCTGGGAGCTGTACCTGGAATGAACTGGGAGGACTGGGAGCTGTACCTGGAATGATCTGGGAGCACTGGGAGGACTGGAAGCTGTACCTGTGATGAACTGGGAGCACTGGGACAGACTGGTCAGGACTGGGAGCTGTACCTGGGATGGACTGGGATGGAACGGGCAGGACGGGGAGTTGTAGCTGGGAGCGAACTGGGAGGACTGGGACAGACTGGTAAGGCTCAGGAGCTGAACCCCTGAGGGAACTGGGAGAACTGGGGGAAGTCAGGCAGGGCAGGGAGCAACATCCAGACGGAACTGGGAAGGACTGGGACAAACGGGGCTGGGTGCTGCACCTCAATGGGAACTGGGGTGAACTGGGCAGGGCCAGAAACTGCAGCACAAGGAGCCCTGGGCGAAACTGGGCAGAAGTGGGGTGAAATGGGCAGGGCTGGGAGCTGAACCCTGGGGGCGAGGGGGGGGTGAACTGGGAGGACTGGGAGGACTGGGTACGGCTGAAGCCCTGGGGGAGAACTGGGACAAACTGGGCAGGGCTGGGAGCTGCTCCTCGGGGCCCCAGGGAAGGGCTGAGCCCCTCGTCACCCCCCAGCCCCATTCCTGCCCCCAGTGAACCCCCTTAACCCCATGACCCCCCCATGAACCCCCTGATCCCCCCCATGACCCCCCCCGGCCCCCGACCTTTGCCCCAGCGGGGCCAGCCCCATGTGGGTGCCCCCAGCGGACCCTGACCCCAATGGGGAAACGGGGGCAGGGACGGGAACGGGGCTGGGGCAGGGGCTGGGGGGCAGGGATGGGGCTATGGGGACGGGGGGATATGGGGTTAGGGTTGGGGATGGGGACAGGGAGGGCGATGTGGGGCAGGAGATGTGGGGCTGGAGATATGGGGATGGGGACAGAGCTGGGGATATGGGGTGGGATTTGGGGTGAGGATACGGGGCTGGGGACATGGGGATAGGGGTATGGGGTGGGGACAGGGACGGGGATATAGGGCTGGGGATATGGGGTGGGGATTTGGGGTGGGGACAGGGCTGGGGCAGGGTCCACGGCAGCCCCCGGGGCCGTGCCTGTGCTGGGCCCCCTCCCACGGGGCTCCCTTATCACCGCCGGCGCCGCTTATCAGCGCTCGGCCCCGCGGGCAACAAAGCTCCAGGGAGGCCGGGGTGAGGGGACGGGGACGGGGAGGGGGAAGAACGAGGGGGCCCCCAGAGGGGCTGGGGGCGAGGGGACGGGGGGTGAGGGGTGAGGGGATGGGGGGCGAGGGGCGAGGAGATGGGGGGGTGAGGGGCGAGTTTTTTGGGTGGGCGAGGGGCAAGGGGACGGGGACTGAGGGACAAGCCCTTGGGTGGGCGATGGGTGAGGGGCTGGGGGGGTGAGGGGTGAGGGGATGGGGGGGCGAGGGGCGAGCCCTTGGGTGGGTGAGGGGTGAGGAGATGGGGGCGAGGGGCAAATTTTAGGGTGGGCGAGGGGCAAGTTTTTGGGTGGTGAGGGGCGATCCCTTGGCTGCACGACGCTCAAACGTGCCGGTGGCTGAGGCATCGCGTCCAAGCCGTTGTTTCTCCTTCCCCTCCAGGACCCTTCCCCACCACCGGGACCCCCACCCGTCCCTCCCCGTCCCCTCCCCGGCAGCCGTATGATGAGGTGCCCGCAGCCGCCGCGTGCGCTGCTGCTGCTGCCCGCCCTGCTCTCGCTGGCGCTGCTGGGGGGTGCGGGTGCAGCGGCGCCTCTCCGGGGAGCCCCTCACCGCCGGGCCCGATGGACCCGATGGACCCGGCGCGCCCAACGCACCCGATGGACCCGGTGGACCCGATGGACCCAACGTAGCCGGTGTGCCTGGTAGACCTGGTGGCCCTGGCGCCATCAACATGGCGGCCTTCCAATGGCGGGCGTCATCATTGTCGTCATCGTCGTCGTCATCGTCGTCATCGTCGGTCAAGGCCACGGCCAAGCCGCCCCCCCCCCAGCCGCCACCCGCTGCAGCCCCCCTACCCCTACCCCTACCGCTTCCTCCTCAACGAGCCCCACAAGTGCCAGGAGCGGGCGCCCTTCCTGGTGCTGCTGGTGGCCTCGGAGCCGGCGGACACGGCGGGCAGGGCGGCCATCCGGCAGACGTGGGGCAACGAGAGCTCGGTGCCCGGCGTCTCCGTCCTGCGGCTCTTCCTCACCGGCGTCCACCCGGTGTTCGGGGCGCCGCTGCGGCGGGTGCTGGAGGAGGAGAGCGCGCTGCACCGCGACATCCTGCAGCAGGACTTCTTGGACACCTACAACAACCTGACGCTGAAGACGCTGATGGGCATGGAGTGGGTGAGCCGGCACTGCCCCGGCGCCGCCTACGTGGTCAAGGCCGACCGCGACGTCTTCCTCAACCTGGCCTACCTGGTGGGGCGGCTCCTCCAGCCCCAGCTGCCCCCCAAGAGGGACTTCATGACGGGCTACGTCTACCGCGACACGGGGCCGCTGCGCAGCAAGGCCTACAAGTGGTACGTGCCCCGCCAGGTCTACCCCAACGACACCTACCCGCCCTACTGCGGCGGGCCGGCCTACGTCCTCTCGGGGGACCTGGCGGCCAAGGTGTACGCGGTGGCGCAGACGCTGCCGCTGCTCAACATGGAGGACTCCTTCGTGGGGGTCTGCCTGCACGCGCTGGGCCTCAGCGTCACCAGCAGCCCCTGGGGGGCCTTCAACATGCACCGCCTGCCCTACGACAAGTGCAGGTTCTCCCGGCTGGTCATGGTGCACCACTACCAGCCCGAGGAGGTGCTCAGCATCTGGCCCCATTTCCAGGGGGCCAACGTGACGTGTCCCCCCCTAGGGGTGGCCGTGTGTCCCCCCCCCCCTCAGGTTTTGCACACCCCCAACCCTGACTTTTTGGCCAGTGTCTGGCACCCGAGCAGCCGCTCGGGGCCATTTCAAAAACCTCGGGGCTCCCCCACCCCCCAAAAAAATCCCTAACGGGGAGGTTTTCTCCCCAAATTGAGCCATGCAGCAGGAGCCCGGGTCTCTGGGGCCGGATCCTCCACTTCGTTATCTCCGACGTTCATTACTGTGCTCGCCTCCGAGCTGAGTCTGCCCTTGAGCCAGGGACCCCCACGGCCCAAAAAGCTGTGCCACCCCCACCCCATCCCCCCCCCCTTTAAATTATGGCTTTGTTTTGTCTGTCGTTGGTCTGTTTGTAATAAAAGGGCTGGAGCTGAGCCGGCCGGACCGAGCCTGCCCAACGCCTCCTCGCTGCTCGGGGCACCGTAACGGGGCTGGGGGCATCACGGTGGGGCTGGAGGGACCATAATGGGGCTGGGGGAACTGTAATGGGGCTGGGGGCACCTTGATGATGGAACTGGGAGCATCACAATGAGGCTGGGGAATCGTAATGGGGCTGGGGGCACCATAATGGGGCTGTGGGGCACCATAATGGGTCTGGGGGCACCTCAATGATGGGGTTGGGAGCCCCCCGCTGGGGCCGCTCCATCCATGGCTGCCCCCAACCTCTCCCCATGGCCCCCCCAGGGACTCTGCCTCCCCCACACCCCGCTCTCATCGCACTCCTGGCACGGCCATCGCCGCCCCGGCCCCCGTTTGCTCAAGGTGTTGACATAGCTGGGGCTCAAACACACGTGGAGGGGGGGTGGCCGTGGGGGCGGCCATGGGGCAGCCGTGGGGCAGCCGTGGGGTGCGGCCGGGCCCCGTTTCGGGAGGCCGCGATAGCGCGGGGAGGGTTGGCAAACAGGCGAGCGGGACGAGGCCAAAACCTCCCCGAAGGGGCCATGGGTTTGGGCACCTCCCTCCCCGAGCCGGTCCTTAGGGTCGTTGGGTAATTAAGGCTCCCGGCTGGGGTAATTATTAGGTGTGCTAATGAAGGGGACGATGGCGCAGGAGGACGTGGCAGAGTTTGCTCTTGCCCCCCCTGCCCAGCCCAGCCCCGGGCAGGCGAAGGAGCCGGCGCTGTTGGTTTTGGACCGAGCGGGTGGCACCGAGCCAGGGGGAAAAAAGCATGAGGAGGAGGAGGTGCTGGAGGCACTGGGAACGCTGCTCCAAATTCCCTTTTCCACCCCAAATTTCGGGGCTGGAGGCACCGGAAACACTCCTCCAAATTCCCTTTTCTACCCCAAATTTGCTGGTTCCCACCCCTGGCTGGATGCATTTTGGGGACCCCACAGCCCCCGTGGGGAGCAGCAGCAGCCCCGTGCCCGTGCCATCGCTCTGCCCACAGCCTCACCCCGAGGAAGCAGCGCTGCACCTTCACCTGGCTGAAACCACCACAGCCCTTTTTTATTGCCTTTTCGCTCTGCTTTCTTGTTATTTTTTTCTACATCCCGCTGCTGTTAGCTCCGGGAGCGGCGAGGGCTACACATACCGGGAAGTGCCTGGTGGCGCACAGCCCTGGGAGTTATTGCCCCAAATCTCTCCCCTTGAACCCAGAACAAGGGGGAAAACCCCCTCTTCGTCCTCACATTCCCCATCCCATGTGGGCTGGCCGGCACGTGGCTGTCCCCGAAGCCACTCGGTGTCACCACGCCGTGACAGCTCCAGCAGGGAGCTGGCAGCATTTTTGGCAGGGATTCGGGCAGTAAATTCAGCCTGGTGGTTTATTCCCCGTAATCCAGCCCTGCCCCAGGCTTGTTCTTCACGCCCCGGTGCCTCTTGACATTTGGCAGAGCCACCAGGGAACCCCGGCCCCTGCGGGGATCGAAATCGGGGCGTGGATGGGAGCCCAAACCTGCAGCCGCCGTGCCAAGGGGAACGTGGGAACCAAAACCCAAAACAGAGCTGGGTTTGGGGGAAAAAAAACTGCAGCCAGGACCGACAGAGCCCAGGGGCCGCTGCAGGAGCTGGCAAGGTAAAAGCAGGCGCTCGGAGACAAAGCCATCAAGAGTTTGTGTTTATTTGTCTACATTCAGCTTAATCCAGGTGTACTGCCTGAACAATTCAGGCATACAAAACCCACTCTTTCCCACTGGTTTTTAAAATAAAATCTTCACTTATAAAACTGAAACACTAAAGCATTAAAATACAGAAAGCTCGTTTAACTCACTTCACGAAAGCATTAACAGATGACATATCCCTTATCTATTTAAAGCCATACTGTGGTAACACGTCAACGCCACTTTTTAAATAGAAAAAGGATACCGAAAACTTGTAGTAACTCAAAAATCCTATTCAGACAAAGTTGTAATGGCAACTAACAAACCATTAAATACATAGATGCCCAAAATACAGCTAAGTATGGAATTACAGGTACTCAACCATTAGTGACCGGTATCACAAAGAGCACTGCAACATGGAAACGGGGGGGGGGAAAGGGAGGAAAGGGGGGGGTTTACATGTTTACTGTGATGCCATAAAACTGAATATTCAAAGGGAGCGCGAGTGCAGGAGGTAACAAAGCCCCACGCCCGCGGAGGAAGGGCTGCTTTATCTGTACTGGTAGTTCATGCTGTGATCGTTTCTGCCGTAGCCGCCTTGGGACGCCTGGTAGGAACTGGGGGGGCCGCTGTAATTTTGGCCGGAGCCTGGGGAGTTGTAGTTGGACTGCGAGGAATATCCACCTGTGGAAGGAGGGGAGAGAGAAAGGAGGTTGCTGAGGGTCGTGCTGTAACACTGGAGCTCCTCCAGTGCTGCAGGGATGGGATTTTGGGACCTGCCCCCGCGCCGCGAAAGGGAAAAAGCCCCCCCAAAAAAGAAAAAAAGAGCCCCAAAAGGGAAAGAGCCGCGGGGAAGCGTTTTGTACTGACCTTGCTTACCTTGGTACGAGGACCCTCCGCCCCCAGATCCTCCCCCATAGCCACCGTGTGAGCCAGTGTTGTACGAGGCACCTCCGGAGTAGTTGTTCCCTCCGCCGCCGCGGCCGCTGTTGCCGTAACCTGGAAGGGAGCCGGGGCTGAGCGCGGGCTGCAGCTCCTCCTGCAGGGCACCCAGCGATCCTGACTGCTCCCAGTGGCCATCCCAGCTGCTCCCAGTGGCCATCCTGCCGGCTATCAGCGGCCAAAGGGACGGTTGCCCCTCGGGGATCCAAGCGTACACCCGCCTGGTTGTCCCAAGCCACCCCCGTGGTTCCCCGTTCGCCCCCCAAAAGGCGGCAGCAGCCTCTCAGGACGGAGCAGCGAGCAACCCGACCCCGAGTGGACCTCATTTACCAGCAAAATGACCCAAACCAGAGCGCTTGGAGCCTGCCAAGTCGCTCCCGTGCGCCCAGCAGACGGGACTGAAGGGCTGGAGCATCCTTTTTGTGGTTTTATCTCCCCCCAGCTCGCTCCCCCCCAAACAAACGAGCGCCACTCACTGAATTTGCTCTCGTAGTTGTAGTCGGAGCCCCCGCCGCCCGGCGAGTTGTAGGAGTTGGAGTAGGAGGAGTAGTTGCCTTGGCCGTGGTTGTAGCCTTTCTGCTTGCCTTGCGGCGGGCCGTAGTTACTGTACTGGTTTTGGTTGTAGGACTGCTGCTGCTGGCCCTGGTGGGACTGGTAGCCCGAGCCGTAGGAGGGTTTTTGCTGCCCCCCGTGCTGCTGCTTCTTGCCCCCGTGCTTGGGGGGCACGGGCGAGTTGTAGTTGTCACCACCCTGGTAGTAGGAGCCGTAGCCTGAGGAGCCGCCGCCTCCGCCGCCGCTCCCCGAGTTGGAGTGGCCGCCGTTGCTGTAGAATTGGCCTAAAAAGAGAGAAAAACGTCAACCCCGGCCCCGCCACGCTGCTCGGGAGGGCACCAGCAGGTTTCAAGCCCGGGAAGGGCTCGGGAGCAGCTCGGGGATGCTCCATGCAAGCCAAGAGGCTCCCTGGAGGACGTCGGCGTCCGGCTCTCACCCCAGCACAACCCCCAGGCTCAGGGGCACTGCAGTTCCTTTCATGCACATTAAGATAATTAACGTTTTTTGACTTAAAAAGCTCCAAAATGGTTTAAGGTCTGGCGCTCCTTGAGACAAGCCGGCCGCCGGCAGCAGCTGATGCTCAGCCTCCAGCGCTGAGACGTGGGGACGGGGAGGAAACTCGTTCCCCTAACGAGCAATTATCACACCCCCGGCATGCCCGCTGCCCCCCGGCACCGAGGAAGGGGTTAGGTGCAGGATGAGCAGCAACAACCCGAGGGGGAGAGGAAGGGGGAGACCTCGCCCCCAACGTCGGGCACCACGCCACGACCTCGGAGCCCGGGTCACCCAAAAACCTCCGAATGCCCCCAGATATTGCAGGAAGCCTGGATGCAACAGCGCAGCCACGAGTGGATGGTTTTTTTTTCCTTTATTTATCAGTACTACAGGCAAGCTCTCGAGCACCGAGCAGTCCTCGTCCTGCCCACCTGATGCGTGGGGCTCCTCGCGCGGGGCTTCGGCCGAGGATTACGCTACAGTCAGACACTCGCCGTATCCAAAACTAATCGTTTCGAGGAAGAAAAGCCACTAGAATCTAACTAAAAACCTGCACCGGTGTCCGTACCAGCCTCTGAAGAGGAAAGGTTTCGCTAGCACCTCCTGCCAAACACAGAGGGTGAGAATTTAGCTAAAAAAAGGCCCAAGGAGCCCAGTCCTGCGCCCTCTGCAGTTCCACGTTACCCTACAGGAACAACTCCTGAAGGTGAAATCGGAGTTTGCTCCCCAAATTGGTGACGTGGTTGTGTTGTGAAGAGCTTCAAGGCACCTGGCTTGCATTTCTCAGGACTCCAGCTATCCCTGGAGCCTTCTGATGGTTCCTCCGCGGACCTCGGCTCGGTGGTGTGGAAGCGAGGTTCTGCCAGGGAGCTCCTCTCCAGCCAGCGAAGCCACATCCATGGCAAAAAACAGCTCGGTGCCGAGATACCTCGCTCCATCCCTGGTGTTAAAACCCCAGGATTTGGTCCAAAGACCCGTGGGAAGGCTGCAGGGACGTCTCCGGAGCGAGGAGGCAAGGGCTAAGAGCTTAAAATCTGAGCTGCGGCTGCTGGAGGTCAGTCCCTCCCCATCAAGGGGCCAAAATTTCTGGAAATCGCAGAGTTTGCTATCAACACCTCATATTTAACTATGAAGTTTTGGTGCTGTTTGGCATCCAATCGCTTTTGACTTCCCCTACATCAAAGCTAAGGAATAAAAATAGCCGCTGCCCAAGTGGTTACTTCAACAAGTATTTGCTTAAAAAAATGGCAGTTTTTCACTTGGTTCAGGACAGGAGCTATTCCCTGGTATAAAAAGTCATTATTTTAAACAGCTTTCTAAAAAAAAAAAAAAAAAAAGGATAGAGGGCATGCACTATTATAACCATTTTTGAAAATATCTGCTAAAAACCTCGGACTTTTAAATTTGTCAGCTGGTGCTTCGTGGCTGAGAGGTTTTTTGTTTCGCTTTGCTTTTATTTAACTGATTTTGTTACCGAGTTATCTCGGATGTTGCTGAGCCCCACAAGCCAAACGAACGCCCCGGTGCAGGCTTTGCAGCTAAAAACAGTGACAAACAAACAAAAAAAAATACAGTGGTAAAACAAGCACTGCAGCAAGAATAAAGGACCGAACACTTGGAAACCGCCAGAGACTGGCCCGTTGCAGATTTCCTGCGGTTCCTAATTCCAGTGAAATTTAATCCCCAGGTAGCACAAATACCTCGGAGAGGCCCCAGAGTGCTTTAGGCCCTTTATGCTTGGCTCAGGACAGCCCACGGTCACGGCACGAGTGAATCCATGCATTTCCAGGAGTTAAAGGCTGACATGTCGGCGCTAGCTCCGACCGCCCCGATATTTATTGGATCAGTACTGGAAGCACAATTACAATACCTTTGAAAGTACACTAGCTACCAGCCACAAAAAAAAAAAAAAAATAAACCACGTCCCTCAGCGTTAACCCACCAGCGTGTTACAGAGGATGTAGGATTAATTTTTAGCACACACGATTCCGCGTACAAAGTCACCACTTGGCATGCTCAGCAAGCTGGGCTGTACTAGGTTCAGAGATGTTGAAAAGTCTTCCCAGTATCAAGAGGCACGGACCCAGTTCCTGGGATTTATTTAAAAGGCTCAAATTTTGTACAAAACCTGCTGTAAATTAAGACGAAGGTCGCTTAAAACACTTCGGTATCTGTTTCTTAAAAATAAAGTAATGCTTTCCATAAAAAGCAAGGATGGGCTTTTTGCCTTTACGCTGAACAGAGCTGGCTTTGCCATTTGTGCCGAGGGCACAAAAAAAACCTTCTCGGATGGTTAGTTCCCCCTGTGGTGGACATCGATACGACCAAGTTCAAAGGCAAATCACAATAAAAACTGCCACTGTCTTAAGTTCTGCAGGCTAAGAGTGTTTCAGACAAGCTGCGGTGAAAAGCCACTGTTGAGAAACCCAGTGAAGCACGGGGACACGGCACGAACACTTTGGGTTTTGGAGTTCGAGAAAATTGGAGTAAAAAGCTGTTTTTTTTGTGTGCAATACTTTTAGATGATCTAGGAAGACCCAAAATCATGATAGCCGTAGCAGTCTGTGAAAAAGTCACCTACAAAAGGGGGAGACAGAGCAGAGAAAAAAAATTAGAACTCTTTTGAAGAGGGCAAAATGCGCCACATTTGAAAGTCATGTTTTAGATTTCTCTGCTCCTGTCACCCCCCAATGAAGGCTTCTCCTCAAGACCAATCGCCGTGCGTTTTCAGGAAAATCACATTCAAAAGCGTGGCTGATCGCTTCGCATGGCTTAAAGCAGAGAAATTTAAAATATTCACAGGCTTAGAGGAAACGTGAAGTCACCGGGATTCGGGTTTTCACTTTCACGCCAGCACCGAGGCCGTTTTGGGTTCGTTCTCACTCAAAAAAGAGAACCCTTTGCCGACGGCTTCAGCACGAGCGCGTCACCGCACGTCGCGACCCCGCTCAAGCTCCACGCCCCCAGCAGGACTGACGGGTACCAAAAATTAAAGAGAGGAGCACTTACTGTAGCCTGCCGTGGCCGAATTCCCTCCGTAACCGTAGCTTCCGTACCCAGCACCTGAACGGGAACAGAGAGCTTAAACACAACGAAATCGGGGGCACCGAAGCTTCAATTTTCATCGTGCTGGGGGTCAGAGCACCGAGTGCTGGAGGAGTTGGTGAGCTGCTCGGTGCCGGGGGGGTGCAGCAGGGAGGAGGAGGTGCACGGCATCTCACCTGCGTTCATGTAGCCGCCGTGGTTGCCGCCGAAGCCGCCCCGACCCCGGCCCCGGCCGCGGATGTTGCCGCCTCTGCCGCGACCCCGCATGTTGGGCGGCGGGGGCACGTCGTTGTGCATGGGGCCTCCCATCCCGAAACCCGGGTTGTGCTGCTGGGGGGGGGGGGGGAAGAGAGGATCGTTAATATGAGGATGGCCCCCGCGTTCCACATCCCAGGGTGGGGAACCCGGCAGGATTTCTGCTCCCTAATCCTGTCAGCAGATCCTTGGTTTCTCGGGGAAGCCAGCAGGATTTCTGCCCCCTAATCCCATGGCCATGAGCAGATCCCGGTTTCTTGGGGAACCCAGCAGGATTTCTGCTCTCTAATCCCATGGCCATGAGCAAATCCTTGGTTTCTTGGGGAACCCAGCGGGATTTCTGCTTCCTAATCCCGTGAGCAGATCCTGGTTTCTCAGGGAACCCAGCGGGATTTCTGCTCTCTAATCCCATGGCCATGAGCAGATCCCAGTTTCTTGGGGAACCCAGCAGGATTTCTGCTCCCTAATCCCATGAGCAGATCCTGGTTTCTCTCAAGACATTTTATTCTCTCTCCTCCTGATAGAGATTAAAACCATTCATCAGGAGACAGAGGTAGGAGAGAACCGACAGTTGCGGTACACAAAGGCACTGAATTTACTTACTTTTACTGCAAACTTGGGTCCTCCCCTGGCAGGCAGAGGGGCTCTTTTCTTCTTATTTTGCTCAATGGCAACGGGAGCATCTGGGAACAACTTCTCCAGCGCAGCCAGAGCGGCGTAGGCTTTCGCTACCTTTTTATTTGAGCCGGCTCCTTGGAATTTCTGCCCGTCAACCTCCACCTTGGAAAGGAATTAAATCGTTGCGTGTGAAGGCAGAGGGCAGGAACTCGGTACAGGTAACCCAGGTGGGACGGAAGTGCAGGGAGAGGACAGGGAAGCGGCCTCACCTCCATCACGAAGCGCTTGTCGTGGCTGCCGCCCGTTTCGGAGATCAGCTCGTATTTCAGCCCGCGCCTCTTCTCGTTCAGCTCCATCACGGGGTTCTTGCCGTGCTTGGTCAGAATTGGTCCCTGTTGTTTCACATTCTGCAAGCAGAGAAGCAGGGTTTTCTCAAGGCTTCGTCACTAACGGACTAGGAATTGCTCCCAAAACGCCTGCTCTGGACCACGTTAGAGGGGGACAGGACTGGAATAAGCTCACCTGATGCCTTTCCCCCTCAAATTGTTTTGTCATGCTGACTGAGCTCCATGCAGGTAGCTAAAAGGTGCTTTTTGGGATGTCCCCTGCCATCACCCCGGGGAATCCCAGCGGCGTGTTTCGCCCCGCTGGGCTGTGCTCACCTCTGAGGTCTGATCCGCAGGAGGAGAAGCAGCACTGGGCGTAGAAACAGTCTCCACTACAGGAGGAGGAGCAACAACTACAGGTTTCTGTTCCGTTTCCTCGGCTGATTCATCTCCTTTTCCAGATTCTTTGCCTTCCACTCCTGTGGGTAAACCCATATCTTGCAACACCTAGGGTAAGGAAAGCGGGAGAAGGGATTACTGCAGTGCGCTCACCCCTGGCTCTCACGTGCCCTACGCATTTTTGGGGTAAAAATCAAGAAGGTTGCTCAAAACTCTGTTTGTTAATTGAGTGCCGGGCTTTTCCCAGCCAGGCTGCCTTTAAGGAGAGCCCTGCAGCAGGGATTTCCACACACGGCTCTTACCTTCACCGCCACGTGCAATTTGGCTGTCTTTTTGGAAGGTCCTGATGCCTCAAAGGTGCTGCCATCAATTTCCACCGACATCGTGAAGATGGGAGCATGAACAGGACCAGTTTGAGACACGAGTTTGTACTGGAGCCCAGGCTTTAGCTGGTTTAGTTTCATCAGTGCATTCATGGCCTGGGGAGGTTCAAGTTTCTCCTCTGAACAGAAAAACAGATTTTGCAGATGTTTGTCATCTCTTCAGAAGAAGCCTCACTAATTTCAGACAGCAAGCTCCGATCTATCAGTTCTGACCTCGTGAGCACTTAAGCCATACCGAGTAAAAATCTGACAGCGGCCAAGTTTCCTTTTTCCCCCTCTTTATTTCCTAAATTCACACGCCCTACAGCCCCTGCGTACAGCATCGCTCAAGATCAAACACTGGCAAGAGCTCTTCTGAAACCTGCCCCCCCCCCCCCCCCCCCCCCCCCAGCTTAGCCTGAGAACAGCTTTCGGGTAGCCCTTTGTACCTACCTCTTGTTAACTCAATACCTTTTTTCTGAATCTTCTTTTTCTTTTTGCTCGGAGATTTCTCCTCTCCATCCTCCTCCATGGGACGCTTCATTGGAGTGACAGCGTACGTTGTACTGGGAGGAATTTGGACTGTAAAAACCGTAACAGAAGAGCTAAGCATTGCAGCAGGAACCTTACAAACACGTCGTCATTTCTTTTATTTGTCTTATTACCTACCAGTATAGTCAACAGGGTTTTCGTTCTTTGGTTTCTTGGGCATTTTGGAAGGTAGGGGATCCATCCCCAAGACTTTGTGAAGCTGGCCAAAAGCAGCAAGTCTCAGAGCGTGCTAGAAAGATGAAACGCATGTTACTGGGACGCACAAGTTGCCCCAGCCATCTCTGTTCACTGCACAGTTTCAGACAGGACCATTCTACCCACCCCTACACAAAATTCCTCATCAGTTTAAATAGGACTCTCTGAATTTTGAGGTTCAGCCCAAAAGACGGGTCATGGTAGCAAGTCACTATTTAAAACCTGATACTTTGCTTCTGGTTGGCCGAGCTACAAATTCCTTATTGGCGTGGGACCCATTTGGAGTTCTTTTACTTGACTAGGTCGTTAAAAAAGTTAACACCAACCTCCGTGAGGTTACTAAACTACCATTAACCAATATGGAAGTTCAGAGTCAGTTGAACTGAGTAAGTTTTTGTAACATCTGTAGTCAAAACTATACCTGAGCACTCTGTGTGATATCTTCCCTTTGTTGTCTGTCTAGATGCCCAATAGCATCAGTGGCTTCTTTTTCACAAGGATCATAAATACCAGAACCATCTGAAGGCAGGAAACAAGGAAGATATGCAGAGAATTATCCTGGTGTTTCTAAAGAAACTAAACTAAGTATTCCCTTGGCATCAATCAACACTCATCTCTCGAAGAACACCGACTGACATGATCCATCCAATGTCCAACATTCTGAAACTCGCCTGGACTATTTTACAGGTACAATTATCGGGGAAACTGGTCACGAAGCACTCGGAGAACCGGGTTTTACACTGGTGGGAACCGGTAGCTCCCTCTGCGGGGTTTAACGTCATGGGTCCATAGCTTCGAACACACGTGCCCTAAGCAGCAGCAAGGTACAGGAGTACCCACGCACGCCGGGGGCTTTCTGAGCTTCGAGTCTAAGCTGTCTGCACGGAAAGCAGCCGATGTCTCAAACACCAGGCAACACAACAGCACGTCAAAGCTTCAACCGCGTTTGTTTTTTGGTTTTTATTTTTATTTTTCGGTGTCCCTTTGAAATGGAAATGCAGAGAACCACCTAACCTGGCATCACGATTCCCGAGGCGAGGCATTCCAGAACCCTCCTCAGAGCCTCCCCAGCGCCCATGGGTCGGTTGGCGGTCCCGATCGACTTCTCACACAGCAGCTCCAGAGGCTGGAAGAGATTTTGGGGGGCAGTGAGAGGAGCAGGGGCTGGCGTGGCACGCTACGCTCGCTGCAACTCCAGGAGCTGCTACAAATTCACAGCGCAGACTGAAAACCAAAACGATTCACGACCTGGAAAGCTGGCAGGTGGCTTTTAAGGGACCAAAAAACCAGGAATTTCCATCCTTACAGCTCACTTCTGGAAACGGAACGCGTGCGGGCTGAAGGGAGCCGGGCACGGGTTCGGAGAAGAGGTCCCCAAAACCCCGAACAAACAAAGGGGACAATTACCCATCCTCTCAGCGGTGCCCAGGTAGGAACCCGAGTACACAGATCTCTCAACACGCGTATGACTATGACGCACGACTTCAGCCCGTTCGCCCTGGCCTAGAAGAGGAATCAGAAGCAGACACACATTCAATAGAAACCCCCGAACTGCGGGTTCGCAGACATTAACTTTGGCAGTGCTACTTTGTCAAGGGTAAACAGTATTCCACGTGGCAATTTTACAACTGGAGTGTACGAAGGCGACATTACTCTTAACACAAAGCAGCAGCTAGGCATCTACTCGTTAACAAAGGTTCCTTTCCAATGTTTAATTTGCTTAAGTGCTTCTTTAGCAGCTGTACCGGTGACAGGCGCTAAGTTCAGCACGTCTAACGTTAACGTATTTTAAGTAAAAAAAAAAAATAATAAAAAACAGTTAGCCCGTTAAAGGTTTTACAAATTCTCTACTTAAAGACAAATATAAGAACAAAATGCAAACCTGGAACCACTTGGCGTGTCGCAGTGACGCCAAGGCAGCAAGGCATTTCTGCCTGTCCAGAACGTCCGGGGAGTCGTTGACTGATAGCGTTTCTATTCGTGGATGGAATAAGAAGACAAGGCACAGTTTGACCAAGGGGGTTCTGTCAGGTGGAGAGGGGATGAGGCAGCTCCCTACGGGCAGCTGAGGCTCCCAAATGATCGTGCTCTCGCTCCTTGACCTGGCTGGGGGGGTCTGCAGTGCGCTCGCCTCTCGGCCTCGCTTAGAAATTAAGACTGCAGAGGTGTGGGGGCGGTTTAATGATCGGGGACGGGCTGAAATCTGGTCTGAGAGGAAAGATTGGGGCAGAATGCTCTGCGGGAGAGGACCGAGATCCTTCACGGCTCCAGCGGAGTCGCGGCGTGCGAGGCCCGTGGCAGGCAGCGGAGAGGAATTTGATAAAGACCCCCGCTCTGAGCGCAGCTTTAGTGGAGGAGCGGGGGGAAGAGCTTTGCTAGGATCAAGGGAACCCCCTCCGCCCATAAGGCTTGACTGCCCCGGCCCCAACCCGTGACAGAGAGCGTCCTGTTGGTCAAAGGTCCAGCGTCCCTAAAATTGACAAACTAGAAGGCTTGGTAGACGAGGTCAGATATCAAAACCAAAAGACAGTCAAGAGAGCACAAGAATATTTCCCAGTCTGTGCTGCAGCAAAACTGAAGATAAGGTTTTTTTTTTTAGAGCTCAAAGTTGCCCACGACCAGGGTTTTAGATAAGGCTAGTGCACGGAGCGAGCGTTGGAGGTGTGCGGATGGAACAGAGCAACGCCTGCGGTGCAGCACCGGCCACGGCGAGCCCACTCGGGTGCAAAAACGCCCGTGGATTCTTACTCCGAGAGAAATTTGGGGCCGAATGGAGAGGCTAACTTTATCCAAAACTCTGCATCACTTTCTGGAGTTCTGAACTTGAGCTGGTCAAACAGCCAAGCAAGGAGACCCAGAGCACCTATCATTCTTGCTGCAACACAAACTGCTCAGAGCATCCGGTCTCATTTACATGCAAGTCATTTCACGAGAAGCCTTCAATCTTTTTTTTTTTTTTTTAAATGTATCCATTTATATTTTTTTTTACGTCACTGTGCAGGCCACTTACATGGCTAGATACAAAAAAAAAAGATTAATCCAACAGTATTACATATTAGTGAACTAAAGGCCGAAGGAAAAAGGACAAAATAATAACAAAAATAAAAAAGGAACAAAATACCATCTGAAAGGTGCTGCTCAGTTTCAGAAAACTTGGTCCAAATAAACCATAACCACGATCTCACGAGGTTAGGGCTGTCTTGAGGAGTTTGGAATTTGCACAGAAATCATTTTTGGCACTTTGGATGAAACTGAAGAGCACGCTCTAACAACGAATTAGCGACAGCAACGTTTCCAGAGCGCCTGTTGGCCATTTCCAGTCTCCCCTACCTCCAGCTAACTGTTTTTCCATTTCTTCTCTGACTACGGGCGACGTCAAGTGGATGGTCAGCGTCAACGGAGGCTCTTTTGTGTTCTTAATTACAATGGCAGCATCACCAACGGACTGGATTATTTCGTATTTGTCTTCGGTTATAGCCTGCAACAGAACGGGAGCGCTTAGTGCTCGCCTCATTCCTGGTTTTGAGTGCTTTGGAACACCTTTTTCCGAGGGAAACCAAACCAAAAAACAGCACGAGGTGTGCACAGGACATTTCAGCTAATGAAACAACGCTCATTGAGAAAGTGATTCCAGAACAATGCTGAAGTCTAACCAAGAACACGTTCCCAAGGCACCTCAACACAGGCATGGCGCCGGGTGTCTTTTTTTAATCCATTTAAGACTTTTTTTCCTCGTTCTGCTCCCTGCAACACGCACAAACACGAGGACCTTACTCACAGCAAGCTGTACGCCAAGATTGTCGGCCACTTTCTCCAGGAGATCCGACGTGGGCTTATCCTTGCAGAGCAGAACTAGCTCCAGGTCCAAGTCCCCCTTGAGTAAGAGGCCTTTGGCCACAAGGCCCACGCGCATCACGCCACGGAGGGTCCTGGTCAGCTGCTCCGTGGCCTTCTGATCCCTGCAAAAGGACACGGCACGATGGCAGCGGCCCCAAAAGACAGAAAATTGGCTGCAGCCAAGCACAAGAGCTCAGCTGGAGCTCAGGGATCGCTTTGCGAAGCTCCAACGGGATGCACGAGCCCTGGTGCAGCATCACCGCACCCGGGCAGGAAAAAAATCACTCAGTACCACGTCAGCCCCCAAATTAACCCCAAAATCAAGGGAAATTCAAGGGAAATGGGGTCTTCCCCAGCTCCAGCAGGATCATTTTGACTACCCTAAACTCGCCCGATGCCTTACCCTCCTTCTTTGTTCTCCTCCTCAGCCGCTGTCTCCATGGCCTCTGCCTCGGGCTGCTCCCCACCGACTTTCTCCTGCTCATCGATCCAGTCGGAGACGGCTTTGAGGGCGCGCTCCGTGTGGGACACCATGTTCTGAACCGCCTCCAGCTCCTCCTGCGTGGGGTAGACGGCCGAGTGCTTCGCCATCACGTGGCGGTCGTCGTTCACAAAGATACGCATTGGTCGCTGCGAGGGCAAGGAGAGAGGGTTTCCAGAATCATCCTGGAACCATTTGGGTTGGAGGAGACCCCTAAGACCACCCAGCCCAACCCCAGAATCATTTGGGTTGGAGGAGACCCCCAAAATCACCCAGCCCATCCCCAGAATTATTTGGGTTGTTGAAGACCTCCAAAATCACCCAGCCTGACCACAAAATTATTTGGGTTGGAGGAGACCCCCCAAGACCACCCAACCCAACCCTAACCCTAACAAGCCCTCCGCCAAACCCTGTCACCAAGCTCAACGTCTAAACGTCTTTTAAAGACTCCCAGGGTTTAGTGCCAGGCCAAACCCGGAGGTTTTTCTCTAAAAGATGTGAATTCTTCCCATTTTTTCAACTCTTCCCTTACCATTTTTGCTTCCAAGTGTCCGTCTGAGCGCTGCCGTCCCCGCACGTCCGTCCCCACCGCACTCGTTTAGATTCGCCTGTAGCAGTACCACACTTTTTGGTCACCTGGAAAGAGGAAAAGCCAATTAGCAAAGGGTAATTAGCGGGATCGTCAGGCCTCACGACCTCTCCGAGCTCTGGGGGAGCCAGCAGCGATCACCATGGGCAGCAGGGAGGTGGCTGAGAGCCGCAGGACACCGAGCTCCCTGCTCCCGAGGATTTCTGCTCCCAGGGCCTGAGCAGGACCTGTGGCAGCAACCGAGGCGGCCCTAAGGATGTTATTTCGGCTCCTCACAACCCAAAGCCCCACCTTTTTCCCATTAAAGGTGGGTTTTTGCAAAGCCTCCGCACGGATTTCTAGAGTGAAGCAACGAAGACGAAGCACTGACGCGCTCAGCAGTGTCTTGCAGTGGGAAAATTAACTGTTTCTGACTTAATTTGTCTATAAACTCGTCTAATTCCACGAGGTTGCTGTCACCTGGTGACTGAGCTTCGATTTGCCCAGCCTGGCGAGAGGCTGCTTGTGAAAATCCCGTTGCCGCATCCTGCTTTTTTTGACCCCAAATTCATTCGGAGGCTCCGCAGGACCCAAGCTGGGTTCCCACCCCGGTGGACGCGAGGAATTCGGCGGCTGCGTGGCTCCTGCTCTTCCTTTCCTTTAATCCCCCAGCAGCAGCGGCCTCCAAGGCAGTGTTCACATCGTGTAAAGCTCATCAGATGGAACCGAAACGACGTCTGGGCGTTTTGGGGCAAGAAACCTCCTTCAGAGGGAGCTGGAACCCCAGAGGCTGAGCCCCCGCTGCGGCAGCTGGCTCCTTTTGGTAAAACTTTTGGTAAAAGAAGCGCTTCCATCCCCTGCCCCGGGCCTTCCAGGCGAGAACCAGCCGTGTCCTGCAGGATCAAGCACTCCCTGTGTGGGGAGAAAGCTTCCCGAGGTCGCCTTCGGATGCGAGCAGCTCCCAAATGCCATCCTGGAGTGGCTTCGGAGCGCTGCAGTTGCTCAATTTGTGGTCGTTAATTGGGCTGCACCTCGCCAATTCTTCCTTAAAGCTCCCGATTTACCGGGGGTGATGCGATCCCAAACAATCCTGCTCCTCCACCGGGCCCACGTCGGAACTATTCTGTAAATCCAGGCCCCGAAACCACTGCCACGCTGCTCAACCTCACCTCTCTCCACATTTCCAGCAGCTTTCCCTCAAAATTAAACCCGACGAGGCTCGCTTTTCCTTTTTTTTTCCCCCCCTTTTCCCTGCTGGAAGCTGTCCCCAGGCTAGCCAGGAATTGCTGCCCACGAATCCACCACGAACTCCACGCCGAAAGCTTTCTGACAGGCCAAGCCCGACGGAGCTGAGCTTCCCAAAACCATCCAGGATACGGAATAACGACGGGATAGGACTAATTAGCTGCCCAAACGCTCGGTGCTTTATTAGAGCCGTGCCATTTTAATGATGCTACACCAGGCTGGGATGGAGCTCGCAGCCCCACGGTGCCGGCCGGTTTCCAACCAGAGCTCGGGCTCCCAACCTGAGGAATTTACCCCCAAAAAAACAACAAAAACCAGGAGGAATGGGGAAAGCTCCTTGCCTCCAGCTGCTGTTGGTTTTCGCGGCATTCGCAGAGATTTCTACGGCTGGGGAATCTTTCTGATTCTTTTCCTGCAAACACTTACGCCCAGGACTGCTTTTTGCCACAAATTTGGGCCTGAGGGCACCAAAACCCAGAGGCCGGCAGCAGCCGCGCGGGAAGGAGGATCCCAAACCTGCAGGGGGCTGACAGCGGAGATCGGCTTGCGTCCCGCGACGTCTGCACCTCCGATGGTTTTTATTCAGCTCCGTCACTGCCCACGGGTGATTTTCTTCAAACTTTGTGGTTTTTTTTTTGGAGAAAGGAGCGGGGCCACGAGCTCACAGGGTGGCTTCGGCAGCCAGAAGATGCTTCAAGGGCTCGAATAAACCAGCCCGGTGCTGCCCGTGATGCCTGGGGACGGTGTCGCGGGTGTTATCTCTTATCAGGGAAGCCCCCAGTCCTGTTTTTTCCCTCCCTGGGGGGCCGGGGGGGGCGGCAGCATCTTGGGCTCGGCGCCTCCTCGGGAGAAAGAGCAGGCGAGCGCGGTCCCTGGCGCCGCTCCTAGGGGCTGAGAGCTTTTTGGGGTGAAAAAACGACGAAAGGCTCCTCGCCTGCTCGCCCCCTCGCGCCTCCCACCCCCAATTTCATCCCCCCCCCCCCAAAAGAAAAACAGCAGGAATTCGGGGGGGGGTTCAGCAAAGCCCGCGGGAAGGATGCTGGGGGGGTTCGGAGGAAAGTTGAATGCCGTGAGCCGTATTTTACCCGGTTTGAGGAGGAAACGGGTTTCTTTTGTTGTTTTTTTTTTTTGTTTTGTTTTGTTTTTTGGAGGGGTCACTGTATTATTTTGGCCCCCCCTTTGTGCTTTCAGCCAGCTTTGGAGCGGGGAAGATGGTGATAACGGGAACTGGGGGAGGAGGTTTTGGGGTGGGGGGCGTGTGTGCGGCTGGGGGGGGATGAGGGGGGGTCTCGGGGGGTGGGGAAGGGGATTTGGGGAGGGGAAGGGGGAAAAAGGGGGGGGGCGAAGGGGAGAAGGGGGTGGGGAAAGGAGGGTGCTGGGGGGGAAAGGGGGGTGTGGGGGGGGGAATTGGGGGTGTTGGGGGGGAAATGGGGGATGCTGAGGTGGGAAGGGGGGGCTTTAAGGGACAAAGGGGGGGCTTTGGGGGGTGACCCCCGCCCCCCCCTCGGGGGTCGCCGCCATTTGCAGGCGCGGGGAGAACAAAGCGCGGCGGGAACACGGAGGGGGGGGGGGGGCTGGAAAAAGACCCCCACTCCCCCCATTCACCCCCTCCTTTCCTCCCCACCCCCCCTTACACCCCGGGGGGGGTCTCCCCCTCCTCGCCCCCCACCCCGGGCCCTTCCCCTCCCCCCTTTTCCCCCCCTCCCCTCCTCACCGCCGGCCCAACGGCCGCCCGCCGCCATTTTGTCTCCCCAGCACAATGGGGCCGCGCGGGGCGGGAGGAGGAGGAGGAGGAGGAGGAGGAGGAGGAAGGAGGCGGAGGCCAGGTCAACCCCCGGCCCCCCCCCCAGCACCGCCCCCGCTGCCCCGGCCGGGCCCGGACCCACCCCCCCCCGTTCTTCCTCCTCCTCCTCTTCCTCCTCCTCCCTCCCATTCGGGGCCTACCGGGCCTGCTGGGGGTGGGCCTGGAGAGGCTGGGCCCGGCCCGGTTCGGCGGAGCTGGGCCCGGTTCGGCTCCGACTGCAGCGCGGGGGGCGGAGCCGCCGCCGCCGCCGCCGCCGCCGACGGCGGGAGTGGAAGGGGGGGGGAGCGGGGAGGGGGGGGAATAAACCGCGCTGGGGGGGGGGGGGGGTCACGTGACGCCGCCACGGGCCTCTTCAGCCAATGGGAGGGGAAGGCGGGGAGGTTTGGGGGGGGGGGGGCGTGCGCGCCGCCGGTGCTGCGTGCGCGCCGCCGGGCCCCGCCCACATCCCCCCCTCCTCACTCACTCCCCCCTCCCCTCACGGTGTGCGCATGCGCGGGAAGGGCTCCCCCCTCAGTGAGGGGGGGTCGCTGAGGGGGGGCCTTGGTGGCCTGGGGGGGTCGGGGGGGGCCCTGAGGGGATCGTGGGGGGCCCTGAGGGGGTCTTGGGACTCCTTGGGGGTCCCTGAGGGGGTCGTGGTGCTTCTTGGGGCTCCCTGAGGGGGTCTTGGGGGTCCCTGAGGGAGTCGTGGGGGGCCCTGAGGGGATCTTGGGGCTTCTTGGGGAGATCGCAGGGGTCCTTAAGGGGATATTTGGGTTCCTTGGGGGTCCCTAAGGTTATTGTGGGGGTCCCTGAGGGGGTCTTGGGGGTCCCTGAGGTGATTGTGAGGCTCCTTGGGGGTCCTTAAGGTTATTGGAGTGCCTGAGGGGATCCTGGGGCTTCCAGAGGGGGTCTTGGGGCTCCCTGAGCGGGACTCAGGCGGCCTGAGGGGATTGTGGGGGTCCCTGAGGGGGTCTTGGACCTTCTTGGGGGGATCATGGGGTCCCTGAGGGGGTTTTGGGGGCTCCCTGAGGTGATCTTTGGGGCTCCCTGAAAGGGACCCCGGTGGCCTGAGGGGATTGTGGGGGTCCCTGAGGGGATCTTGGGGCTCTCTGAGCCGGGCCCCTGCTGGTCTGAGGGGATTTGAGGGGAATTTGGGGCACCGAGGGGACTGGACGGTGTCCCCAAAGGGGTGCTGAGCACAGGGGGACCCCCGTCCAGCCCTGAGGCCTCAGGGGGGGCAGTGGGCCGGCTGCCCGATGGGCAAGGGTGCGCTGGCAGCCCAAATCTGGGGTCGAGATAGCCCAAATTTGGGGTTGGGATAGCCCAAATTTGGGGTTGCGATAGCCCAAATCTGGGGTCTCTGCAGCTTGAGGGACGTGGAAGAGCTGAGCTTGCTCGCTGCGTGCTTATCAATTATCAATTAATCCAATAATCAATTAGTCCATCAAACAGCTCCCGAAGCTTCGGGGTGCAGAAGGAGCCCGTTCGTTCCCCCTCCCGCTGTAAGGCAGCGGGGGAATGGGCTCAAAAATGCCTTTGTTCGCTCAGCCCTGAGCCTGCTTGGTTGGAACTGTCCAAAAGGGGGCTTTTTCCTAAAAAAAAAAAAAAAAAAAAAAGAGTATTGAACCCAGCCAGGTGGTGCTGCAGCTTCTCCGTAGTTATCGGATTCGCGGGCTACCCAAAAAAAATCGAGCCGCAGACTCTGAAGACAGGAAGCAGAGAGTTAACGTGTGCGATCAACCGAGCATAACAGCCTATTTTTGGGGCAAAATCCAGCAGTTTCTGTTACCCACACAGTCACGGGCTGCGTTTTCTCCAGCTGCTCCGCACCGGTGGGCAGCAGGCAGGTGAGGGGCTGCGGGCGAACGCCTCCTGGCACCAGAAGCTGCTTTTGAACGGGGCTGTGCTGGAGAGGAGCAAATTTTGGGGAAAAAAAAACCAAGCTCGCCCCCGGCAGGTCGGGTGGCGTGGCTGCACGCACCCAAAACTGCTTTTTTTTTTAGGGGAAGATGTGTGGTGCCCTGTGGGAGGGGAAGTCCACAGCAGCCGTTGGGGAGAGCTGGGGGTTAGGGGGTCCCAAGAGCCAGGAGGGTGGGGGTGGGACCCCGGGATTGTGCCTGAAGGTAGCCCTTTGGGGAGAACGATAAGGAATTGGAAAAACAAACAAACAAACAAACAAAAAACAACAACCTAGGGAAAAAGATAAAAAAAAAAGCAAAACAAAACAAAAACCAACAACAACAACAAACGCAGTGGTTAGATGTTGTGTAATTGTCTGGCCTAAAAAGCCAACAAGAGGAACTTCAGTATTTTGGCCAAAACCAGGGTCTGATGGAAAGTCGGGTTTTAAATTAATCCTTCCATTTTTGGAGGAAGAACCAAGTTGTGCTCCACAGAACCCTCGGGTCCTCGTGACCCCAGAGAGCACCAAAAGCTGCTGCTGGGAGCGCTTTGGGATGGGAGAAAGTGGGGCCGTGCGTGTGGAAAAGGGTCCTGAGTGGGGTTTGGGTCAGGGCTCTGGTTGGGGTTGGTTGGGAAGAGAGAAGGCACAGAGCGATGTTACGTGTGGGGTGGATAATCCTAGCCCTGACCCCTAACCCCTAACCACTAACCCTAACCCCATCCCTAACCCTAACCTCATCCCTAACCCTAATGGACCCTAACCCTAAACCCTAACCCTAACCCAAAACCCTAACAGACCCTAACCCTTAACCCTAACCTCTAACCCTAAACCCTAACCCCCACCCAAACCCCGGTCTGCCCTAACCCTAACCGGATCTAACCCTGACCCTGACCCTAACTATTTGCTTCGGCTGCATATAAACTATCACCTGTAAATGCCAGGAGCCTTCGCTGCCCCTTCAGAGACAGGGACAGACGTCTCTCAGATGTCTCTGTGGAGCTCCTTCACCAGTAAACAACCCAGGGTAGGGGACTGCCTCTTCCCTAAGTCAGTGAGCTGCTGGGCCACGCAGATGAAGGGCCCAGAGGGGAAGGGGTACGAGTGGCTGAGGTCACTCGGCCTGTTCAGCCTGGAAAGGAGGCGGCACGGGGTCCGAATGTTTGGGTAGAGCTGTGTGGTGCCAGGAGTTGCACTGGACGATCCTCCTGGGACCGCTCCAACTCAGGCCACTCTCTGATTCCTTTGGTTTCAGCGAGGATTCAGGCCCTAACAACTGACGTTTCTTCTGGATGGTGTTTCTTCTCAACGGGATCGTTCCATTTCCCTTTGGGAAACTCACAAGGATGTGGTAACAAAAGCAAAGGGATAAAACAGAACCTGAGGCATAGGCTACTTCTCAGCCTGCGGCAGACTACAGGTACGATACTACCTCTATGTACAACTTTTCTTGCTCGTTCTGTTTGTCTCAAGCTTCCACCCTATTTTGGGACAGCGAGGCCTCCTCCTGCCCACTTACCCACTTCGCATTTCTCCTTATTATGACTACACAACTACCTTGGAATACAGAAAATTAGCTATGACCCTTGACCCCTGCCAAGACCACTGACCTTGCCCGTGACCCTTGACCCCAGCCAAGGCCTTTGACCCCAGGCTTGACGTGCTCTCCCCAAGCCCCTCTGTGACCCCGAGGCCCAGCGGAGGCCCCAGCCCAGCGCCACTGCTCCTTTTCCACAATTTGCCCCCAAAACCACTGAAAGCAGCACCAGAAGCCAGGCGCGGGTCAGGAGCACGCAGCTGAACCCCGAGCCCGCCCGAACCTCCTCCAGCCCCACGTTTCTCCCTTTTTTTCCTTACTCTCTGACCCACAGAACAATTTTATTGCCAGTTACGAAGGAGCCTTGCTCACGTGTTTCTCACCCAAAACACTTTAAATTCAAACCTGCTCGCACCCCAAAGCCAGGGCCAACGCTGAGGACTCTGGCTGGGCGCGAGGACATTCTGGGGAAAAAGATATTTTACCTTTTTTTAGACATGTCCCTGGCACAGAGCAGTGGCAAGGTCGCATCGCTCAGAGCTCCTCTCCTCCCAGTGCCATCAGCTCACGGGGATCAGACGTCGTTCGTGTCACTGCCCCCAAGGACCCTTGCTGGAGGAGGGGGTAGGGGCACAGGAGTGCTCTCGGCGTTTCGGATTCCCCCTCTGCCCGTTCTGGTGCCGTTTAGGTGCTGGTGGAGGTTTGTAAGAGCAGCTGTGGTGTCACAGCCACGGCTCGAGGCTGAGCAGCTGAATCCCAGCGAACACACAGCCTGGCATCCAGCAGGAAAGCTCGCAGTGCCACGGAAACGAATCTCCTCTTTCTCCCTCATTTCAGGAACACAATCCAGGTGATGCCTGTGACAGTTTCAACCGAGCACTGATCCGTGGCAATCTCAGGAGAGGCAGCTAGCTCCATGCAGAGCTGCACTGCTGAAGGAAGACTGAGCTTACCCCGAATTACAAGACACAGGATTTGTAGGCTGGCCTTAAGCCTCCACCTCTCGGTGCTCTACTTGCTGCTCACCTCCACTTTCAGAAATTAAGGCAGAGTCAGGGGCCGTCTCAGGGTAGTCCTTTATCTCCACCCACCAAAACATTCACCTCAAAATGAAAGCATTTTACAAACACCACAACATTGACACCACTTAGTTTCGCTCTGCATTAAAACACCGGGAGGAATATTACAGTCACATGGAAGTTATGCAGAACCTTACAGCGTACACTGCAGAAATTAAAACCCTGGAACCAGACTTCGGCTGTTTCCAGACAGACAGCCTAAGGGGAAAAACCGCTTTGTATATTCGTTAAATATACAAAAGTTTCAAGGGGAAGAGATTTCATTTGCCAGATTGTGACGTAGCACTGGTTTGTACACATGCTCAAAGGAAATTCTCCTAGTACAAAGCCATCTAAAAAACAGAGACTGCACAAAACCTAGCTACTAAAATGAAGATTTGGTAAAAAAAAAAATAATCTATTTTCCAAAAACACTTTACAGGTAAAGGCTTCCACTGCCTAAGTGAGTTTAGTAGAATGGTAATGCAAAATGTGCTATGAAATTCACAGATACAGTTATGCTTTTTTAATTTTTTTTTTTTTTTTTAAAAAGATGTCAGGTCTTTTACACATCAGCTTTCCCATCCAACATTTTACTTATTCAGCATCCTCATCCTCTTGAGCAGCAGCTTCCTCGCTTTCTTTGTCCTCGTCTTCTACCTTCCCACCTTCTGGCTGCTGCTCCTCTTCCTCGTGGACAGATTCCTCTGTGGGTTGCGAAGTCTCCTCCGTGTTTTCTGCTCCTGGCTCCACCTCTGTCTGTGCTTGGGGCTGTGCCTCAGTTTCTGTTTCTGTCCCCATTTCTTCTTGTTCCTCCTCAATTTTAGCTCCTTCTGCTTCTGGGTTCTCCCCAGGATCCTTGTTTTCACCATCTAGATTTTCCTCCTTGTTTTCACCATCTAGATTTTCCTCCTCCTTGTTTTCACCATCTAGATTTTCCTCCTCCAGATTCTCTTCATCATCCTTGTTTTCATCTGTTCCTTCCGCTGTTCCTTCCTCTGCATTTCCACTGGTTCCCCCTTCTCCTTCCTCATGCTCCTCTTTTTCTTCTAGATCATCTGTGAAAGGATTCTCTCCCTGAAAGAGAAGACACACATTTGCCTGCTGACAGTTTCTCTCCGGCTGCTAACGTCACACCCGAGGAGCTCACACTAGGTACACACCAGCTACGTGCAAAACCTCCCAGAAAGTTTTTTTTTTGTTTGTTTTTTGTTTTTTTTTTTCAATCACTACTAAGTGACTACCAAGTTCTGTGTAAGCGTGCGTGCTAAAGACATCCTGCTGGAGGCCTCAGGATTTGGAGCAGCACGTGGGGCAGATATTTAGTCACCTGCACGGCAGAGGCTCGATGATCAACAGCAACCCGACATGGTATCAGGATGCCCCAAACTACCCTGAGGTTCAGCTAAAAAGCACTCTCTGCAGTCAAACAGCAGCTACTGCACAATTCCAACAGCACAACAGAGCTGCTGCCTGCTCAACCCAACCCCAAGCTGCTCTGCGAGCACCTACCTTCAGGTACCGCTCCAGTTTCTTACTGATGAGTTTGTTGTTCAGGATACTTCTCGCAACTACGAGCGAGGATTTCTTGGACTGCTCCATCATGGCCTGCAAGGGAGTACAAAGGAAGCACGCTAATTAGATTTCAGCCTGAATTAGCTGACAAGTCCAGAAGTTACAGCCACAGCTGAAAACAGCTTACAGTGGCACCCGCCCAGAGCATGCTCAGGAATTTGGGAAGAGGACAAGATTTAAGAAATCTGCATTTTTACACGTGTTCCCAAATTTTGTGCTGGACGTGGCTTTGGAAAGATAAAATAACAGGCAACCAAGGAGGGACCCTTGGAGAGGAACGTGCTGCCCAGGGAAGTGGAGGAGTCCCCGTCCCCAGAGGTATTTAAGAGACGTGTGGCCGTGGAACTGAGGGACGTGGCTTAGTGATGGGACTCAGCAGGTCATATTGAAGGCTGGACTTGATTATCTTGAAGTTCTCTTCCACTCCAAGTGATTCTATGATCCTAAGGACACCCGGCTTGCTTCACCCAGCTCCACAGGTGGGATTACTTCAGCTTTCAGTCTCTGAATATTGAAGTTTAAAGCCTGTGCATTCTGATTGTGCTGACACGTGAGGAAACAATGACGGCAGAGCACACTACAGATAATTAAGAAAAATTCTCCCCAGTTTCAGGAACCAGGTGAAGCAAACCCAGCCACTTTTCGGCTCTGTTCTTGCAGCTGAAGCCTACAAAATCCCCGACATGGGATTCCCGTGGCAGAAGCCAGGCTGTGGGGGCCAGCCAGAGGTGCCAGGCTGCACGCTCACCCTGCGGTTGTGGTTGTGGTCAAGAGACTTCAGGTGTTTCTGGATGATGCCGTATTGCATCGGGATGAAGAGGTCACAAGCAGCACAGTGAGCAGCCTCCACCTTTTTAATAAAATGCTCCATGCCAACATCTGGAAAGGAAGGTAAGAACGGTATTAAGCCAGAAGTCATCTGGGGGATTGCACTGGGAGCCAGATTTCCCTGCAGCCCGCATTACAAACTCATTTTCAACACCCCCACCAGCATCCAAAGTCTTCCCAGGGAGTGGGACAGGAGCCAAGCGGAAAGCACATCACAGAGGCAGGTTAGCAGAATGCTGGTGGCTCATGTGTCAGTGTGGCTGCACACCACAACGATGAGCAGCACAGGCTGCAGCTGCATCAGCACTGAGGGTATGAAAAAAAACCTCTTCAGCCCGCTAATCATCTAGCCAGCTTTGTCAGAGCTGGGTAATAACCTGAAGGGGCTGACGGTACCCTTGACCATACAAGGTTTTACTTTTCAGCAACACCAGCAGGCTTCTGCATACTCACAACCTTCCATTTTCTTTTTTTTTTTTTCCTTTAAACTATTTATAGAGGGTTTTTTTTTGACCAGGCAGCCACTACACGTGACAAAGGAACTCTCTTCCATGCACCTGTGTAGGCACTCACCTTGCGTAAGATCTTGGTCCCTATAAATCTGCTGAATAACTGCATTAATGTCTTCAATTGCTTTACGGCGCTCTTCAGTTTTCCTAGTTTTATTAGCAACATATTCCTGTAAGGCAGAGTATTTGTGTTAAGTCCTTTCTTTCCCTTCCCTCTCAGATGCATCTCTCTAGCCTGTTCATCCTCTAAGTCCTGCAAAAACCAACTGCACGTTGTCTCACACATAGCGCTGTGTTTGAGCACTTCCATCACCCACTCTTGCCATAAAACCCATGGTAATCAGGGATTTTCTCTATTTTCTGCCACTGCAACCAGTAAGACCAGAGTTAAGTGACCTGTTCAAAGCAGGAGGGCAGTCAAGGCATAGCTGGAATAGCAGCTCTGGTACCTTAGCCCAACTTTACTCCACCTCCTCTAGCAGCTTCACACACTGCTCAATTCAAAGTGGCATTTCAGCAGCTTTTCAGCCTCTCCAAAATAATAACAGCAATAAAAAAAAAACAACTCTGAAGTCTGGGGGACTAACATAACCAGAGGCTCACCTGGAGAAAGTCAGCTGTTTGTTGAGGCAGTTTGGTTCCGACAAACTTGAAGTGTTCCTTGTGGAATTTACTCTCGAGGTGACTGTTCATCTCATCGTCGTAGAAGGTCCGGTATTTGCATAAGGAACAAACAAACTGGATCCTGTTGAGACAGCTGGATGTGAACGGAAGGGATGTTCAATCCATTCCAGCTCTCTGCTCTTTAAAAACCTGCTCACTGGATCTACTCCCTCGGTCTACAGCTAATGGGGAGCAGACAAAGCCCTACTCATGCAAGACTTCAATCCTTTCAGCGTTTCTGGGACGTGCCCCACAGACTTTCCCTTTTCTGTATCAATGTGGAAGGATGCAACCAAAATTTCAAGGTTCATCTCAACCAGAACATGTCAAACGTCACAGTCAGGATGACTGGTAGGAGAGCAAAGCTCTCCTAAGGGAACAGGCAAAGCACTGGGAAAAGGAAGAAAAAAGGGAAGGACCCAGGCTGCGACTGCTACTGCCCTCGCAGAGAAGGAAGCAACATCACTTAAAAAAAAAAAAAAAAAAGGAAAAAAAAGGTAAAAGGGAGAATTACCTTTCTACCATACGATCCCGATGCCTCTTCTTTTGCCTCTCTTGAGTTTTCTTGCCCGCTTGCAATTTGCGTTTGATTTGACTGATCTCTTCTTGAATTGTTAAAGCACCTAAGTGTTTAAAGCAGGGTGTATTTCAGGGCACTACTCGAGGACACCACCTGATTAAAGAGAATTTCCCTGGACAAGTTTAGTAGTTGGCCCGACCAACACGCACAGCCTAGAGACACCTCTGAGTCGAGAAGCTGCTCCCTTGCAGGGCCTCCCTCTGGCCAATTACAACTGCACCCCATTTACACCATGGTGCCATCCCTCTGGTGCGTTTAGGGAACGTGGCACGGGCGAAGGAAACACCCAAAGTTGTTTCCTCAGCCTTTATTTTCATTGGCATTTACTCTTTCTGCTTTTACCAGGTTTTAAATCAATTGGTTATGGGTTTGATTTTTAAGTGCCACCCACTCTGAGTTGTTCGGCCTCATAATGAAGGCTGGCAATGCAACAGGAAAAAAAAAAAATGGGTAAGGGGAACCAATTTACAGCACCGTTATTTTTGAGATGGAGAAGCAGCTTCTCTGTCTGCCCGCCCCGGTGTACCCACAGGCACGTCCCAGCAGCAGGGCAGTCCCAAATTTAGCTCCGCAGCAGCAGGGTGGGCAGCATGGACCCAGCACACACCTTGCAAGCAGCTCTCCCTTCCAGCCCTCCTGCTCCTCTGGCTTGCTCAGCACTTCCACCACTACCCCAAGAAGCGGGACGTGCCTGCAAAGCTCCATCCTCCTTCCCAAGCCCAGTGACTTCCCCAAATCTACGGCACGGCAAGAAATCGAATCCCTGAACCCCGTTCCCTACGCCCCAAGCTGGCAGCTTCCCCAAAGGGCCAACCTACCTTGAGCAAGGGCTCCAGCTCCTCCCTAGCAGGGCTTTTACAGCATTTCCTTATCCCTGAGCAGACACAAAGGATGGGATTCGTCTGACAATGCAGGCGTTAGAGCGGAGCTAGACCCTGTCTCTGTGGGGATGGGGCAGGTCTCATCCTGAAGAGCAGCTGAACCGTGCCCCATCTCTCTCCACCAGCCCTGGTGATGCCTTCCCACCAAAGCCTCACCCGTGCCGAGCCCTGCCAGCTCTCCCTGGTGGTAGCCCACCCCTAGCACTTAGCCCACCGTCCCCAGGAGACTTGGGGGCATTTGCAGAAGCCAAAAGCAGCCTTTGGGACGAAGCTGCGGAGGTCCCGCTCGGGTCACCGAGACACAGCAAGCCAGAAGGGACAGCGGGGACACAGGGCAAATGGAATGAGCCTCTAAGAACAGAAGGAGCCGGAAGAAACTTGAAAGATTTAGCTGTAAATCCCCTCTGGCCACCTCAGAGCCCTCAGCTGGAGGTGGGTTACGCTCCGCGCACAGCCTCAGAGCACGCACAAGCCCTCTGCACTCTGTTCTGTGAGCTGCCACGCACGCACACCAACTCACCTTTCTCAGAGTCTCTTCCTTCATCGTCTTCCCCCTCCTAAAATGCAACATCGGGATGTTAAGGCCATCCAAATTCACGCATTAGCCTATAGAGAGCGAATGTCTGGATGCTACCTCAACATTTTCCCCTCAAACCCTCCCCAGGCGCTCCACGCGTGGCACAGAACCTCCAGCAGACCTGACCCTTAGCAGCCAGCACAGCCAAAGGATCCCAGAGCACATCGCAGGCAGATTTTGGTTTATGCTGCCATCCGTTTCCCCACTGAGCACGTTACTCAGTTTGGGAACAACGCGGGAGCCCAGCGACCCACCCTCGTTAGCTGCAGCACCACTCCCACCGCAGCTTTTATCACGAGCAAGTACAAGTTTTCGAGAGTTACTTACACCTCTGGAACCCTCCTTCTCCTCTTTTTCTCCCGATTCTCCTTCGGTTCCCTCCTCTGAAAGGAACAGCGCGGTCAGTGTAGGCCGTAACCCCGCTGAGATCCCCCCGGAACAGATTTACCCCCACACAGAAGGCGCAGTGAAGTGAGCCGAGTGCCAGCTTTGCTCTTACCATTGTCAGAGTCCGAGTTATCGGAGCCGTCCGTCTTTGCCGCCTTGCTGTCGGGTTCCTCAGAGCTGTTGGTTTGCTTCCGCTTCTTCCCGGTGGGGTCTTTCTTCATTTTCTTCTTTTGCTGCTGCAAGAGAAGAGAAAGGTTAATCCCTGCAGTAAAGGCAAGCGCCCTCCTCATCCAGCAACGTTTTATTTTACTCCTTTATAGCTGAGTTTTAATAATTTACTCATTTATAAACCTCCTGCACACACAGGTAGGTTTCCAATGGGCAGAGCTGATCAGACAGGACAAAATCCACCACCAGCATCTCTCTAATATAACAGATTAAACCCCAAGTAACAGCGACGTTCTTCTACCTTTAGGAAACAAAGTTTTGAGATTAAAGCATCACACACACGAATACTGCTCTGTGGCTGAGCCTTGGTCTACTGTGGAGAAAAAAAGCTACGAAGCCAAGCCAGTACCACGCAGAACTGCGTATTACCACCTCCCAGGGCACATTTTGGAGCCATCAGTTGGGAAACGTTTAGCTCAAGACTAAGCAGGCGGGAGGATACTGCAACAAGCACTTACTTTGAAGTCCGAGTCCCACATTTTCCAGTTCCTCCTCATGCGTTGTTTCATCATGCCTCCTCCGAAGCGCATGTTCCCCGAGAAGCCTCGCATGCCCTGGAACATGCCGAGCTCGGGGATGATGTTGTGGGAGAAGAGGGACGGGAGCCGGGAAGAGCCGTGGGGGCCGAGGCCCCGCGCCCCCATCCCCTGCGGCGGCTCGTTCCACTGTCCACCCATGCGCCCGGAGTAGGACGAGGCCATGGGTCTGTTATTGCGCCCGTCGCGCGCCCAGTTCTGACCCCGTTGGCCAAAGTTGTCCCGCGCCCTGTTCTGGTACTGGTCCCTGCGGTTCCCGTAGAAGCTGTCGTAGTGCCCTTCGTAATGCCCATCGTAGGGGCCGTCGTAGTGCCCGTCGTAGGCGCTGTCGTTGTCGTGCTCAGCCTCGTTGTAGTCGTAGCCAGATCTGTAGAGGTCGCGGTCGTTCATGGAAGACCGCGAGTCGTAAGACTCGTACGAGTCGTACCTGCGGGTGAGGAAACACCGAAGCAGTACGTTAGAGCCCACCAAGAAACAACAGCGGAGGCAAAGCACACAAAACCCTTCGGAATAGGTTTTTCTTGGGATTTTTTAACCATCGGATGCGTCGCAGAACGTGGGACGGGGCTGGGGCACGGCACAGAGCAGCCAGGGGCGGTTAGCGGCTGTAACGCTTCTGTTACACCTCTGCAAGTGCCGGAGGAACCGGAGACCTTTAGACATGGAAAAAAACAAAACACACCTGATGCCAGGGAGCCCCCCGAGCCACCCTTTTGGAAGGGACCGAGCTGGTTTAGAAGCACCCCAAACGCCAAGTTGGCCAAAGGTTCCCTCCCCAGCTGAGGCCGGGGATTGCCAGCCCTGCATGGACGCAGCCCCGCTCCCAGAGCGTTGGCAGCACTGGAGCAAAACGAGGAGCTACCCAGCAGCACGGCAAGATCCCCTTCAGCCCCTGCACCGCCCAGAAATCCTCCCAGGAACAGTGGGATCAGCTGCTCGAGAAGGACTTCGGTATCATTAAAGGCTTATTACAAACTCTGTCCTTCCCTGTCTGTCCACACAGGGGCTGTTTTTCTGAATGGGAAGCTGACAGGTGCCACAACTCACGTAAAACTGGCTTTAATTGATTTTTTGCCCCCACCAGGAAAGGAGCTCGTAGAGGATTTTTATCCTTACATTGTTCAGCAGTCAAACTGCAAGCGGCGGTGGCGCATCCTTCGTGCTGGAATTAGAGACGGGCGTGCCTGCATCGACCGGAGAGGAGAAAACCCAAACCCAGCAACGTCTTGGGCTTCAGACACTGAGCTACCAGCCCTCGTGAGCACAGAAATAAGGAAGAGATTGGAGGGAGGACGGCGTCCCTGCTCCGAGGGAGCTCTGAAGTGGCCCCATTCGGTACGAGATAAGACCTTGGGGCTGCAAAACCTCCCGTCACCGAGGGCAGGCTGCCCCTGTCCAGCGACAAGGCAGTCCGAGCAGCTCCTTTCCTACTCTGTCAGAGAACAGAGCCAACACTCCAAATTATCTACTTGGCTCTCATCGTGTTTCTCATTCCTTCATGTGCCAGAAGTGGGAAATTTTCACCTTTTAACAACAGCAAGGCCGCTAGTCCATCACCCCCGGCACAGAAGCACCAAAGGGGCGCAAACACAGGCAGCAGCGTGTCGGCTGCGCGCTCTCCAGGATCAAAGTTCACAAAGCCCCAAACGATGTTTGAAGAGACAAGGATCCCAGGAATAATTTGGCAATCCCGCTCAAAAACGGCTTGGTGTGGTTAAAACGAGCAACTGACCAAAACCAGACCGATTTGATGTAGCATTACTGATGTGTTTTTGTAGAATCTTTGGTTCTGGAAGCGTAGGAATGCAGAAGAAAACTGTCACATTATATTTTGTTAACGTTTACTTCCAAATTTTACTTTGGTCCATGTATTATAGTGCCTTAAAAAACCTGTAATACATAGCTGCCCTGCAGAAATACTCCAGCCTGGCTCAAAGCTCCCAGAGCAAGCTAATGTGTGGGAAGTCGTTGGGGAAAGCATCCTGTTTGTTAGCACTGAAACACTGACAGAAGTCAGCAAGGGGTTAACTAGAGCCGAATATCTGAAATGTTGGCTACCAAGACATCACTGAAGTAGCAAAAAAACTGAACATCAAAGCTGGTAAATTAAACTCAGACCAAACAGCACAACACAGCGCCTCTTTTTCCCTTCGCATTGCTCTAGAAGTTCTCAAGCAAGAACACAAAGAGGAACAAGGAGGATGCTTTTCAGTCGTGCTGAAGAACATGAAATCTCCCCCACGAGTGGAAAACACCCAGCTTTTAAGTACTGAAGACGGATTTTTTGGGCAAGACATCGACGCCAACCGGGCGCGAGAGCTTTCAGCAGCGCCGCGCTCACCTGTCCCCGCCCGAGCCGTAGTGTCCTCCCTGCATCGTGTCCGTGTCCAGGTGCGACCCCATGTCCAGGCGCTGGTTCATCTTCGCTATGACGGCGTCGCTGGAGGCATCGGGGTTCATGTCCACGTCCGAGCCGCCCATTTCCCAGGAGTTGGAGGTGGCCATGCCGTAGCCGTAGTTGCCCGAGTTATCCTGCCCGTAGCCGTAGCCATAACTGTACCCCTCGTACCCTGGAAGAAAACGATGAGCTGCTTTAATTTCTGGTTATTAATGCTTTAATTTCTGGTTATTAACACTTTAATTTCAATTCGGATGCAAAAGCACCCCTGTGATCACCGCAGGGAATTTAAACAAACAAACAAAAACTGATAAAAGCCTGCCAAGGCTTCAAATTCAGCCTTTTCTTCCCCATCCCTTTTACATGCTGGCACGTGTGTAAAGGTGTGCACGTAGCTCGGATCTGTGCAGAGCTCCTTCTGCTGTCTCCCCAGCACGGAATTTACATCACAACCTGCCCTAACCTCGCTCAAATTACTCCAAGTGCCAAAAGGCTTTGTTAGGGGGGCAAAAAAAGCCTCGTATCTTGACCAGAACAGGTTTCCCTGCACACGCAGCATCAGGAGCAGCAGCAGAGAAGTTGTTCTGTTTGTTCTGCTGAGTTCAACAAGAACTTTAATATCAAAGAAAGGAGCTGCAAAAAAAAATAGAAAGACACGAGGCTGCACGGGCTCGATGCTACAGCAGGACTCTCGTTCATCACCGACCTCAGCACATCTCTCACAGGATCAGTGAACAGGTTTGAAGCCAAGAAACCAGAAAACTACTCAAGTTTTCACCGCAGTTACCTCTGTTTGTCCCAGAGTTCCAGTCTCCATAACCTAGAAAAAACGAAAAAAAAGCTGTTAGAGGCTTATTTAGTGTGGTTTGATTGCAGCTGAAGAGATTCTTGTTACCTTGCAGCGAAAAAGAGCGGCGCCCTGAAAAGCCAAGCCCAAAACGGGCCGGCCCAAAACATCAACCAGGCAATGACAAGCAGGACACGGCCCCCAGAAAGCAAGATCTGTGCGCAGATTTTGCAAAACCTGAAGTTCAGGACAGGTTCCTGAACGCTTCAAGAACACTTTGAGCCCCCCCAGCTTCCTGCAGCGACTTCGGAAGGGGCCGGGACCCCCACGGTCGCGTGCTCCCAGCAGGGTCAGCCCCACGTGAGGGCTTTGGGGGTGAAGCAGCGGGGCTGGCATCCCCCGGGGACCCCACGCTGCTCCAAGAGGAGCCTAAAAAGCGGCACCGGGACTCGGGGGAAGCTTGAATCCCACCGCAAACCAAGCCGGAGCCTCCCGGGCCTGACATTCACCTGCCCTTTCAGGGTGAAATCGCTTCTCCGTGCCCTCCCGCGCTTTGCCCTCGGGGGAAAGCAGCTGAAAAGCGCAGAATTTGGGAGAGGGAGAGCCCCGAGGAGCCACGAGCCACCCGATGGAAACCGTTAGCCAGCTGTAATTACCAAGCCAATTAGTCTCATTAGCGGCCGGCCGCTTCCGTTCACCGAAACCGAGCCGCCAGCCCTGGGGAAGGCGCCGCTGCTCGGCGGGTAACTGAGGGGGGAGATTCCCCCCTGAATAAAAACTCGTTACTTAGGGGGAAACTCGTTATTATAGGGGGAAAAGGCGTGAAAAGAGCAGGAACCGAGGGAAGGAGCAGGGCGGGAAGCTGGGGAATTGGGGCAAAAACCGGGCAGTTTGGGCAAATGCCTCCTGAATTCAGGCAAAAAACGGGGAGAGGCTCCCGTAACTGGGGAAAAAACTCATGAATCTAGGGAGAAAAAAAAAAGGGGGGAAGCTCAGGAATTTGGGCAACAGCGGGGGGAAACATGGGGAATTGGGGTAAAAACCTCGTGAATTCAGGCAAAAAAGGGGGAAACCTCGTGAATTTGGGCAAAAACCTCATGAACTTGGGCAAAAGCGGGGGGAAACCTCGTGAATTTGGGCAAAAAACTCGTGAATTTGGGCAAAAGCGGGGAGAAATCTCGTGATTTTGGGCAAAACCGGGGGGAACGTCAGGAATTTGAGCGAAATCGGGGGAAAACCCTCGTGAATTTGGGCAAAAGCGGGGGGAAAACTGGGGAATTTGGGCAAAAACCTCATGAATTCGGGCAAAACCGGGGGGAACATCAGGAATTTGAGCGAAATCGGGGGAAAACCTGGGGAATTGGGGCGAAAACCTCCTCAATTTGGGCAAAAACCTCCTGGATCCGGGCAGAACCACCCCGTTTTCCGTCACTTTCGCCGGCTCCCGGCGGGCTCCGGGGGCCGCTCCCCTCCGCCCCTCGGGCCCCGGAGCTCCGGGGGGCTCGGGAAGGCTCCGCCGCCGACCTCGGGGCCCCCCCGGGAGCCGCCACCGCCCGGTCCCGGTCCCCGCGGGGCCGCCCCGCCGCCATCTTGCGTCGCCGCCCTCACCTGAGTAGCTCATGATGGCGGCCCCGCCGCCCGCCGCCGCCTCCTGCGCCAGACGGTAACGGCGGCAGCGCCCCGCCCCCCCGCGTCCTATTGGCCGGCGGGGCTCCACCGCCCGCCTCCGCGCCGCCGTCATTGGCCCGGCCTCCCCGCGGCTCGCGGCTCCTATTGGCTGTCCCCGGACGTCGCTCACCGCCCCCCGGCGTTTCCACAGGGCGGCCCCCGCGGCGATTGGCGGGGGCGGGTGTCAATCGCCGCGCCTCCGGCGGTTTCTGAATGGCCCCGGGGAAGAAGAGCGCTGATTGGCCGGCGCCGCCGTCACCTGGCGGGAAGGCGTTACCGCTTTTACTCCGGGCTCTGATTGGCCAGCTGAGGGGCGGGCCGAGCCTTGCCTAGACCAATGGCGCGGCGGCCCCGCCTCGAGCCTCCAGCGCCACCACAACGGCTCCGGTGCGGCGCTTGGCCCCGCCCCTCCCGTGCCGCCATTGGCTGCGGCCGCCGGCGGGCCCCGCCCCCGAGGGCGCGCGCGCGCGCCCAAGCCGCGTGGTGCCCTCGCACCGCGGGAACCCAGCGCAACCCCCACGTGGCTCCCGTGGGTGGCCCCGAGCTGGCGTCACCCGTGGACGTGTCCCCCCCCCCAGCGCCCCCAGCCACCGGGACAGGGCCCCCACGCCCCGGGGTCCCGCTCTCGGTGTCCCCGTGGCCCCGGAACGCGTCCCAAGCCCGGTGTCCCCGCCCCACCGGGACACATTCCAGCTCCGGTGTCCCCACACCCTCGCATCCCGCTGTCCCCACAGCCCTGGGCCGTGTCCCAACCCCACCCGGGGTCCCCGCGCCCTTGGACACGGCCACACCGTGAGCCCTTAACGCTGTCCCAGCCCCCCCGGTTAACGGGCACGGCCCCACCTGGACCTCAGCAGCCCCTTTTCCCAGGACACAGCCCAGCTCTGTTGTCCCCACGACTGCGGTGACAACCCACAGCCACCCAACCCCTGCAGGGCCACGTTTCCATCGCTGCCGCCCTTCTAGGGCCATGTTCGACCACCCCCGTGTCCCTAAAACGCCTTGTTTCCCCCCCAAAAAAGCCTCTGCGGGGACCCCACAAGGGCTGGAGCCAGGGGCCGCCCCCCACGCACCACACTCCAGCCTCCTGGGGGTCGTTTCCAGAAGAGTTTAATCTAATGTACATATTCCCGGGTACATTAATAACCAGAATATGCCCGATGAAAAAAGTTAAAAGGTTCGATTTCCCTCTGAGCCGTGCCGGGCTCGGGACTTGGAAATAAAAATGAATGCTCCTTATTTTTTTTTTTTCCTCTACACAAAACTAGAGTTAAAAAAGTCGAAGGTCTATGCAGCTAGACGAAGGGGGGGGGAGAAAAAAAGCAACAGTGAAAGGGGCTGGGGCGGAGGGAAGACGGCAGCGTCAAGCCTGTGGGCAGCGGGGTCAGAGAAACGGCCCCGGCCCCGTGGCCGCCACCGCTCCCCGGCCCCCACGGGGGGCTGGTGCCCGCCGCTGCCCCTCCGACTGCCGCTGCCCAGCGTCACCGGTGCCGGGAGCCCGCGGTCCCGCGTGAAACGGGGGTGGGTGGGTGTGTGTGGGGGGGGGGACACCGGATGGCAAGGGGCTGAAGGAGGCGGGAGCGGTGAATCCGTGACTTGCCGTTTGCTGTGGCGGAAGGGGGGCAGCGTTTGGCCCCCGGGGGAAGGGGAGCTGGGCAACATGCAACCCCGCAACAACGGACGCCGACACCTAGGTGAGCTAAACTCGTCGTCTACGCACATGGAATATACAGGAACTCGAGGGCCATATACAAATCCCACAGCGCTCGCCGGGCCGAGCTGCTCCCCTCCCATCCGGCGTGGCGTCTCGCTCCCCCCCCCCCGGCCCCGAGCCGGCAGAAGCGGCCGCAGCTCCCCCGTCTTTGGGCTAAAGCGGCCCCGAGGCCGGGACCGGGGGTCCCCCTGCCCCATCCCGAGCCAGGGAACCCGCTTCGAGTGCCCCCCCCCAGCGGTGGGACCCCGGGGCAGAGTCCAAACCCCGCTGCCGGCGGAGGGGCGTCTTGTTCCATGTAGTGCTTGTGGCCGGGGCCCCCCCGAAGCCCGGCTGGAAAACCGTGTGCCGGGTTTGGGGGGCTGAGGTTTGCTCCGTGGGGGGGGGGACGTGCAGGCACGGGAGGGGCGGAGGGCGCCCCCGGGGGCGGCTCCATCGCCGAGCCTGGGCCGGCTCCGTTACTGAGCCTCGGCCACGGCGGGGGGTTCGGGGGCCGGGGCTTCGCCCCGCAAGGGGTCTGCTTTGGAGAAATTCATTTCCAGGATGTGTCGCTGGAGGTGCCGCACCCACTCCTCCTGGATGGAGAGGGGCCCCTGGAACTCCACCTCGCAGAACCTGTGGGGACAGCGGCGTCAGCTCGGGGTTTGGCCGAGGTTTCTCCATCGGCCCCCCCGGGGGCAGCCGCCAGCGGAGACCCCTGGAGAGCGGGGTCAGCGTGCGGTGAGGGAGGGCAACCACGAGGACTCGGCGCGCTGCCCTCCCTGGAAGGAAACTCCCCCAAATCCCTCCCGGAGCCGACCTACCTGCACTTGAGGGTGTAGATGTTACCCACAAACTTCACCAGGGAGGTCTGCGGCGGGCGGGGGACCAGGGAAGGCACCGGCCTCATCCTCGGCGGCGGCTGGCGCGTCTCCTCCATCTTCTGCTGGAAGTCGGCCCCTTCCTCCTCCCGGTGCAGGGGGTTATCCAGGGGCCTCGCTTGCCTTCGCTCGAACTCTGCGGGGGGAGAAGGAGGGACAAAAAAACGTGTCACGGCAGAGGGGGCACAGCGCAACGGCGCGGGGCGGCCTCTCTGAAGTGTGGGGGGAGGATCTCGGGTAGAGAGCTCCCCCCACGCCCCATGGGTGGGCAGAGGGGACGGGGCAGGGGCTTCTCGGTGCTCCGCCAGCTCCCTCCGGCGCTGGAGCCCCCCCTCTGCTGCTTGGCTCCCGACTCACTGTGGATATTGGGGCGCTGATGCTCCTCCATCTTCACCAGGGAGAGGGGAGAGGTGACCATGGGGCGCTCCCCGCCGCTTCCCCCGTCCAGGATCTTCCCGGGCTCGCCGTGCGCCAGGTCCGCGGCCAACCCCTTGCTCAGCAGGGCCACGCCGCCGGGCTGCAGGCTCAGGGGCATCCTCCGGGCGCCGTCGTGGTCCCGGGCGTGCGAGGAGTTGCGGAATTTCTTGGTGAAGGGCCGGCCGCCTTGGATGTAGCTGCGGTAGGCGCCGGCTTTTTGGGGCCGGTGCCGGATCCACTCGCTGAGGGTCTCGATGGGCGAGCCGTTGACGCACCACTCGGTGACGCCGAACTGCCGGAGGTGAGCCCGCGCGTGGCTGGCCAGGGCCTTGCGGTTCTCGAAGTAGAGGCCGCAGAGCTCGCAGCAGGCTTCGCTGGCTGGGGGGGGGGGGGGCGCGGGGCAGGGGGTGAGCAGGGGGGGCTTGGGGACAGATCCCCGGCCCAGCCATGTCCCCGCCACCACCCGTTTGCAGCCGCCAGAGGGAAATCCCCCCCCCCCCCCACTCTGGTTTCTGTCTCAGATGAGCTCCAGGAGGCTCCTGCCGAGGGTCTGGTGGAGGCCCCAGCCAGGGGAGGCTCCAACGAGACGGGCTAACTGGGACCGGGGACGCCAACCGGGCCCCAAATCCCCACTCGCCTCTCCCCGATGCGCTCTGGGTCCCCCGCTGGAGACACCCGGAGCAAGGAGCTCGCTGCTGACACCCCGGCACGACGCCGCAGCGCTGCGTGACAAACGCCCGGCTCCCCCCGCAGCCCCCGGGGACCCCCGACCCCCGCCGCGGGCCCTGCCACGCACCTCCCCGTGCGTCCTCACTTACAGGTGTGCGCGGGTTTGTCGTGCACGGGCTTGGTTTTGAAGGGCAGCTCGGTCTGGATGTACGCCTTGTGCTTCACCTCGGCGTGGGGCCCCAGCCGGTCGTCCTGCAGCGGCCGTTTGGCGGACAGCGGCGTCAGGAAGCCGCCCTGGGGTTTGCCAGTGAGCGACGCCAGGGAGAGCTCCCGGCCGATGCTGGAACCGCCAGGGCTGGGTTTCCCCGTCCGCCCTCCCAGCGGAGGCAGGGCCATGCCCTGCAGCATTTTGCCGGGGGCTTTGGGGTCCGTCCCCTCCTCCCCGAGAGCTTTGGGGGGCTCGATGCTGGAGGTGTGAGGCTCCTTCTTGATGACGCAGGGCTTGGATTTCTTCTTGAGGATCTCCCGCAGCGTGTCGATGGGCGAGCCGTTGACCGACCACTCCGTCACCCCCATCTGCCGGAGGTGGGAGCGAGCGTGGCTCGACAGCCCCTTGCGGTTCTCGAAGTACTCGCCGCAGAACTCGCAGCGGATGTCCCGCACCGGGTCAGCTCGGGAGGCTGCGGGGAGAGAGGGGGCGGCGTCAGGGGGAGCAGGGTGGCGCCCACCCCTCCAAATCCTCCCCCCGCGACCCACAGAAGAAGCTGGGAACCCGGCAGCAGACCCCGCAGCAGGACCCCGAAGCACCCGGTGATGGCTGAGGAGAACGCAGAGCCCCTTCCTGGAGCAAGGCGGATCACAGAACCACAAAATGGTTTGGGTTGGAACAGACCCTAAAGCCCGTCCCAGTTCTAGCCCCCCGCCATGGGCAGAGACCCGTCCCCGCCCGCCCAAACCCCATCCAGCCTGGTCCCGGGCACTTCCAGCGATGGGGCACCCCCATCTTCCCTGGACAACCTGCCCCAGCGCCTCACCACCCTCACGGTGACAAATTTCTTCCCTTTACCTAACCCAAATCCATCCTCTTTTAGCTTAAAGCCCTCACCCTTTGTCCCTATGGCTACACCCCCCTGTCAGAGTCCCTCCCCAGCATTTCTGGAGCCCCCTTTAGGTACGGGACGACCACTACGAGGTCTCCCCGGAGCCTCCTCGTCGTGCTGAACAACCCCAGCTCCTTCAGCCTCGCATTTCAGATCCCACAGCCCCAGCACCAGGGGAGCGCGGTCCCACCCGGCCCCCCTGGACGGGGGGAGGAAGGCGAGAGCCAGGCACTTACAGAGGTTCAGGGGAGACATCTCCTCCCGCGGGGACCAGGCTCGGTCGGAGGGGTGGGGGTCTCCGTGGAGGCCTCCTGACATCATCTCGCGCTTGATTTCCACCCTCAGCTGGTCTTGTTTGAGCTTCTTCTGCAAGGAGGGAGGAGAGAGGCCTGGAAACATCTTCCGGGCAGTAGGAGGTGGGGACGAGGTAGGAGACTGCCCCAGGGGACTGCCTGGTTGCTGGACCTTCTTGGCGAGGCCGGGGATGTGAAGCTCTCCGGGCCCCCGAGGCTCCAGGGGTCCCATACCGCCCAGGAGGGTCTTGGCCATGGCTTTCTGCCCGGGGCCGGCGGGGTTGGAGGCAGCGCCCCGCGGCTGAGCTCGGCGTTTGAGGATCTCCCGCAGCGTGTCGATGGGCGAGCCGTTGACGTACCACTCCGTCACCCCCATCTGCCGCAGGTGGGAGCGCGCGTGGCTCGACAGCCCCTTGCGGTTCTCGAAGTACTCGCCGCAGAACTCGCAGCGGATGTCCCGCACCGGCTCCGACCCGGAGGCTGCGGGGAGAGGAAGGGGAGAAGCCGTGACCGGCGGGCAAAGCGGGTCCCTCACGAGCAGGATCCAACCCAGTCCCTGCCCCAAATCTGCCTCCACGAGGCCCCGGATCCCAGCACGTTGCTGGCGATGAAGAGGAGGGAGAGGAAGGTTTGGCTGCTGCAAGCAAGCCGCCGCGGTGTCCTGGAGGGGAAGACGTGGCGAGACCTCCAGGCCAAGGGGGGTGACCTGCAGCCCCCTCAGCTCGAGGAGATGAGGGCGTGATTTCAGCCGTCCCTGCTGGGGAATCGGGACAGATCCCGGCCCCGAGGAGAGGCGAGATGCTGCCAGCAGCAGGCAGGAGCCGGGGAGAGGTGTTCAATGCCAGGAGGTTCATTTCACCACCTCAACTGAGGCAGCAGCAGGCTGGTTTGGGGTTTTGGGTGCTGCTGGAGCGAGGCCAGGAGGGGATGGGGCAGCAAGAAGGGGCAGCAATGAGAGGGGAGCCACAGGGATGAGGCGGCACGAAAAAGAAGGGAGATCTGCCTTGAGCTGCGGGAGCTGCAGGTTCTTTGGGCCAGCTTTTTTCCCCTCCCCAGTTTAGGGAGGAGGGAGGTGCTGCAGAGTCCCAGAGCACTTTGGTTGGGAAAAGCACGAGACCAGCCCCGAGGCAGCAGCTTCACAGCCCCAGCAAGAGGCAGGAGAAACCCTGCAGGGTCTGCAAACCCCCAGCCCCTCAGCGATGAGGGACGGGAGGTGTCAAAGCCACGCTCGGCGCTCTCAGCACAAGGCAGGGACTGAACGCAGCAGGCAGACACCCTCTTCTCCACGGGCTTTGCTGCAGGGAACGGCTCCAACCCTGGAGCAATTTGTACTGGGAGCTGTCCTAAGAGACCGGCGATGCACCAGGGCTCCCAAAGACCTGGCTAGGGATGGAGTTACAGCCGGGAAACACCGGGAGGCACAAAGCACAGGTCCTTCCCGGCAAGCCTGCGCGTTGAGCAAGCAGGGAAACGGCAGAGAAAAGCTGAGACGGGACCAAACCCCGAGTAAAAAACACCAGCCGGCTTCAGGAGCGGACAGCACGCGCCGTGCCCGGCTGCGGACAGAGCCACAAAGAGCTCAGAGGGCAGAGAGCCAGCGAGGGGGAACAGTTTGCTGCAATCACGACGGGGAACGAAGAGAAGCCCAGGCAACGAGGTCGTGACAGAGCAGCACCACCTCCTGCTGCATCCTCAGGTGTGGCAGCAACCAAACGCTGCCTCCTGCGCCGAGCTCTCCCGCCCCAGCACCACGCAGGGGGATGCTCAGGGTGCCAGGAGGAGCCAGGGCTTTCCCTCTCTCCATCTCTGCCACCTGAGAGCTAACGGGAAACCCTGATGGTAAAAAAATAAAAAATAAACAGGAACAACAAAAAAAAGAGACTCACTCAAATTGAGAGGTCCTTCCTCATCCGCCTGCGGCCACTGTGCCTTCGGGGAGCTCTGCAGGGGGCTCAGCGCGAGCTTGGAGCTCTTGTCCTCGGGGTTTTTCGGGGAGGGAGATCCCGAGAGCGCTGACGGCACCTTCTTGAGGATAGGGGAGCCCGGCTGCGAGAGGCTTTTGGAGAACCCGGGGGGGGATTTGATGGCTTTGTTGACGGGGCCGTCGGGTGGGCGCTCGCTGCCGCCCTTGCCGAGCGCCAGGAGCGCGGGCCGGGGGGAGCCCGCCGCGCCCTCCTTGGGGGAGCCGGATTTCTTGACGAGGCTGGGAGGCATGGGGCTGCCGTCGGGCTTGCCCTTCTGCTTCATCAGTTCGTAGAGCAAGTCGATGGGGGCCCCGCTGCTCTCCGACTCGGCCACGCCGAGCTGCCGCAGGTGCGAGCGAGCGTGGCTGGAGAGGCCCTTGCGGGTTTCGAAGCAGGCGCCGCACACCTCGCACGTCGTCAGGTTCTGGGCTGCGGGGAGAGGGGCAAAAAAAAGAAAAGAGAGGGAGTCAGGGCTCGACACGGTCAGCGGGTGCCGTCCGAGCCCTCATCTCCCAGCTCCAGGCTCTCTGCTCACCCCTGGGATGCCAGGACTCAAGCAGGGAAGGGAGAGGAGAGCTGCGGGGGGATGAGGCGCGCTGCTCGTGCGCGCAGCTCCGCCACCCTCCCTGCTAAAGGCTGGTGGGGATGCTCTGGGACGTGATTTTGAAAGCCCTGCCCCAGCCCAGTTGTTGGCAGGCTCCAAAAGCTGGCAGGGAGGGGACCTCGAGTGCACCTCATCACCGTGCATCGCTGTTTTGGGCACCAGAAGCACCGAAAGGGCCAAAGGGACTGACCGAGGTGGGCTGAGGACGACAAGGATGCGTGCCGGTCCTGCTAAGCTCTGGAAAGCTGCTGGAGGCTTCAATCAACAACACAGGAGCACAACTTGGCCAACCTCTTCCAGAGGGAATTCAGCAAAGAGGCCCGAAAACCCTCCCGGGTGGGGTTAGGGGAACGCCTGCCAGAAGCCCTGCTGCTGCCCGGTGCTGGGTGCTGCGCCTCCCTCCTGATTTTTGACAGCCTCCAACGCCACCTCCCTGAGTTTGGGGCACCACGCCTCGAGTTTGGTGAGCAACGTCCCCAAATTCAGGGCGCCACGGACGCTGCGGGGCCGGGCCGTGCCCTGAGGCGAGATGCTCAGCACCTCAGCCTGCCTTGCCGAGCCGAAACAACCTCAGGAAGGCCACTGCTCGTGGAAGACACAGAGCCACAAGCCCTGAAGCAGCTCCCAGCCCACCTCTAAGAGGCTGCAGCCGGAGGCTGGATCCTCCACGCCGTTTCCTTGCCATGAAGCCCCCAGCGAGGCCGATTCCCCCCCAGAGGACAGAGACAGCGAGCGGCCGGGCGCGGGGGGAGGTAACTCACATTTGGAGTCCTGAGGCTCTGGCTTGCTCCCGGGTGGCTCAGGAGACAGTTTGGTCCCTATCCTGCTCGGGGGCTGCTCCAGCTGCCCGGCGGGAGCGCTTTTCTTCGGCAGCGGCGGCGGCGAGCCCACCTCCATGGCCACCAACTCCTCCTCCTCCGGGGCCAGAACTGCCAAGAGAAGGAGACCGTCAAGGCCCCGAGCGCAGGGAGACGTTAACGTTTGGGTGACACCGGGGGGGGGAAAAAAGGAGAAAAGGGTCTCAACACCCCATCGGGGGGGGGGCTGAGAGCCGCCAGCAGCCCTCGGGAGCTCCTGGGGCCGGTGACAGCTCCCCCGGGGGGGGGGACGGAGCCGCCGGCAGCCCCGGGAGGGCTCCGTGAGGGTCTGGGGCTGCGGCGGGGGGCACGGGGCGATGCTTCCTACAGCGGGGACGGCGCCTGGGCACGGCCGAGGCTCTCCTGCCCGCCTCGGGGGGGGGGAGAACGGGCACGGAGCCGCCCGGGCCCGGTACCGGGAGCCACCGGGAGCCACCGGGAGCCGGTGCCGGCCGCGAAGGCCGAGCCCGGGGGGGTCGTCGGGGGCCCCGTGCGGCACAAAGCGGCGGCTGAGGACAAAGGAGAGCGGCGGCCGGGCGGTGGCGGCCGGCTCCGGGGCTCCCCGAGCGGGCCCGGGCCCCGCGGCGGGGCCGAAAGCGGCGGCGGAGCCGGGCCCGGGGCGGCGGCGGCGGCGGGGAGGGGAGGGGAGGGGGTGGGGTGGGGGCCGCGGGCGGGCCCGGGCTCGGCGGTACCGGGAGGAGGAGGAGGAGGAAGGGGCCGGGGGGCGCTCACCGGGCTCGGGGGGCGCCTCGGGCCCGGGTTCGCCTTCCCCGCCCCGCTCCCGGTCCCGGGGCCGCGGCGCCGCCGCCGCTTTTGTCACTTTGGGCGGCGAGGAGGTGGAGGCCGCCATCTTGGCTCCGGCACATGCGGGGCGGCCGCCAGGCCCCGCAGCCGAGCGCCGAGCGGGGCCCGGGCCGGCCTCAAGGCCGCGCCCGCCGCGGGGAGCGCCGAGACATCGAGCGGGGGAGGGAGAGGGGCCCGTAAAATGGGGGGGGGGGCATAAAAAAGAGGGGGAGACCCATAGAAAACAGGGGGAGCGCCCCCAAAAAACAAAGGGGGAGCCCCAAAAACGGGGGGCCCCCATAAAAATAAAGGGGAACCCCCCCAAAAAACAAAGGGGAACCCCCCCAAAAACAAAGGGGGAGCCCCATAAAAACGGGGGGGGGGGGGCATAAAAAACAAGGGGAGTGCCCCAAAAACAAGGGGAGCCCCATAAAACAGAGGGGGAGCGCCCCCCAAAAAACAGGGGGGGGCAAAAACGGGGGGTCCCCATAAAAAATAAAGGGGAACCCCCCCCAAAAAACAAAGGGGAACCCCTCCAAAAACAGGGGGAGCCCCATAAAACAGGGGGGAACCCCATAAAAAACAAAAGGGAGCCCCCATAAAACGGGGGGAACCCATAAAAACAGGGGAGCCCCATAAATAAGAGGAGGAGTGCCCCCATAAAACAGGGGGAGCCCCCCCAAAAAACAAAGGGGAACCCCCCCCAAAAAACAGGGGGAGCGCCCCAAAAACAGGGGGAGCTCCATAAAACAGGGGGGACCCCCCATAAAAAACAAAGGGGAACCCCCCCAAAAACAGGGGGAGCCCCATAAAAAAGAGGGGGACTTCCCTGCGCACGAAGGGGACCCCCACACAAAAAGGGGGGACCCCCCACAAGCACACCCACAAAGCAGGGACCCCCCCGCAGCACAGACCCCCTCATGTGAAGGGGGAACCCCCACATGAGGGGGGACCCTCCCCACACAGCAGGGACCCCCCCCCCACACACCCACAAAGGGAGGACCCCCCCCCACGGCAGGGATCCCCCCACATGAAGAGGGGGGACCCCCACACAAAGGGGGAGACCCCCTACAGTGATGACCCCCCCACACAAAGTGGGGACCCCCCCACAAAGCGGGGACCCCCCCCCCACAACCCTGCTCTCCCCCCGGGGGCCTCACTGCCCCCACGCACAGGCCGAGGCCCAGCCCCGTGCCCCCCTCACACTGCGGCCGTTCCTGCCCCACAGCCTCCCCCTTGGTAATTTGCCCCCAGTAAAAGGGGTAATTTTGTACCCCTGGTAAATAATAATAATAATAATAATTGAATTAAATTAAAAAAAGGTAATTTTGCCCCCCCTGGTAAAAGGGGTCCAGGGCCAGCAGCCGTGTCCTAAGGCAATGCCGCCCCCCATCCACACAAATAATGCGTAACCACAGGTCAAAAACTTAAGGAACAGCAGCAAAGTCTCCCTGAAAACCAAAAAATAAAAATAAAAATAAAAATTTAAAATTTCAATCCGCCACCACACCACCAAGTGCTACCCCTGCCAGCTGAGAACCTCGGGCTTTAGGCAAAAACTATCCCAAAAGCACAGCAGGTGGTGGGAGAAGGGAGCCCAGGCCTATAAAAAATAACAATTAAAGATTAAAAATAAACATTAAAAAATCAGTTTTCCCCTGTGGGGAAAAAAAAAAAAGCTCAAAAAGCCAATTTTTGCCAGCGGTGGAGCTACGCAGCCCAACGACAGCCAGAGGGGCCCAGAGCACCACGAATTCGGGAGCCACGTGGAGGAACGGGAGCACGCAGGGCAGCACGGGCAGCCCTTACCTCGCAGGAGCTGGACCCCAAAACCTGCAGATTTTGCCTGAAATTACACCGCAAACAAAACCAAAAGAAACCAACCCAAGAGGGGAGCACCCGCGAGAGCCACAGGTAAAATAAACCCAGAGCTGGACGCTCGGTTTTTCAGCACGGGGAAGCTTTTAGAGGTTCAAATTCCCACCCGTGTTGGCACCAGAAGACTTTACCAAGCGCTTAAAAAGCTTAAAAAGCAGATGAAACACCGCCAGCTTCTGTCAGGGTAAAAAAAGAATTAAATAAAAACCAAAGCGGGGCAGCTCCTGACATTTGAGGAAGTTTCAAAGCCCACCGACGTGAGCTGAGAGCCCCCCAGAGGCTCTGGGCTTTGGGCTGTAATGACACCAGGGGTGTCGTTTGGGCAGATTTTGGGTGCTGAGGCGCCACGACCCCTCTCAGAATAGAGGAGAGAAAAGCTCACAGCAGCGGCCGATATCCCACGGACTCCAGCACGCCTGGAAAATCGGTTTTGTTCTGTTTGTTGCCCCAACTTGGCCCCACAGCCTGAAAAAGCGACCATGGAAAGACCTGGCTGAGGGGTTTCACGCCCTCTCTCCCACGGCTGTAGCCCGGTTTGGGTGAAAACGGAGCCGAAATCTGGGCTAGAAACCAGCGTACGGCTTCCCTCTGCTCGACGGCGGCACCGCACGCCACCAGAAATCTGCAGAGCCTGGGAGAAAAGACGGCATCGAGGGCAATTCCCCCACACAGGGGAAGGAGGGAAGTGAAGCAGGAGGCCAACGGGAACTTTTTGGTAACCTAAAACTCAAGAAAGGAATCAAAAGACAGCAGAAAGTAGGGCAGGCAGCGGGTGGGCACAGAACAAGCGCGAGGGGACACAGCTCAGAAAGGCCAGCACAGGAGGAGAGCGTGCCCTGAGGAGGGTCCTCGGGGCACATTGGCTCGGGACGGGGGTATTGTCACCTCCATCCCCTCCAAACTCAACGTGACATGGCCTTGAAGGGCCAGAGGTGGCTTTGAAGTTGGCCTCACGTGCGTCTGGGGTCAGGCACGGAGCTCCAGAGGGTTTTTCTGGCCTCCATTCATCTGCAATTAACGCGGCCACCGTGGGACGAGCAGGACGCGAGACCCCGGCCGCAGAACTCGAGCCGTTTTGATTTCTTTTCTTCCCCTTTGCAGCGCAGCGACCACGATTAACGAGAGAAAGCAACGCTCGGAATGGAAACCAGAGCTGCACCGAGGTCTTTGGGCTCAAGTCAAAGCGAAAAGGAGGAAAGGAGGCTCCAAAAAAAGTCTATAAATGTCTTCTTCCAGCCTTCGGTGCGCTGGGGGAAGAAATCGTCTCTTAGGGGCTCCTCTGGGAGACGACCACCCTCATCCTCTGTGCACAAAACCCCGTGGTTTTGCAGCCTGAACTGGCGCGGCTGGGTTCGCAGGGAATGTTTGTGTGTCCCCATCCCGGATCCCACAAAATCAGGACCATCTCCTGGCCCCAGCCATGCCGGTTCTCACGCCCAGGATGAGAGGAGCTGGAGGGAGGAATCAAGAGGGCCGTGCCTACTCGAGGCTCTGAGCAGACCCCACTGCAGTCCCCACTGACACCCCTAAAATGAATTTTACAGCCCCTGATGCTCACCCCCTCTCCCTTTTTCCTTGTTTGTCCCCTGGAAGGAGCCCCCAAACTAGGGTTGGAGCCAGCGCCTGGAGAACGAGGAAGACCAGTGCCAGACCAAAAAAAAAAAACAAAAAGATCTGGAGGGGGGGAAAAAAACCCAAATCCAACCTGCTCCCAAATGAGGGGGGGTCAGAGCCAACCGCAGTGCTGGTGACTGGCTCACCAGGGCAGAGATTTTGCTGGCTGAAAAAACAAGGAAACCATCGAGCAGAACGCTGTATGAGAGTATACACAAAGAAGAGCACAAAACGTGCATAATAAATGCAGAAATGCAGGACGTAGCGAGATAAGGACAGAGCCACCGTCGGGAACGGAACAAGGAGAACCGAAGCGGTATGCGAAACGCCTCTGGGCCAGCGAGATGAAGGAAATTGTTCGGGTCTACTGGGAAATAACCCCAAAAGACATCTGGCCTGGCCAGCGGTGCTAATCATCGCTCGGAGGAATTCGGTATGTTTTGTGTGTTGTATTTGGAAGGAAACAGAGAAATGCTCTCTTGGAAGGATTATTTTCTCCGAGTATCTGGGAAGGGGCTGAAGGCAACTCGAGGCACAGAAAGCTTGAATGTCCCGAGTCAGAAGGGACCCCAAGGATCACGTCCAGTTCCTGGGCAGCCCAAGAGTTAAACCCTTTGTCTCAGAGCGTTGTCCGGACCCTTTGGGTACAGCAGCAGGCTTGGGGCCACGACCACATCTCTGGGGAGCCCGTCCAGTGCCCAAACACCCCGCCAGGGAAGAACTTTTTCCTAATATCCAACCTCCCTGATACAGCTTTAAGCCCCAAACCAGCTCGCGTCCTGTCACCAGATGGATCAGCACCTCCCTCATCTCCCAACTCAACCACCAAGTATCCTCAGCTTTTTTATTTTTTAAATAATTAAAAAAAAAATGGCCCCAAAATCAAGCCCCAGGGAGCACCGCCAGCGACCGGCCGCCAGCCTGATGCATCGCCCCTTGGAGCTCTTCACCCAGCGCATCGCGTCCGCATTGAGCTGGACATTTTCTCCAGAAGGGGACCGAGAGAGAGTCTCAAAAGCTTTGCTAAAAGCCAAGAAAAAACACATCGACTGCCCCTGTCCACCAGGTGGGCAACCTTGGCATAACGGGACATTAAATGGGTACGGCGTGACTTTCTCTTTCCTCTTCCTTTTCTCTTTCCTCTTCCCTCTTCCTTTTCTCTTTCCTCTTCCTTTTCTCTCCTTTCTCTCCTTTCTTTCCTTTTTCTTCTTTCTCTTCATGAGCGCACGTTGGCTTTGACCGATGGCTGCACTCTTTCAAGTGTTTTTTGTTTTTTGTTTTTTTTCCACTAATGCCCAGAGTAATTTTCTCCATAATTCTACCAGGCACCGAAGTGAGACTGACAGGCCTGTAATTACCAGGGGCTTCTCTCTTGCCCTTCTTGAAAATTGGAAACCATTTGCTAGCTTCCACCTGTCACGGGGCACCGACTGCTGGTCTGTGCTCAGCAAAGACGCTTGGTTTTGGAAAACCACCCGCAGACAAAGTTCTGCGGAGAATCCAGGGAGCTGTGCCACCCCAAACCTGCTGCTTGTGCCTCCAGCTACTTCAGAAAAACCTCTCCGAGCCTCTGAGCCCAGCGCTGCTCCGGCCAACAAAACAAACCAGGGAAAAAAACAGATCAGGAAGGGAAATTCAGGTCTAGCAGACCAGCAAAAGGGAAGCAAAGGGGAGGTAAATCTGGAAAAGGGGGAGAAGAACAGAAGAGAACGGCGCCAGGTCTGCAAAAGCAGCGTGGGGGACGGCACGAGGTAAGGCAGGCTACGAGGAAGGAGAGCTGCAGGACGTTTTGGGGAGGATGCAGCTGCCTAAGAGTTCCCAACGCCTGCCAAGCAGCGCCACGTGTTCTTTGAGGCAGCTGCCAATAGGTGGGGAGCAGGAGATACACAAACAGCATCTTCGGCAAGGCGAGACGGGGTTTAAGGAGGCAGCAGCAGCAGCTTGGGACACCTCTGCCCATCGCAGCCTGCGTGGAAAGCCAGGGAGAAGTGCAGGGACCTCTCCAGAGCAGCTGCCAACTGCACAAGGATGGCTGGAGGCAGCTTGAGAGCCAGCAGTCCCGCAGAAAAGCGTGAAAAAAAAACAGTTTTCAGGCTTTCAAGTTGTTCGAAAACTGAACCAGAGCAAATGCTGCAACCTGCCCCTACATCACAGCCCATCCTGGGGGGGGTAAGAGCTGAAATAACCCTTCGGCTCTCCACAGCACCGAGGCAGGAACACGCCTGGTTTGGAGGGCAAACCCTTCGGGGAGGGTGTTCAGACCACTGGAAAGGGAATCACTAATGATTGAGGGAATAAAATCACGTCTGAAAAGGGAACGATTTGGTTTGTAGTCTGTGGGAGAGCAGCAAGTGGTGGTTTGGGTACCGTGGGTTCTGCTTTGCAGCAGCAGGAGGGAACGAGGGTGACCCCTGGGGTCCCCCAACGTCTCTCAGCACCCTGTTTTTGCTCCTACCCAGACACCCAGCACCCAATTCTGACCTTCGCGGCCAAGTTCAGGTTCTTGCCACAGAGCCAAACACCTACTTCCTCCCTTTGCCTCTTGGTTGTGCTTAAAGGCTGGCTTTTTAGAGAAGCAGCCACGTGTGCAAGACCGGCAGTAGCCACCCACCTCTCACGCTCTGCTGGCCAGGAGGGGAGCAGTCAAACCCACAGCCCTTTCCCAACACTGCTCTTCGGTTTGGCTGTGCATCCCACCCGCAAGCAGCTCCGGGAGGGGAGGCTTTGCCCCAAGAGCACCAAAACCATCCCAGGGTCTGCTGACGCACGGCACGGCGGTGATTTGGTTGCACGAATGCAACCGTGCTCATCGAATTGCTCCCCGGGCTGCAGAAAGCAAAGCAAAGCAGAGCCCTCCACCTTCGTTTCCCTTTGCACCCCCAGTTAGAAACCACAAACCGCAGCCAAACCGGGAAACAGCTCAAGACAATGCTCCCCAAAAAAGGGGATTTTGGCGCTCAGCGGCCGCGCAACGGGGGGGTTTCAGCCAAGAGCCTACCGCAGAGCCGCTTTCGAACATCAACAGCTCCAGATGCATCTTGCAACGCAGGCAGAAACCTTTTGGCAGCTCGTGCTCCTCGCTTGGCAGCGCTCAGGAAGGAAGCAGGCGGCGCTTCGCAGCCTGCAGGTGCTGAGCCACGAGCGGTCGGCGCGTCCCGGCGGCGCCGCTGCCGTGAGACGAAGCCACGCGTCCTCCATCCCCAGCAGCTCGCTGCTGAGACTTGGAGGGCTGCTGCTGTCTGGAAAGGCATCGAGCTGCTGCCAGACGGGCTTTTCGTGCTGTGTGCCGGGAGTGTGCCAGCGCAGACCTGGCTGTGCCATCCTGAAGCAGCCATCCTGCAAACACCGCGCCGGTCTGCGCGGTAAAACTCGCTCCCAACGCAGGCGCTGTCGATCCTTGCTTCCCTGCCTGCCACCATAGCTTGCTACCGGCCCGTGTCTCGTTAATAGTCCTTAAAACCCTCTATAAATTATGGAATTAGCATAAAACACAAGCAGGGAGTGTTAACGCTTAAAGAACAGCGGTTGAGATTTCCACGTGGCCGCCAAGACCCGCGAGGAGTTCGCTTGAGCTCTCAGCGCTCGAACATCTCACGAGTGATTTGCAGAGACACGGGGACAGGTGGGCTCACGAACAGCCTGAAATCCTCCTGCTGCAGGCTCGTCACCCCCCATCTCCAACCACAACTCAATAACTGTTTGCTCAGCTGCTTTTCTGCGGCCGGAGCAAGAGTTGAATAAATATTGCAACGCGACGAGTGCCGTTTCGTTCTTCAATCGGTTGCGACAGATGCTTTCAGCTCGGCCTGAAAGAGCTGCTTCAGACTCAAAGCAAAACAAGGAGGGGTTCAACTCGCAGCGAGCTATCTCCACGCTCCTAGCTAAGAGACTTCAACCCCCACGTCTGAGCGCGTTGCCCAAAATTCTTCCACGCCGCCGGCAGGCTCGGGGCCGTGACACCAGCCAGCTCTCCGAATACCCTGGGGTCCCAGCAGGTCCCATAGACCGATTTGCATCCAGCTGGAGCAGCAAATCCCACACAAGTTTGGGGTTGGCAGAGAGTTTATCGTTTCTGTAGCCATGGTCAGGGCACCGGGTGTCCCAGGACCCATCATCGGTGTTACAAAGACGACATCGAACGCCTCTGCTCTGCCCACGTTCGCATTTGACCAACCTCATCAAGTAAGGGGCCAACGGTAACAGCAAAAGGAGGACCAGCGGTAGCATATTAAAAGAAAAAAAACCAAAACTGTTTATTGTCCTGCACAGTGCTGCCCAACTGCAACCCTAATTGAGCTTTGGTCGCACAAATTTTCTCCCTACAAAGTCAAAGAGCGTCCCTGCAGCCCTCCCATGTCACCCAACCTCGCTTCCAGTGGCCACACACTTTTTTTTTTTCCTGCCAAAGCTCTGGAAAAAGATCCTAGCCCAGCCAGCCTCCTGCCCCGCTTGCTCGACGCCCAAAATTTGGGGATTGCCAGGTCCTGTGCTCTTAGGAAGTGCTGCTTAAAAACTGCCCAGCACCAGAGGGCTGTACCAGGCTGCTGTTTTCTAGGAATTTCTCTTGCCCCGGGAGGGCGGCAGCTTCCCCACAGCTTGGGCCAGGTGTTTCAGCCCTCTCAGGAGGGGATTTAAATACAAAAGCTCACCCTTAGCACTGATCAATATCTCCAAGTCATCTGCCTGCATGCCTCGGTTGCACAACAGGTTGCCAAGCCCGGCACACAGTCCTAACCAGAGGGGTTTTTTCTCACTTGATTTACTCATTTTCTTCACATTTGCTCCCAAAGACACGACTTGTAAGGAAATACAGAGCGAGCAAACCCAGGAGTGCTGTTTAGAAGTGGCTTTGAACTCCTGCTCTCTGTTTTCCAAAGCCACGAGGCTGCTCGCAGGTCACGCAAAGAGCCCGCACCGAACCTCACACGGGTTTAAAATGACCTGTGCCAAAGTCAAGCTCCGGTTCCCTACTTTTACCTTTGTGGCCAGATGATTCTCAGCCGGATTTCCCCCTTCGAACCCCCGTCCATCCCGTGCCTGACAGGGGGGGCTTTTCTCCCCTTGCCCCGTCATTTTGCAGGGGGATGACACCGTGCAACCACCAGGTACAAAGCACCGGAGTGAGGAGCAGAATTCACCGTTTCCCTTGGGGTTTGACACCCTCTCCGGTGACTTGGCTTTAGGTTACAGCCAGCTGGCATTTCGAGGCAACCAGAGATGGGCACAGAAAGGAGTGGGAGATGTTCCCAGCCCCGTGCCAGCATCACATGCTGAAAAGTTGAGTGACGTTGCTTGAACCGATAAGCAAGATCATATTTCAAGACATGCTCCTTTTTTTTTTTTTTCCCCTCCTTCTTAACGTTGGGGACATTTGATATGAGTTGCACTACGTTAAGGATCGCGTTAACCTCCTTCCCTACGAGTGGGTTGTTGGGGGAAGGTGGCCGCACTCTTTCTTCACCGAGACATTTCCACATTCCACCTCTACTAAACCCCGAGCCTGAGCCTGTTAAACAGCAGCCCTATCTCTAATGGCTTGTGCCAGTGAATTTTGGGCACTGGCAGACCCAGCAATTGCTGAGTGATAGTCGAGGGCAGCAAGAGCATCCAGCCACTGGCAGCAGAAACCCAGCAGAGCCCTCCAAAAAGCCTCTCGTTGGCATCAGCTGCTACCCTGGGCTGGGAGCTATTTATCTCCCAGGGTCTGCCATGCCAAGAAAAGAGAGCTTGGGTTTGTTCGTGTTTTTATTTGCGTTCATTATGGTCAAGACTCATTCCAAAGAGCCACCAGGCAGGCGGAACAGTCTGAAGAGCCGGGATTACAGGCTTTTTGATATTTCAATTAAAGACAGATACGTCCCTGCAGCGAGAAGCTAACGTAGGATTGTGCTGAGCAGAACCTGAACAAGCTTCGAGGACTTAAAGACACCACCAGCAGCGGCAGGTATCCGTAGGTGGTACTGGAATGCCCAGAGTTACTTTTTCCTCATGTGCAAGCAAGTTTTCCATCCTTGGAAGGATGCTGCTGTTGCAAAGACTTTGTGCAAAGTCAGTTTTTTGGCACCTCGCAGGGAAACCTGCGAGCTGTCTGGGATGGCCGCTGCCCTGAAACCAACGCTCCCGTGCGAACAGTTTGGAGCTCCACTGGTGGAAGGAGACCGGCTCAGACCCAAACCTAGGATTTACAACTCCCCCCCACAGTAACACGCGCTTACCGAAAACGAGCAGCCGAGGGGTGAGCACAGCTCCTCCTGCCCTCTGCATGGCCAAAAAGGAGGGCGGCCACACTCTGCCCCGCGATTTGCCAACACACCAACGTGCTTTGCCAACACACCAACCCTCCAGGTTTCGCAGATGGAAACCTCCTTCCTAAACACGACGCTTTTCACATGACAAAGCCCGAGCATCCCAGCACAGCCCCCAGGCAGGAGGCAATCCCTCCCCATCCACCCCTCGAGATCTTTCGGCTCCCACGTTTCCATCTGCTGCCCAAAAGCAGGATCAGACCCATCCAGCACCGCACGCGACCCATGGGGAGGCATAAATCAGCATCAGGTTGCAGCAGCTGAGCCATCCCCTGCGAACGGCCCCCCTCCCGCGAGGCTCTGTTCAACAGAAAGACGCGAGGCTCCGGCTTGGGGTTGTCAAAAGGGTTTCTGGCTTGCTCAGGGACACTCACCGTCTCTGTAGGACTGCAAGGACTCATCTCCCCAGGACGGAGGGAACGGGGACAGAGGAGATCGTGGAATGCTGCACTCGGACATGGGGGTGATGCTCTTGCGGGGCACGAAGCCGTGCGCCTCTCGGCCGGGGGACGAGGGCTCCGCTCCCACCGCTGCCTGCAGCATCGGGTGCTCCGCCGAGTTGGCCAGCAGCTCCTTGAGGATGTTGATGGGCGAGATGGTGAGCTCCCAGTTGGTAATACCAAAGTCCCTCAGGTGGGCCCTGGCGTGGCTGGAGAGCCCCGCGCGCGTGTCGAAACCGGCCCCGCAGAACTCGCATCGCATCAGGCTGAACGTACTGGGGTCGAAGTTGGCAACTGCAGAAAGAAGGACAGAGTCAGTGGCTAAAACCCCGGGCCAGGCCTTCGAGGGGGGCGTTATTCCACCCGGCGAGGGGGACAGGTGGGGCAGGGAAACGCACCGCGGCCGCTGCCGTTCAGGCCGGCCACAGCACCATACGTACCCATCCTCAGCGGGGTTTTTCTCCACACCCCAACCAATTAAAACCAAGAAAATAGAAAGCACGGTGAATTGAATACATACTACCTTTTTTCTTCTTCTTTTGGAAGGAAAATTTTTGCTCAATAGCTTTCACTTCTTCTGCCGAGATGAAGTGGCGGACGTTGTAGCTCACCCCCACCCTGTTGAGGTGGCCCCGCACGTGGTTCGCCAGCCCGATCCCGTTGTGAAACCTATCGGGGCAATAGGGACATTTCCTCTCCTCGTTCTTCAGCATGGGCGAGTCAGAGTCCAAGAGGTCGTCGAGCTCCAGAGGACCCTCCAGAGGAGAGTCCAGCAGGAGCATATCCAAGGGAAGAGGCTCTTCCATCACGAAATCCCGGGACGGGAGCGCTGCTTTCTTCTTCAAGGGCTTCCCCCGGGGCCGCTTCATTGCCCTGGGGTGCGGGTTCACCTCCTCCAGGAGGACGAGGGGCACCATCATCCGCAACTGGTGCTGCTGCTCCTCCGAGGCTATCGAAGAGTCCGTGGCTTTCAAGGTGTCTCTGAACGTCCTCTTGAGGTCCAAGGCGGCTTGAGGGATGGTGACGGGTTTGATGCCTCTGTTCTCCGCCAAGTCCGCGTCCGGGGTCACGGAGATCTCCTCTTCCACGCTCCCCATGTCGTTGATCAGCATCCATTTGTGCCTAACGTCCTCCAGCCCCGTCGAGTGGCTCCTGAGACCGTCGCCTTCAGCGTCGAGGTGCCGAGCTGCCGCTTTTTTTTTCAGCTGCTGCAGAGCAAACTGCGAATAAAACTTGGCGGAGGGGAGGCCAGGCAGCCCCAGGTTTTTATGCGGGGCAGCGTACGGAGCCGCTTTCCTGGCGTGAAACCCCGACGACTGGTAGTCCTTTTTACTAGCCCCGTTGCTCTTCTCGAGTCTGGGGTGAGTTAGAGAAAAACCGTGACCAGCTTCGTACTGAGACGCGCCTTCTTGGTGGGGCGGAGGGAAGAGCCGGTCTGCTTTGCCAAAATAATCAGTCTCTGCAAAGCGGCCCGGCCTGGCGGGGCTGTAGGCATCTCGGCTAGTTCCTGGCTGATTGGGGTCTTCCTCGTATGGCTCCGCGTCCCAGGAGAGGTGGGAGTGGGCGTATTTCATGTGCTCTTTGAGAATGTTCTCGTTGGGGGCCGGGAAGCTGCAGAGCACGCAGGTGCTGAGCCCTTTGCCGCTGCCGTGAGGCGGTACCTGCACCTGCAGGGGCACGTGTTCGTTTGGTTTGAAGTGTTTGTAAAGGCCGTGCACGGGGCTGTCCCGCATTTCTCCGCTGCCCGTGCTTCCGAAGAGACTCAGGCTCTTTGCCCCTTGGTCCTTCCTCTCCTTGACGTGCATCTTGGCGTGCTGGACAAAGATCTTGGAGGAGTTTGTGCCGAAGACGCACTTGGGGCACTGCAGCCGGGCTTCCCGGCCTTCGTCCGGAAACTCGTTCAGCTTCTGGATCTCTTCGATAATTTTTTCCCTGGATTCTTGGTGGAGCCTCTTGTGCTGCTCCAGGGACGCGGGGTCTCCGAAGGCCCATCCGCACTCGTTGCAGCAGAACTGACACTGCCCTCCCAAAGCATCCCTGTCTTGGTCCCTCCCTGGTCCACGGTTATGCTGGAGCATGTGATCCATCAAATGTTCCTTCTTCTTGAAGTAAATGCTGCACTCGATGCACGTGTACACCGTCGGGTCCTCCTCCGGGCCCAGCTCCTCCTTCCCCTGCTCCTCTACCAAGACGCTGCACACGTAGGGCCTCATCTCAACGTCATAGGAGCTGCAGGGAGCGGGCTCCAGAGACATCAGCGGGATCCTCTCCACCGAGTCTTCCGAATTCACCGTCCAGGACTGTTTGCCAACGGCAAGCTCCGTGCCCAGCTGAAGACCCGGCTTCTGTATCGTCCACTCGGCCGCGCCGAGCGGGCTGATCTCGCCCAGATCCGAGTCGACCACCAGCCCCTTCCTGTGGGACGAGGCGCTCTCCAGGGGTTTGGACTTGCCGAGGACAGGGTTGAGCGTTTTTCGGAACACCGTCGGAGTCAGCGGAGGAGGCACTTCACGCACAGCCTGTCCCCGAAAGGGCATGTTGGTTGCTACATCTGTTGGCTTGCTTACGTCTTTGTAGTGAGGACTTGGGCTTTTGTTGGGTCTGGAAATCCAGTCCACCCTCTGGATTCCCCTCTTGCTTTTCTCTAAGTGCTCTTTGCTGAGGCCTTCAAGTTGCTTTGGTTCATTTGTAAGGTATTTCTCTTCCCCACCACCAACGGGTGCCCCCGCACAAGGGCTGGGCATCTCTGCTGCCACCTTGCCGGCGTCCAGGTCCTCGGAGTCACTCTCCAGCTCCTCGGGATCCACCTGCACAGTATTTACAACCTGGGGATCCACTGCGAACGCCGACTCCTTTCCGCACCGCGCGTCCTTCGAGTCCTTCAAGCCAGAGAGTCTCTCTAAAGTGCTTTCTTCTCTGCCGTCACCTGCTCTCGTCTCCAGGGCAGAGGTGTCCCAGGCCACGCTGCCGGACACGGTCATGTTTCGCAGGTCCAAGGAGCTCCTGGCATCCGTTCTGTACAAAGCCTTCTGGAACTCTAAATGCTCTTCGTTCGTGGAGCTGCAAAATAAGTTTTGACAGTCATTAGCTGGTTAACGGGACAGCAGAAACGTTTCCACCTCCAAAGGGCCCGTCGTGGAACCGGGGCGTTATGGCACAACACGGGGCCAGAAGCCACCTCGCCCTTGCTCCATCCCACTTTCTGCTTCTCCTTCCCTTTCTCCCTTGCTAACGCCTTGGGATGCCGCGTGCTCGGGCAGCTTTTTGCCTTTCCACCCAACTCACCGGGGATATTTGCTCTTAGCGCTGACATTTGGTACCAACAAGCCAAAGAACAGGCCACCGAGCTCTCTGAAGTTGCATAAAAACGGAGTTAAACACCAACACAGACCATACCAAAGGCCTCTGGGACCAAAAGACAATTTGTTCCCATGGTTAAATGCAAGTCCCTCTCTCTGCAGCAGGAGTGGGAAGTGCCAACCACCATCTGTCCGTCTTCCCCGTTGCAGATACCCCAAAGCCACACTAGATCGAGGTGGGTTCTTCCCCATCCTCCCCCAAACCCTCGTCAAGGACCCCGTAGCTAGCAAGACCTCCAACATCTGGAGAACAAGAGCCTCAACGGGGGCACTGGGTGGCCCCACGGCACCCAACAGAGCGCTGTGGGCACCACCACAGCACCAATGACATGTTGGGTCCTGGAGAGGGGCCAAGCATGCCCATGGGCAGTCCTGAAAGTCCTCCGTGGGGGTTTGGAGGCTCCTTCCAGAAGAAAAAAGGGACACGCTCAGGGCCAAGAGGCTGCAACGAAGGCGCCTGATGTTCTCCAAGATGCCCCAAGGGACTGGGGACATCTGTATGGGGCCAGCAGCGATGAGATGGGACCTCCAGGAGCCCCAAGGCCTTCTACCAGGGTGGTGGCAGGCTCGCTGGGGAAGCCAAGAGCCTCGAACAGCACCAAATCACCGCGTTTCGGCTTCTGAACCGGGGTCCAAACAACCCAGCCGCCCCAGCCTCCCCAAAGAGCAGCCACGACTTCAGACTTTGACCGGAGCGAAAAGCCCGATGCCGGCAGAACCCCTGAGGCCACGTCCCGGTGCCTGACCCCTGCTCAACCATCCCCTGGGAAGAAAGCTGCTGGACCGCGGAGCCCGACACCCGGAGGAGCCCAGTGACTCGAGACCTCGTGCGAGGAGCTGCTTTAAAACACCATCTCCTGGGTCAAGCTGTGCCGCCGGGAGAACAAAGCGCCTTTGTTGGAGACGGCAGCGTTGCCAGCTCCACTCGACTCCTGTGCTGCTTCCCTCTCTCTCTCTTTTTTTAAACCTCTTTATTTCCAAGAAAGCAAAGTTTTGTGGCTAACCGACTCTCCCACAACACTCTGCTCGCCCTTCCAGCTCCAATCTTTCCCTATTTTTTTTTTTTTTTTCTTGAACTTGAGAGAAATTGCTGTGGACAGGAGGACGGGCTCTCTATTGTCCATGGCGTGATATCAGGGAAATGTGATTCCCATATGCACTGTAAACCCTGCAAATGGTATTAAAAATAACTCACGAAGGAAACCACTGGCCCAGGAAGGATCAGTCAACAGCAGATACTAAAATAAGCCCATTAAAACGTGCTGGGCATTGGCTGGATTGCCAAACAGCCTAAGAGAGAGTGGTTCTCACGAGGAGGGACCCAGCCCTTTGCTCTGCACAAGCCTTGGGCTGTCACCTCGAAATCTGCTTGCTCCGGCGCGCTCAGAGGTGTTTGGGACACCCCTTAAGCAGCTTGGGGACACCCATTCCAGCACCCACCTCCCAGCACCTCGTCCCCTCGCACCGGGGACAGCCCAAAGCGGAACCGAGGTGCTCCGAGGGGTGACACGGGGTGAGCAGAAGCACGGTGGGCTGGTGGGACGTGGAGAAACGAGGCTCATCGGAGGGGTGGCGTCGCTCTGCAGTGATGGGAAGGTGCTGGCTGGCTCTAGAGGGACCTGGCGACACCCTTGGCGGTGGGACGAGCCTCTTTGGGGACAGCCAGGTGGATGTTTCGGGGCTTTTTGAGTGCTGTCAGCACTCAAAGGGGAGATGGGCTGCTGGGTGCTCTGCAACATCCCCTGGGCACTTACCCGAGTTCGGTCCTGTGAGCTGGGGCTGGGACAGCACCGGAGAGGGCAGGATCAGGCTCATCTGCAACAGAGAGGAAAGCTCCAAGGTCAGTGCCCAAGCGAGGCTTCTCCAGCATGATTTGCAATAAACGTGGCTTTTTGCGTCGAGAAAAAGAAAAGCTTTCCCAGCAGATAAACCCCCCTCTGCTCCTGCTGCCCGTCCTTCCCTCCTACAGCCGGGTCCGGATTACGGGAGGATTTCCAAGCCACACTTAAGAGGGTTTAATCCCACGCGCGACTATTTGATGTATAATCGGTCCTGCAGCTAAGCAGTTTACAGGGAAGATGTGCACGCCTCTGGCCGCGCTCCTGCCATCCCGGCTCAGCAGAGCGATGCCTGGCAGGGTTGCTTTTGTCCTCCCTGCAAAAGAAACCTCAACCCACCAGCTCTACACGCGTGGGGCTCGCGAGCCTGGGCTCTCTGGGTGCCCAGGACGCCGCTGAGCATCATCTGGGGCTTGGAGGAGCTCGGCTTTGCTCTGGTGCTGCTCGAACCCCGGGGCTGGCTCCTGTGCTAAATCACACACCTCCAGCCCAGCTCACGAGAAGACGCGAGGCAGGGTCGTGCTCTCGGCGGTGACAACGAGCAGGAAAATCCTCCCGCTGAGCTACGTCGGGGCTCAGATGCACCTAGCTCAGCCCCGCAGAAGGGGGGAAAAAGCCTTCGGCGACGTCCAAGGAAGACGCACGGACCCAACCTACCTGGCCCAGGCATCGTGAGCAGCGAGAGGAGCGGGCACAAGCAAGACTCGCCGGCACGTTGCGGCTACAGAGCCGACGTTGTCCCCCTGCCACCAGGACCTGCCCTGCCACGTGATGCCCAGGAGAGGGTGGCAGCTGTCCCCGACTTCAGGATTACTCCTGGAGCAGCCACGGGCTCCGCGGAGCTCAGGGCAGCGCGCCAGGGTCTCGCTCCTCGTTGTTTTACTGCTGTGCACAGCCCAGATGCTGGCTTCTTCCCCCTGTCCTGCTCCAGCCACGTGTCGTTGCCCGTCCTGGCCGTACGGAAAGCAGGGACTCGCTCGTTACTGCGTGGGGAGCTTGGAGAAGCCGAGGCGTAGCTGGGTGAATCCCCATCGCTTCCTCCCGTCAGCCTGTGGTCTGGCCCCAAGCAAGGCAGCTTGTTCCTGGGACGAGGAAACCGTCAGCAGCATCTCGGGTCACGGGCTGCCCCGGGGCTCGTCAGCACGGTGGAAAAGCCAGGAGAGCCACGGGGAAGGAGAGCGAGGGCTCCACAGCCCCAAAACACCACGCTCAGAGAGAGGGAAGAGCCAAGGCACTCAGCTCAGAGCCGCCGCGCACCAACCAACAGCCTGAAAAGCTTTGAAAGCTGAATGCAAAAAGAGGAGAGGGAAAAGGAAGAGAGCTGCAAGTCCTGGCACGGGGGATGCTTTGGAAACGCCAGGCCAAAGAGATGATTTTTTTTGCTGCAGCGGTCTGCGGGCTCAGCCTGCGAGAGCCTCACCAGCCCCAGCCGACCTCCATCCCCTCCTTGACTGATGCAACCACGTGCAGAGTGGATTTATTTTACAGATTGCTGCTGGCATGCCACAAGCCAAGCGTGATGGCCCAGGGAACGTGGTATTCAGGCCACCGCGCTGGTTATGGAGATGGAGGAGGCAAGGCAGGACCTGCCCCGAAAGCGGAGGAGGAATGCGAAAAGCCGGGGCTGGTTTTCCATCCTTCTGACGTTCCAGGTGAGGCACATCAGAGGTGAGACCTTTGAGGCTGAGAATCTCTAATTTGGAGGCCTCGTCCAGAGAAGATGATGAGTTTTGAGGTCTTTCATCTGGCTGCGGAGTTAGGGCCACACACGTCACCGGGGCTATCCAACAGGAGTGCCCTCAGCGGCCAGCCTGCAGCAGGACAGCATCCCTGCCTGGCCCCTGGGACATCAGGGTTTTGTTTTTTTTTTTTGCTTCGTAGTCATTTTGGAAAAGACCGTCGGGATCCAGGGCCAAGCTGCCGAGGTCACAGGGGATGAGCAGCGCTCATTCAGGAAAGCTTGAGTCACCAACTGGCCCGGTTGGGCACGCCAGGGGGAAGGGACGGGAAAACCCAACCCTCCCAAACCGGCAGATTTTAAAACGCTTCCAAAAAAAAAATAATCAACAGTCAATCAAAAGCGATGAGGAGGAGAGGGGCAGCTGAGGATGGAGGGGCCGACTGCCATGAGAGGATGGTGGCAGAAGCCTTCCAGGGGCTCTTTTGTTCTCCCGAGCTCCAGCATGGCTCCTATTTTTAGAAACTGTCTCCTTTGGAGGAAAACATGCAGTGATTTATCTTTCTCCTGATGAGCACGTAACTGCACTCCCTGCAAATCCCGGTTCCTTGGAAACAGCGAGAGATGAGGGAGTTTAATGTCTTGGACTTAGCAGGCTCAAATTTACCCTCTATGGTAATCCAGCCAGAGCTGCTCCTCTAACCACAGGAGAGCAGCGCAGCGAATCTGAGCTCAGCTTCGAGCTCACGGCAGGTCGAACACCCTCGTCCCGTGCCCGTGGGTCTCCCCTCCCCGTTTTTCCTCTACCCCAAGAGTTAAAGCAGCCCGGCCAGGACACCAAGAGGCTTTTCAAAACCCAAGCCACCGCGTGAGCTCGCAGCAACGCCAGTGGCCAAAACACACAGAAAAGCCAGAGATAAGGTCAAAGCCCGCGCCGTTCCCAGCACGGGAGTGGTCACGCAGGGACCAGGAGCTCTCCTAGACGCGGCGCGCCGGGTTCTAGACGTTGTTGGCGCTGGTTCCTTACAGAACACGTTTCAAAGGTCATGGATTGAGAAACACCGACAGCTCCTGAAGAGCCAGAAGAGCCCCGGCTCGTCGAGGCCGTCGCGGTCAGGGCTGATAAGCGGAGGTCAGCGGCACGCTGGGGAGCCACGCTTTCGCCTAGACCTTCACCACCACCCAGGAACGCACCGGGAGGCACCACGAGGTGCTTTTACACACCGCCGTCCTTCCAAATGGCAGATCCTTCTCACGGAAAGCGTCTCCAAAGGTTGCTTTCTACCAGATCCTTCCTACACAAAGGGTCTCCAAAGGTTATTTTCTACCAAGTTTTTCCTACGCAAAGGGTCTCCAAAATTCCTTTCCTACAGGAGCAACTCAACACTTACTTTAAGACTAATGACCATCGTGTTGTGACATCTGATTTTTTTTTTTAACCTGTGTTGCCCATGCTCGCAGTGATGTTGGTAGATCCAACGTCCGATGACGTGAACCCAAGGAAGGCTCCCAACCAGCAGGGACTGGAGGACCTGATGTACAAAGAAGGGGAAAGCTGGGCTCGTTCAGCTTCAAGATGAGAGCAGGAAGGTGCTGTCTACAGCTCCTGATGGGAGGGCGTAGAGAAGACGGAGCCAAACTCCTCTTGGACATGCAGAAAGAAAGGGGAAGAAAGTCACAACATGGGAAACTCTCCCCTGTGAGACTGCGATTGCCCTGAGACGTGGATGAGTTCCACCCCTGGAGATGCTCCAGACTCAACTGGATGGGGTTCAAGTGAGTCAAACAACTTTGAAGTTGGCCATGCTCTGAGTACAGGCATGGGCTGAAAGCAAAAAGGTCTTCTGGGTGGCGGTTTCCATCAGGACTCTATTAGACCAGCTAGAAGCAGGGAGAGATTCTTCCTTCTGAAGAGTTCAACCCCAAAAACGGTATTCTCCTGGAAGAATCACACTAGACACCCCTTTGGGAGCTGTGTAACAATCTAAAAGAGCGTAAAAGAGTGAAGATTTAAAGAAAAAAAAAAAAAAAACAGGCAAATTAGACTGGAATTTACAATACCAACTTTTGGACCAAACCAAAGGTTTCCAAGAGCCTCCCCAAACCAGCTGATCATCTCCAAAAGCCCCGCGCTGAAACAACACATGCTCTCCCAGGCTTTTTCCCCCCTCCGCTTATCTAAATGAAGCAAAAAGATGTATTTTAGCTCCTTTACGGCCAGAATGTGCACCCCTGCCATTTGAGCAATAGCATTAGGCAAGGGGTGAGTTATTGCATCACCTTCCGAGTAACACAAGATGTTGCAAGGGCATGAGTGAGCTCCAGAATTAAAGACCAGCTTCTGCTCAGGGTAACGCTTTAATCTTGGGTGTTTTAATTTGAGAGCAGAAAGTACCTGAAGACTTGCTCACTGCTGTTAGCTTCTACGTATTGTAAATAACCTGGAAAAAAACCCCAAAGCTTTGGCTCGATGCACAGCCTTTCACGGTCCAAACACACAACAGTGACCCACGGGGCTGAAAAAGCAGCAGACAAGTTGGCACAGCGAGGATCGCTGCTCGATGGCGGGGAGAAAACCCTGCAGCCCCACGTTACCAACCCAACCGTACGGGATTTCTGCTGCATCAGGTGGCACAGGTCTGTATTTTTGTTTTTAAGCCAGCGCGATGAGGATTCCCACGCTAGAAATGTTCTCCAAGAGCAGGGCTCTAAGGGAGCCAAGAGATTGGTGCGGCAGAAGCAAGACAGCGACTCCACTAAAAAAAATAAATTAAAAAGGCCATGAGGCCATGACCAGCAGCTCTTCCCTCTCCAACCAACTATAAATTGGAGCTACAGCCCCTGCACGAACACAGAGCTTTCCCCTTGGGCAAGAGAAGACAACCGCTCACACCCGACGTCACCAGCTCCACCAAGAGCCTGGTCTCCTGTAGACACCTGGGTGGCCACCCAAGCCCAATTCCAGTTCTTTTGAAGATATTCCTGCCCCAAAGCTTCAGGTAGGGCAGATTGATTACTCCTCCACCCCAAAAGGATGCCATTGCTCCTGAAGCTCTTTGTCGGTATTCCTGCCCCGAATCCCCAAGTAGGGTGGACTACTCTCCATGTCAAGAGCACAGCATCACTCCACGAGCTCTTTGATGGCATTCCTGCCCCAAATCCTCAAGCAGAGCAAATTCTGCTCCGTCCCAAGCTCGCGGCATCACGCCACGCTCACAACAGCCGCTCTCCAGCGGGAATCATCCCACTCGATGCCTCACGCAAGCGTCCAAACCCTGCCTGGAGCCCGACGAGACGATGGCGCTCTCCGTCCCTTTGCTGTGGCTTGCCAGAGGCAAGTTGGAGATTTTGCTCATTCTCCTGAATACAGATGAGCTGGCGAGAGAACAGGAGGCTGCTGCGGGAGGGCTTGGACTGAGGCGTGAATTTCACGTTTCCTCCTGAAAACGGTCGTGTTTCGGGTCAAATTTCCCGCACGCGGCGCCGGTGAAAGCTCTCGACTGTTTGCAGCTGGAAATGAGATGCCTTTCTTTCTCCTTCGCTCCGTGGCAGATCAGGGCAGTATTAAAGGACGCTCCTTAGCCCCCGGGCAGGTGACCTTGAGGACAGTTCTTCAAAGCCCAGCGTGCTGGCAGCACACCGCGTCTCATCTGACTCGGGCTGCTGGCAGAGCTGGGGACAGCGCCGTCACGTTCCCCTCGCCCTCTGCAGATGCAGGGTGCTGGAAATCCACGCATCAAAGGGCTGGAAAGCCCCAGGGTTGTGCAAGCAGCACCCAGGTGCCGCTGTTTTCTGCTGCTGGACTTTGCACGGGCAGGAAAAGGCACTGCAAAGGGCCCGAGCGACAGCAGACCACGAAGCTCGGTGGGGATACAAACACCGAGGTCCCGACACGCCTGCTCTCGTCTCGGGAGGTGAACGCTGCAGGCTCGCACGCGAAGGGGATCAGCTCGGGATGAATAACCCGCCGCTGGGATTCGGCTCCTTCCCCACACTCCAGGCTGGGAGGAGCTGGACTTTGCGCAGCTTGGGAGCTTGGAGAACTCCGAATCCTCCCGAGCAGGGGGTGAAGAGGACTCCACGGAGGAAATAACATCCCAAACGGGGCAAAAAAAACCCAACGCAGGGGTAAGGGCATCCTGAAGGGATGCAGCTCGGTACTCGCTCGCCAAAGGATCCCAAATCTTTCATCGCAGGGGTGCCGCCACCCGTCCAACTACTCCCAGTCCCCTCACCGAGGCTCCATGGAGCTGGCGTAGGAGCAGAGCCGTCCACGCTGGGTCCCTCGGGCTCCTCGAGCTGCTTTGTGGGGCTGGAGCAGAGCCAGAGCAGGGGGAAGGCCCAGAACGGAAAACAGTTGGACTCGATGATCGTAGAGCTCTTTTCCAACCCAAATGATTCCTGGGCCCCCAGGGAAGCTGCGGCACCTCCACCCTTGGAGATTTTCCCCCAATCGGACCGGGCAAGCAACCCGTTCTGCTTCAACCCAAACCTCCCTACCCAAAAAGACACCAGGGCTAAAGCTCCCCGGCTTCACAAAGGCTTCACGCTCACTGGACCCCAAAGATTTGCTCTCACTGTACCTGGACGCCACGCACCCCAACACCCCACACCGCCTCCTGCCACGTGCGCGGGGGCGAGCGGGTCCCTCTCGCCTCCACGGGCCCGGGGTATCCTGTCCCTGCTACCGCAACGGGCTCTCCCTCGAGCGGTTACAGAGGCAACGCCTGCTCAGGAAGTGGTCTCCGCAGCAGAGGCTGCAGGAGGTGGGGATCGGACGCGCTTACTCAGCACCCGAGCGAGCGCAAGCTCGTCCCGGCTCCGGGATGCTTTGCACGCTCAGCTCGGTCGGCCCGGCCACTCTCAGTGCCACAAATCACCCCCGTTCCCTTTTCCATCCTGCTTGGCCACCGACGCCAAGCAAAGCGCCGTGGATCCGCGTGGAGCTCAGCTCCTCCACGCTCCCCGTTTCCCAAAGGGGTCGGTGGCGTCTCGCTGCATCCCGTGGGCTGCTCGGCTCTCGCCGTGCAGGATTCTCTGCCACCGCTGTCACACCCAAGCTTAAAACTTCCCATTGAAACGTGGGCCCCGCGCGCTGGCTGCGTTTGGGCTCGGCTGTGCCTGGGCACGCTCCCTCCGGCGGCTCCGGAGTTCGTCCTGGCTGGTCCAGACAGATCGGTGCATGTTGTATCAGGACCAAAACCCTGCTCCAACCTATCTGGAAAGGGTCTGGAGCAAGCTGTGGTGCCACCACAGGCTCAGCAGGCGTGTTTCTCGCAAAGCTGGGAGGTTTGGCACCGATTTAGGCTCATCCAGTGCTGGCCATGGGCAGGAAGAGCATCAACCCTTTGAAGGTGCGACCTGCAGAACCGCACCGCTCGCCACGCGCGAGCTGATCGTCCTCCACGAGGAGCTCGTGGTGGGACTCTGGAGCGATAAAAGTCACCCATGCTCCACTGCTCAATTCTCACCCAAGTTTCTGCAAGCTGGAGCTGAAATGAAGAGAGGAAAAAAAAAAACAAAAACACCACCGATTGAGCTAAACTAAAATAAACCAGGGCCTGCTGGCTCGGGTGCGCCGGCTCGCGTTCAAGCTGCCCGAGTCAGCAGAGCTCAGGAAACCCCGCGTGCTTCTGGAAGACGGAGACGTAGGAAGCATGACACATCTCTGGCTGTTGGCTGCGCTCCCCGGGATGTTTATGGTCGGCGAGATCCGCCGCGACTCCGCGGCCCTCGAGCGAACATCTGGAGCTGCCCCGATGCCACGCGGCGAGGCCGGGGAGCGCCGCGGGGCGGTGGCGGCACGGTGGCTTCCCCCAGGTCCCCGTCCCGTCACGGTGAGGCTGTCGGGGATCCCGTCTCCCTGCTGAGCTCAAATCCAGCAAGGGGGGAGAGGATGAAGCCAGGAAGGCGACGCTTTATTCCACCGAAGGCTGGAGAAGGCCCACCAGGGAGGAGAGGGGACGTTTGTGGCTCCTGCAGACACACCACGGCCTCGGAGGCATTCCCTCGGCTCTCCCAGCTGCCTCCGGCCTCTGTGGGACTCACCAGGGCCACCCAAAAGCGGCCGGAGGAGGAAACGAGACGCAGCTCTCCCACATTCCAGCCTGGACCATCTGGGCGCTGTCGTCTTCTGAGAAACGGCTGCGCAGCGGCACGGGCTTTCTGTTCCAAGAAAAGAGGCCAACCTGCGGGTCTGCGAGCCAAGGAGCCGAGCCAGAGGAGGAGGAGGAGGAGGAGGAGGAGGAGGAGAGGCCGCTGCCACAGCGCTGGGCCCGATGAATCCGGGCACGGAGCCCACAGAAGCCTCGGGGTCTCCAGGGAGGTTTTGGCCACCCTGCAGCGAGGGTTTGGAGACCGAGCGGGAGCAACTCACTCGAGGCAGAGGAGGAGAAGCGGCGCGGCAGCACAAAATCCATCGGGACCCACGGAGGGAGGGCAAGATCTAGAGAAGATCCACTGGAAAAAGCAGGTACAAGTGCAAAGACTAAATGAAGAACGGATTGAGAGATTGCATTAAAAAGCTACCGGCGATGTTCCGTAGCTGCTCCTGACCCTGAAGGGTGCCTGAGAAACGTCCCCTGATGTCCCAGCGCAGAGGGGAGAGGGGCAGCAGCACCCCGATGGAAATGGACGGGAAACCGTGCCCAAAAGAGCCAGGGAATCGGAAGAGAAACGGGGATGAGCTAAAGGGAGAAAAGCCGCGGCGGATGGGAAGCTCATTAGCTGGACGATGGAAGACCTGCAGCCTTTGGCAAGCACACGGGAGCTGTGAGTCACTCACGGTGTGGTTAGAGGGGAAAAAAAATAAAGAAGAAGAAAAAAAAAACATTTAACTGTGGTTTGCAACCTGCAGCGCGTGGATGACTTCGAGAACTGCCTGCGAAAGGCAGCGGAGAGGAGCCAGCCCGTTGGCAGCAGGCATCCGCTCCCTGCTGGAAAACCTTCAGCAAGCCTTAAAAAAAGCGGAAACCCCCCCGTTTCTCCCCACAACGCCTCGCACGACAGGGCAGGGAGCCCCTGTCACCACCCAAGACCCTGCGGGGGGTTCTGCCGCTCGCGTGTGAGCGAGGGTAACCGAAACCGAAACAGGTGTGAGGAAGGGCTAAGCACGGGAGGAGGGGGAAGCAGTTTTTTGGGTTTTTTGCTGCTCGCAGCCCGAGCAGCGTGGCTTGTTTAGCTTGGCACAGCCGGGAGGGAACCCGACACTTTCCCAGCGAGGAGCTGTGCTCTCCTTCCCAGCCTACCCGCGCTCCCAGCCAGAGGATTTGGGTTTGCTCTGCTCCCCTGCCCGCCGGCGCTCAGCCCCGGGGGGATTTGGAAAGGGCAAAGCTGGGGGTACCAACCCCACCGGTGCCACCCCCGGCGCTGCAGTGCAGGGCTCATTTCCCTGGTTGCTTCCAGAGGTGGAAAGCTCGCACCACCTCGGGCTCTGGAGGTGGTTTTGGGGCTCCTGCAGCCGGCGCCCCCATCCCTGAGCAGAGCTGCATCAGGTCGGGGAGGGGGACGCCGCTCGGACCACGGCTGCTGCCTCTCGTTGAGCTGCAGCCAACGATGCTCGGCCCGACGCAGCTTTTGGGACCGTGCCGATCCCGTTTAACCCAGCGACGGCGACCCCAAGCCCCCAAACCTGCTTCGAGCCCGGGGAAACCTTCCCGTGCCGAGGTCTGAAGGCTTCGAGGCGCGATTTCAGCTCCTAAATGCAAACTGATGCGGGTCCAAAAAGATCGAGCCTAGATAACCGCGCTCTGCCTGCTTCGGGCAGGGCAGGTGCTTGCCCTCCATCGATATCCACCCCCCTAAAAGAGTTCAAAACCCTTGGAAAAGGGTTTGGGGTGAGCTCCCCTTTGCCACCCCTGCCTCGTGCAGCACCCAGCCCCAGGCGGCTCCAAGCCACCTCCCTGCATTTCCCAATTTGCAGCAGAGCCCAGGTGGGCGCTGTGTAAAACCCCATTCCTTTGCCACTTAAAACCCTTGGGGCTCTTCTACCCGAGGCGTTTCCAAGCCTGCATTTCTCCCATCCCATGGCTTTGTTCTAAAAACAAAGGGCAAGTGAGAATGAGCGCTGCCTGCGGGTGCCAAGCCTTCCTTTCAGGTCTTTTACCTGCCGATGGGTGCCCAAAAGGAGCCTTTTCAGAGGCTGTCGAAACCCTTTTTTTTCTTTCCCTCCTCCCATTAAAGAGTTATCAGGGCTCTGAGCAAACCCATCCTCTCCATCCTGCGCGGCTCCGTGTCCAGCTTTAAGCAAGATTTATGTGACGGGCGGCAGAAACTTTCCTCGTCAGCAGAGGACACGTCCAGCAGCTAATGAAAGAACGGCTTCTCTCCAAGCTGCCTGAAAGCCATCCAGGCTCTGTTGCAAGCTCATCTTGTTCGGATCCATCCCTCTTCAAAAAAGTTTCCAGCGGATCTCTCGGCACACGGGCTGCTCCCATAAAAGTGGCAGTGTTTTACCGGCGATGAATGCAGGCGATTCACGTCGCCACCCCCTTCTCCCCTCCAAACTGCATCTTTTCACCCCGCTCGCTCGCTCCTCCCGGCACACGGTGGCTTCGCCGTCGCTAAAACGGGGTTTGAAGCACCTAAAAAAGCATCTGGGGAGCCCCGGGAAAGCCAGCGTGACGCTCACGCTCTTCTACCTGCAAGCGTTAGCCCGTGAGACGGTCCCCGAAGGGTTTTTGGGATGTTATCTGGGAAAAAACTCCATGGGGATCATCTCGCTGGTTGCTGCCGTTACCGAGCTGTCCTCCCCGATTACAGAAACCCACCGAGGAGAGCTGTGGCTTCTGGGCTTTCTGGAGATGCCCAAGATGGGGAAAAACCGTGGTGGAAATCCCTGGGCTGCTTCTCCCGGCACCACCTTGCCCCAGGCTCCGGCGAGGTGGAGGATGAACCGAGATGGGACCCAAAAAGCCGCCGAGATTCTTCTCCCACCTGAGCATCCTACGGGGAGGTGGGCCCCAAACGCCCCGGGGAGGAAAAAATGGGACTGATCCGAGGCAGAGCAGGAAGGGACCGGCCACTGGAGGTGCTAGGTGGAAAATGAGGATAAACTGAGGATATTCGCAGCCGCTGCGCAGGGCTCAGGGTCAGGGCTTTGTTTGCGAGGTCTCTGCGGCGTCCATCGAGCACAAACCAGGCAGAGGGGCTTTCCCAGCTCCTCGGGTCTTAAATTAGTCTTTTTTTTTTTTTCCTTTTCTCCCCTCTACATCTGGGAATCCTTGAAGGCCAAGATCCCAGAAGACGCACACAAGTCGTGATTTTTGGGAGCCAGCAAAAAAAAAAAAAGGAAGATTTTGACCACGGGAACAGCCCAAAGCTGTAACAACGCATCGGATTAACGCGGCTACGAGGGGGACGAGCCAGAGGCAGAGGAAGGGAAGCAGCTGCTCAGCTCCACGTCCCCACACAGGAGAAGCTCCACCAGATCCCGCTGACACGAGGACGTGGTGCTGCGAGCAGGAATTTGGTTTTCTCCACGGCAGCGAAGGCTGGAGGAGGATTAACGTGGCCCCGTGCCGGAGCATGAGCTCATTTCTGCTGGGGCTGGGACGAGGTGACGGCATCTCCATCCCCAGCTTGACCCAGCAGCCGGTCACTCTTCCAGAAGGGGTCGTTGCTGCAGAGCTGCTTCTCCTTTAGGCTCTCCTGGATGGATTTTGTCCCCAAGAAGTGAGATTTGGGCCACTTACCGGGGTTTTCCGTACATCCAGCAGCCTGGAGAACAGCCTGGGCTGTGGGACAAAAGCAAGCAGTCCCCCAGAAAATAAAATAACAACAAACTGCACATTTGCATCCTTGTTACAAGCTTGCCCTAGCCCAGGGCCTGGCTCTGCACAGCAAAAACCCAGCTGGGCCCTAAAAAAACACGGATGGGGGCCGTGTCCTACTTGGGATGGCAGCGGGAGAACCCGCGGCCGTGCCCCCAGCTTATTTTTACACCGTGGCCCGGTTAGCGCGAGCGGCGGCGCAGCGCGGGCTGCCTCGGGACGTTATTTATAGACCCCCAAAGAGTGGCACGGCAGCTGCCCCGCACCTCGGGCAACCCCGAGGAGGAGGAGGAGGAGAAGCGGGAGGCAGGACGGGAGCACAGCCCACCCCGTCCTCACGCCTTCACGGCTCCCGTTTCGGGTCACCCCAGGCCACAAAAACGTCCCCCACAACGCTCGGCACATCCTCTGCCCCACGGGGACATCGCCGTGCTTGCAAGCAACCGCTCAACCCAGCCATTGCCTTGCCCAAAAATCCTTTTTTTTGGTGCGTGGCCAGAACTCTTTGGGAAGAGTTTCCCCTCCTCGAGGCTCACGACCCCTGCGTTAGGGGACACGGAGCACGGGTTTTTTTTTTTTTTTTCCATGCAACCTTAGGGTTACCAAGTGTACTCCACGTCCCGGCTCCAGCCAAGCTCTGTCTGTTGTCTTGGACTCGAGCGTTCAATTATTTATTTGCTAGGCAACAACATGACATCTTTCCTGGCACCACTCGCAGGCTCCGAGGCTGACGGAGCGCTAATTAGCGAGGAAGGTTCCTGGGACCGCGAGCTCAACCTCCTCGGCGAAGAGAGAGGGTTGGAAAGCCAAAGGCTTAACTCAGCCCAACGCCCATGCGCGTGGGGAACGCCACGGGAATTGGCCACGCGAGAAACAACCCCCCAAAAAAAAAAAAAAAGCCAAAAAAATGGGGTTGGGCACCGGTGGGCGCACGGCAGCGGCCATCCCGAAGAGATCCGGTGAGGGATTGGCAAGAGCTGCGCCTCGCTCGGGTGTCCCGTCCCGTGACTCGCCTATCTTTTCTGGACGGAGATCAAAGGCGGGCCATAAAGGGGAAAAAAAAGAAATAAAAACATAAAAGAAATTGGCCCAGCAGTTGGCAAACACACCTTGGGGACGCTGGGCGTAAGCTGCTGCGCTCAGGGCAGGGTTTGGAGGCCACCGGAGCTCCCTGAAAACCACAAAGCTGACCCCAAAAATGTTGGAGCACTTTGTACGGGGACCCACCTTGCAAGAAGGCCACGTTTTCCCCCGAAAACGCCCCTAAAATTCACTCCGATACAAGAAGATGGACTCAACGCCGTCAGGGTAAACGCAACAGTAAATCACCTTATTTATCGCCCCTTCAGCCAAACCAACTAGAAAGCAGCTTTTCCACCCAAATCCAGTTGCTTTGCACCCGACGCCCGACGGACCCAATCCAGCACAAGCAAGAGAGACGTCTGCAGGTCTCAAATTTCTCCAAAAAAATCCCATTCATTGATTTTTTTTTTTACTGTACAGGCGAGCTGTGATCACAGCCCAGCACCGGCCGCGCTCAGCGCCGCCGCTTTCCCAGCCGTTTCCTCCTTATCTTCATCTGCCCCGTGGTTATTTAAGCGCCGACTTCGCTCTTCCGAGCGGAAAACACACCTTTGCCCTCTCATCTCCCCGCTAAAATCCCGTCCAAAAGGTTTGGTGCCACCGTTCCCCTCTAGAAATGACTCAAACTGGGGAAATTTCATCCCAATGACGCCTCCTTGGAGCTGCTCAAGCCCCGTGGCACCCGATGGTGAGGCTGGAGGAAAGCTCCCGTTCAGCGAGACCTCAGGGAAAAACCCTAAAGCGCCTTGGGGGGAACCAAGGGCGGACCCCACGCCCCACAAGCATGCGAAAATTGCCCCCCTGGGGCCGCCACCGCCCCCAATCCCATCGGGTTTCTCCCCAGTTTGCAGGGGGGGCAAAGCACGGAGCAGGATTTGGCCCAGGAGCACAGGGTCACGAGGGGAAACCGAGTCACGGATGGAGCCTCGCAGCTTGTGGCCGGCCCCTTGTCCTCTTTTCAGGAGATTTAAGGCGGGTTTCAGCCCAAAATCAGGCCCCGAGAGCGGAGGCAAACATGGCCCCGAGAATCCTCCCCGAGGCTCTCGGGCGTGACGCCGGGCTCAAGTGGGCTCTCGAGTTTCATTCCAGCAAGGGCAGGAAGAAAAAAAAATGTAAAATAAATAAATAATTAGTAAAAGCATCAGGGGTGACGGCAGCTCGCTCCCCCAAGGATCGGGTGCCCACGTGGTGGGCCTGTCGGCTCTGCTTTTCCGCCACCCTTTTTTGTACCCCCTCCCAAAAAGGCTCAGCAGATTTCCTCAAGTCGCCTCAAGTCTTGGGTTGTTCCTCCCAGTTTCAGAGGATTTGGGACGAAAATGTCCCTTTTTAGCCCGCTGAGCTATATATAATCCCTTCCCAGTTGAGCCAGTTTGGCATAGGATGCTGGTTGGGAACCAAACCTCGGGCTTCCCGGAGCGATGTGAGGTGTCCCGATGGATAAAACCCCGTCCTGTGCCACCACCAGGGACATCACGACACCGGGAAGGACTCGGATCACGCCGCAGATGCAGCCGGGAGCAGAAGAGCCCGGCGCTGTCCCCTCCTCGGGAGCTCGGCTGGCTCCTGCGCCAGCGATTAAACGCATTAAAAGGTGGAAAAGAGACAAGTTGGCCACAGCAGGATGCAGCCACGGAGGATAGGAAGCATCATTTCCCCTCCGACTTGCTGGTATTAAATCAACGGGGTCTTGGTGGCATCCCCCAGAGCGGGACGTCCCCGTGTTGGGGACCTCGTGTCACCAGCCCCGGGCACGGGGAGGCAGCGGCTGCAGCGCGCACGATGTCGCCGAGCCCCCCCAGCTGCTGAAAAGCCAAAAGCACGACCCCAGGTGGCCCCCAGCCCTCCGGCAGCCCCAAATCCCCCATCCAAACCCTTTCCCCGCACCGTGCGGATCGCTCACCTGCGGGGAAAGAGCAGTCGGTCGCCGGAGGGGACGCGGCGCGACGCAGCTCGCCCTGACCGCGGCTCCAACTGCCCTGCCCGAATTCGAGCCGATAGGGGCAGGAACCCCCCGGCTTGGGGCTGATAAGGGCCCCGGCGATGTGAGGAGCTGCAGCCTGTTCAAAATGCAGCCCCGAGATAAAGGCTTTGGGATTCGGACCCGAGGGCATGCTGCTTGCTCGGCCCCAAAGGAGGAACTGGGCGAACTCGCCATCCCCGGCATTTCCAGCCGAGCACAGGAAACGCCGCCTTGCAACAGTTAATTACCCAAATTGCTTTTAGGAGAGCCCCTTCCCAGCACAGGCAGAGCCCAAAACAACCTCCCAGGGAAGAAGGAGGGGAGACGAGGCCGCCAAGAAGGCAGGGGAAGGGTTTCCACCGGCCACGGCACCGACGCGGGGTTTCTTCCATCCTTCCCACGCCGCAATCCTCTGCGCGCCCCGAAGGTTTCCGCAGGCAGAAACCCTTTCCCCGCGGGGGAGCTCGATGCAAATAACCCAGGAGCAGCCTCTGGGTGCCAAAAAACCCGCTGGTGCCGTCCTCCAAAGCCAAATTCTCGCCGCTCCGGCTCGGAAGCCCCCCCAAAAAAAATCCTCCCTCGGTGGCTGCTCGCTGACCTCCCCGCGGTGGCGGCGTGGACTTTGCCTGGTTCCAAAAAGCCGCTGCCAGAGCTGGCTCCGTGCCCTGCGCCGTGCTCCACGCGGCCGCGGGCAACGTTTTCCTCGGGCACGCTGCTCGCCGGGAAACCCCAGACCCGAGGGGGGGAAAATTAAAAAAAAATCGGCTGCGACGGAGCAGCACGGGGCTCCTCCAAGCCCGGCTCCCCTCCGAGGAGCCCTTGGGGTAATTTGGGTGTTGCCAGCACGCAGGCACAGCCTCACACCTCGCTCCGTGCCTCCTGGCAGCCTCGGCGGTACCGAAACAGCCCCCCAAGGGCTGGGGAGGGGCAGGACTGAGCATTTGGGGTGGTTTTCACCATTCTGCAGATCCTTAAATCCCACACACCAGCCTTAAACCCCACCTTTGGGGGCCGTTTCACCGCGTTTTCAGAGCTGGGAAGCAGCCCAAGAGACTCGCACGCCTGCAGCCCCTTCAGCAGGGCTGAGGCCACCCAAACCACCCCAAGGCCCCCGCTGAACCCCGCAGCCCCCCCCGCACGGGGATATTCTCCATCTCCAGGTTCACCCTTGGGATTTTGGGGACACCATTTCCCCATTTCCCCCCCTTTCTCCCTATTTTGCCACGCTGCACGGCGTTAGCCCGTTGCGCTCGGGCAAACCCGCCTCGCACGTGGGATTCCTACAGGGGGAAGATAAAAAAAAAAAAAAAAAAAAAAACCAACAAACTCAAGCGGGATTTGCCCTCCAACAAAAACACCCTGAGCTAAACCTCACGCCCGGCTGCCCCACGCCGGGCTGCCGAGCTCAGTCTTTGCATTCTCCTTCCCTCCTCGGGTTAATTTTCCACCCGGTGACCGCCGCGGAGGAGCCCGGAGCTTCGAGGCCGCGCGGTGCCACCCGAATCCCAGCGGCACCAGCTCACCCCTACGAGCTGGTCCCGGGAAATTGGCTTTGGAGAATCGCCTGCAAGCAGCTCCGCAGCTGGTTGTGCTTCCAGCTGCTCCAAAAGCCACCTCCTGCCCGGGGGGCAGGCTAATTAACAAGGCAAATCACCCGCCAGGACGCCTGGAGGAAACGGGGAAGGAAGGAGAGGAGGGCCCCGAGGGTGCCAAAGCTTTGGAGGACGCGGGGCTGGCACGGGAGAAGGCGAATCCTCCAAGCAGGCGGGGGACAGATGCTGGGAAATCGGGAAATCGGGGGCGTGGGGAGGAGCAGAGCACATGCAGCAGCCGTGCAGGGTTCCCCCGTGAGAGGAGAGCTGGGGAAACGTCCCCGGGAGCGCGGCAGCATCGCTCCGAGCCCTCAGAGGAGGGATTTTATCCAGGGGAGGAACTCCCACGGGGAACAAAACGCTCATCCCGTAAGGCAGGAGCGATCGTTATCACGGGGCTAACGGCACCCCAGCGCAGCTCCACACCGGCACCGGTGGCAAACGGGTCCCTGCGCGTCCCACGGCTCGGAGGATGAGGTTTTTATGCACGCAACCACGCTCGGCAGAGCCTCTCCGAGAAAAGGAAGCGCCAAGGGGAGCTCAGCGAGGTGCAGGTGGTGCTGCTTTCGCTCCCGCGGCCCCAAAAAAAAGCATCCACGGCCGGAAGATTTGACTCGCCTGAAAGCTCTCGGCCGCGGGGGAAGGCGAGGAGCTGGCTGCAGCGAGGGGGCTCTGCCTTCCCCAGCTGCATCCTGAGCTCGGCACGAGCGGTCCCAGCCTCGGCTCGCTGCTCGTCAGCGTTTTTGGAAGGTGGGGCAGAGCCCAACAACGCCAGCCCTGCTGCGAGGTGCAGGGCAGGGTGGCTGGAAGCTCTCCGAGAGCCCAGTTTTGGGGCCTGACCCACAACATCCCTGCCTCTGGCGCTGAACCCAGGCACAGGCTCGCTGTCACGACCCCGAGCCCCAAACCCGCCCGGTTTTCACCACGCTGAGTCCCCTTTCGCCCGGATTCCCGGCATCTCGCGGCAAAACGCCTCCAAACCAAGACATCCAACACAAACCAGAGCAGGGGCACCACCGACAGGACGCGGGCACGACACCCAGACTTGGCTCAACCCAACCCCAGCACCGGGAGCTGCCACCAGCCCGCGGGAGGAACCCAACGGGGGCTTCCCGGGGTCTTACCGGCCACGTCGCGGGCTTCCAGGGCGATGTCGGGCTCCTGGCGGGACAGAGGCGAGAAGAAGTTGGGGTCCTCCTGCAGGGGACAGAGCTCGGTGCCGGGGGGTCCCTTTCCGTCCCTGCTCATCATCGCCAGGTTGTCCGCGGCGTAGAAGGCGGCTTCCTTGAGCTCCGTCCCTGCTTCCACCGATGTCCCAGATAGAGCCGGGCTCTCCAGAGGCGCTTTCGCATCTTTCACAAAAGCCGCTCTTCTCTCTTCACCTTGGGGGCACTCAAGGGCAGCAAAATTCTCTTTGTTTGGCTCCAGTGTCATTAGCAGGGCTCTGCCTCCATCTCCCTGGCGCTCTCGCTGTTGCTCTGATAAAGCAGGGACAGCTTTCTCCATCCCTCGCCGATCGCGCTGCGTCGCTCGCGAAAAAACCCCGCACCGGGGCTCGGGAGGGTCGGCGGCCAGGGACTGCCGGAAAAACCTACGAGAAACAAGAGATAAGAGAGGGGAAAATGAGAGAGGAGCCCGGGTTTCTCCCACGCGGAGGAGGCCGCGAGAGCGGCGAGCGGCTCCTGAAAACCCTGAAGCTTCCCAGCGCGGGGCCTCGCCGCTGTTCCCGACGCTGGAATTCCCAAAATGCTTCGGTGCCCCCCTGCTCGTCCCGTTTTTGCTGCTCCCCGAGCCCAGCCAGGCTCTGGGGCAAGGCGTCGGGTCCCATCGCTCACCCCCTTGGCAGCACCGATGCTGCCGGTAGCTGACGCGGTGCCGGGTCTGTCCTGGAAGCGACGTACCCTAAAACACCCCAAATGTCCCCAGCAGGAAGCTTTTCCCCCCAAAAGCCCGTTATTTCCCCGCAGAATTAACCATCACGGAGCTGCGGGGGTGTCTCTGTACCCACAAAGCCTCCTGGCTCCCCAAAAACACGGGATTTTGGCCCGCTGCTGCCACCGAGCGGGGCTGAAGCGGGAGCGATGCCTCAGCCTCGTGCACCGACCCCATTGCCGAGCCCGGAATCACCCCAAAGGGGAGAAATCCTCAATCCCTGCGACCCCGCGGCCTTTTGGATGAGTTCAGCCACCGGGCTCGAAGCATCGTCCTCACCAAAAACAGCGCCCGGGGGTCCTCCGAGGGTTTGGATGCTGCTGGGGCCAAGCCCGTTGCGTTTGTGTCCCCCCCCCAAAAAAAAAATCACCCACCTCCCCCAAACCCTTTCCACCACCTGGAGGGAGGGGGGAGATCTCCAGCGCCCCTGCTTTGACCCAGGGGCCGAATCCTGATCGGGGCGGGGGAGGAAAAAAAAAGGAGGAACCGGGCGCTAAAAAGGCCGGCTTATCAGCGAGCTGGAGGATAAAGGCACAGAGGGAGCGCCGAGGAGCTAAATTTACCCAGCCGGGGAAGGAGAAGGCAGGGAGACTATAAATACCTTCAAGGTAACAATGCAAATGAAGAGAGGGAATCATTGGCGCTCTCGCAAGATGCCATTACCACCCGCCGTAGCCCGGGGCCACGGGAGGAGAGTGGCAGAGCCCAACCCAGCGCATGGCACGGGGCTGACCCTGGAAAACCCTCTACTGTCCCCAAAAAAGCCGCTTCGCCCCCCAAAAAGCCACCTCGCCCCCCAAAAAGCCACCTCGCCGCCTTCCTCTCCGGGGCCCGGCTGCACGCACCCAACCGGCTCTTGCTTGGGCTGGTTTCTTCCCATCAATTTAAAAAAAAAAATAGCACTAAAGACCTAAAACTGAACTAAAATAAAATAAAGCCGCCTTTCTTCCACATCAGCAAGGGGTCAGCTCCTGCAGCTGCCTTCGATTTGCGGGCCGGGGACGCCGCCGGGCGAGGGCTCTTCCACCTGGGGCTTGGGAGCAGCCCCAGCTCGAAGCGCCCCAAATCCCTTCCGCACCTCCCCGGTCGCCGTTCGGGGGCTCCCGCAAGCTGCTGGTGCCCCAGGGCTCGGGCAGAGGGATAAAGGCAGAGCCCGGGGAAAGCTTCTGCCTCTCCCCAGCTCCGCCAGGAGGACGCCAAGAGGGGCCCAGGGTCTCCTCTCCCCGCATCTCCCATCGCGTCGTCCCGGGAGGCAGCGGCTCGGCACGCGGAGGGGCTCGGCTGCCCCCAGGTTCCTCAAACCTCAGCACCAAGTCAGAGAAAACCGAAAAAAAAAATAAATAAAAATAAAGAAACCCACCCCGATTTCAAGAGCGGGCTTAAATTTCGTCTCGGGAGCCAAGGGGAAAACAATGGGCCATAGATTTGCCCGGTGCCTCTTTGCCAAGCGCAAAGGAAAGCGGCGGAGGAGCGAGCCCGGCGGCGCTGCTGTCGCTAGCACATCCCACGGGCCACCTGCTCCGGGCCAGCCCGCACGTGGGGACGGCCACCAACAGAGCCCGTCCCGCTGCCACCTCCCTGGCACAGCCAGCGGGGACAGGGGGGGCCACGGGGAGAGGGGCCCACGGGGAGAGGGGACCCCCAAAAGCGAGCAGGAGGGGTCCCCGCCACCCTCGGCGCATCCCCTCTGCCAGGGCTGGCGGCGGGGAGGCTGAGCCCAAGCTTGCTGGCAAGCTGCGAGAGGCGGGCGTGCAGCCAAAACGGAGAGAAATCACCCCAAAATGCACCACCCCGCGGGTGGAAAAAACAAGGAAAAGCAGCAGGAGCGACACAACAACGCGGCGCGGGCACGTGGCGGGACGGCGCGTCGCCCTCCCCGCGAAGGGACCCATCAAAACTGAGCTAAATAACTGGGGATTTGGGTTTTTTGCTTTTGTTTTTTTCCTCTTTTAAGCAGAAAGCAGCGGCTCCGTTGGGCTCTGCCAGCCCCACGCCATCCCAAAGACGTTGGGATCCCCACAGATCCCAACAGGGTCAAGAAACCAAGATTTGGGGTAAAACGCGCCGAGCGCCGGGGGGAGGGGGGGGGGCGATACCACAACGCCCTCCAAATACATGAATTTTCATCCCTTTTTTTTGAAGACCTGCAGCCACCCAACCTCCAGGAAGGGTTTTTTTTTTCCCTTTTTCCCCTTTTTTTCCCCCTTTTTGAGCCGTGGCAGCATCCCCTCCTCTCTGACGTGCCACGCCAGCAGCTCTCCATAGGAGCAGAGAAGCCGGCCGCCCCTTCCTTCATCCTCTTCTTCCTCCCCACACACCTGGCTGGGTTTTGAAGCTCACTAAAAATTTGAGATTTTCACCTTTCTCCCCCCAGTTCTCCACGCCAGCACCCACAAAACCCCCTAAAAAAAAAACAAAACACAGCAGGGGCCGGCTCCGCCAGGTGACCGGCTCGCTGCTTTTTTTGGGGGAGGCTTTAAAAAAAAAAAAAAAAGCAAGAAAACCAACATTATGCCCCAATTTCACACAAAGTTTCAGAGTTCTCTTACCGAGCTCCCCGCCACCCGCTCGTGCCAAGGGCTGGGGCCAGACTGCAGCCGGTCCCTTCCCCCAGCCCCTCGCCCCAGAGCCATGCGAAGGCGGAGCAGGACGGGCCCAATTTAAATGCTAAAACGCTTTAAATGGGGACAATCGGGGACAATCGGGGACAATCGCTTCCTTCCCTGCCAGCCAAGCTCAGGGGGCTCTGGCCCAGCACGGCCGCCAGCCCAAGGGTGGCTGCGCGAGGCCAAAGCGGCTCCCGGTGGGCTTCGGAGCCTCTCCCCCCACCCCAAAGGGGTCGTTTCGCCAAACCGGGCTTGGTTTTGAGGATTTTCGCCTCGGTTGGGGCCTCTTCTGGGGCAGAACCCCAAAAGGGAGCGATTGTTCAGGAAATTCGCTCCACGAGGAATTCGGGGAGGCTCCGACGAAGCCCCAAGCGCGCCTTCCCAGCAACAGCGAGGCCGTTCCAGGAGCCCAAAATTGGGGATCCCAAAACTTGGGGATCCCAGAACTTGGGGAGCCCGGATGGTTTCCTTCCCGGGAGCGATCCCCAACCTTCCTCCCGAGCTCCCGAAACCTCTTCCGAAGCCGCGGTGCCGCAGAGGGGGCTCGCCGCCCACCCAGAGCGGGAACCGGTGTCCCCGGGGGGGCTGCTCTTCCTCCCTCCTCCTCCTCCTCCTCCTCCTCCTCTTCTTCCATGACCGCTGCCAAACCCAGCGCCCATTTCAGCGGCGGACGGACGGACAGACGGACGGATGGACGGACAGACGGACGGACAGACCTCCACGCAAAGCCCCCGGCGAGCCGTGCCGGGACAAAAACTGCTCCAAGGGGTTCCAAAAATCCCCCCCCCCGTGCCCCCCACCATCGCCGCCGACCCCACCTGCGGCCGCCGGGGGGGGGTGACGGGGGGCAGGGGGGGCTCCTGCCCGCTCGTTAGCGGAGGCTCGTTGAAGCGAAGCTCGTTAACGAGCTCCGTGAAGGCCGGGGTGGGGGGGGGTGGGGGGGGGGGTGGGGGGGGGGTGGGGGGGGGTGGGGGGGGGTGGGGGGGGGGTGTCCCCCCCCCCCCCCTGCACCCCGATGTTGAACCAGCCACGGGGGGTGGAGCACGGGTCCAAACACCCCCCCCCCAGATGTCACCGTGTCCCCCCCCCCCCCCTCGTCCTGTGTCACCCAGGTCACCCTGTCCTGGGTCGGGGGGGGGGGAAGCCCACCCTGACACGGCCCTGGGGCCACGATGTTGTACCCTTGCCCCCCCCCCAAAGCTGCCTGTCCCCCCCCCCCCAGCACAATCAACCCGTGACCCCCCCCCAAACACTCACAGCCCCCCTGTAACGCCTGCCCCCCCCCAGGCACACCCCCCCATGTCCCCAACACTGTCACAGGTGCCCCCCCCCCCAAACCCCCCCCGTGCCCCCCCCAAAACTCACCTGCACCCCCCCTCACGCCCCCGGGGTGCCCCCCAAAGCCCCCCGCGTCCCCATGCAGTCCCAATCTCCCCCCCTCGCCCCCCCCAAAGCCACCTGCCCCCCCCACACCCTCCCCACCCCCCCCTTGTCACCTGCCCCCCACCATCACCTGCGCCCCCCCCACCCCCCCTTATCACCTCCCCCCCCCTCTTATCACCCCCCCCCGCTGTCACCTTCACCCCTGCCCCCCCCCCGGCCTCTGCCCCCCCCGGCCCCCCCCGTTCCCCGTCCCCGTTTCAGCACCCCGGACGGGGCCGCCACTGGGGGCTCCTCGCCCCTTCCCCCCCCTCCCCCCCCTCCCCGTGCCGGTTCCCGGTACCGGGGGGGGGGGGGACACGACCCCACGACCCCGCTTCCCCCCCCCCCCCCCCAACCCCCCCCCGGGGCCTGGTGCCCCCCCCCTCCCCGGTACTCACCCCTCCGCCCCCCCGGGGCCGGGCCCTGCGGGCTCCTCAGCGCCTCCGCCGCCCCCGGGGCCTCCCGCCCGGCTCCGGTCCCCGTAGCAACCGCGGGGCCGAGGCCATGGTCCCGTTAACCCCCCCCCCCGGGGGCTCCTCTCCCGGTGCCCCTCCCGGTGCCGCCGCCTCCTCCTGCGCCGCTCCGGCCGCTCCCCCGCCCCCCTCCCGGCGGCGGGGCCTGACTACGTCACGCCGAGCGCGACCGGGCCGCCGCCGACATCTTGGGGGCGGCGAGGGGGGGCCCAGCGCCGCCTCCGCCGCCGCCGCCGCCGCCATCTTGGGGCCGCGCCGCCCCCCGCCCCCGCCCCCTTCCCGCCCCGCCGGAGCGGCCGCCGCCGCCGCCGCCGCGCCCCCCCGCCCATTGGCCCGCGCGGCGCCGCCGTGATGACGTCGGCGGCGCGGCGGCGCCGCCATGTTGGGAGTGGCGGAGGAAGGGGGTTGAGGGGGGGGAAGGGGGAGGGAGGGGGAGGCGGCGCGGTTCCTGCGTCATCGCCGCGCGACGGCCGCGCCGCGCCGCCATCTTGGGGAGGGCGCGGGGAGGGGAGGGGGCGGCCCCGAGGTGGCCGCGCAGGGGCTCGGGAGCCCCCCCCCGAGGGTCCCCAAGGTCCGGTCAGCCCCAAAGGGCCCCCAAGGTCCTGCCCCAAAAGGTCCCCGTGGTGCTGACACCCCCAAAGGGTCCCCGTGGCCCTGTCCCAAGAGGTCCCCATGGACGTGACACCCCCAAAGGGCCCCCAAGGTCCTGTCCCCTTGGGTCCCCAAGGCCCTGGCCCAAAAGTCCCCAAGGTCCTGGCACCCCCAAAGGGCTCCCATGGTCCTGGCACCCCCAAAGACCCCCAATGGCCCTGCCCCAAAAGTCCCCATGGACTTGAGACCCCCCAAAGAGCCCCCGTGGCCCTGTCCCAAGAGGTCCCTATGGACTTGAGACCCCCAAAGAGCCCCCAAGGTCCTGTCCCCTTGGGTCCCCATGGTCCTGCCCTAGAAGGTCCCCATGGTCCTGTCCCCAAAGGGCCCCCATGGCCCTGTCCCAAAAGTCCCCATGGACGTGAGACCCCCAAAGCGCCCCCACGGCCCTGCCCTGAGGGCTGGTGACCCAGGGGGATGGACGAGGCCCCCCAGGGCGCTGGGGACAGGACGCGGGGTGGTGACAGGCGACGCTCCGAGCGACACCAACGCCGTTTATTCCTTGGGGACGGGAATCCCGCTGGGATCGGGATCAAGCAGCCTTGGGGAACGGCGCCGCCGCTCACACGCTGGTGGCCTGGGCGTCTTCACCGCCCTCGTCCCAGCTCGGTGACCCCGGGGGCCGGTGTCCCGTCCTGCCCGGGTGGCCCCGGAGCTGGGCGATGGCAGCGCGCAGCTCGGCGTGCTCCCGCTCCAGCGCCGCAATCCGGCTCTCCTGCGAGGGGACGGCGTCAGCGCCCGCCGCCCGGCCCCCGTTCCCCCCGCTCCCGGGGCTCCTGGGGCTCTTACCAGTGCTCTGCCCTTCTCCTCGCTGGCCTTCAGCCTCTCCAGGTCCTTCTTCCGCGTGCCTTCAGCCGCCGTCAACCTAAAATTTCGGGTCGGGGATGAGCCCGGACCCCCAGCAGGAGCTGGAAGCGGTTTGGGGGCTGCGGAGCCAGGCGCTGAGCAACGCTTTGGGGTCACACAGGCTTTGGGGTCACCCAGGCTTTGGGGCCCCCCAGGCTTTGGGGTCACCTGGGCTTTGGGATCTCCCAGGCTTTGGGGTCTCCAAGGCTTTGGGGTCGTCCAGGCTTTGGGGCCACCCAGGCTTTGGGGTCACCTGGGCTTTGGGGTCTCCCAGGCTTTGGGGTCTCCCAGGCTTTGGGGCCACCCAGGGTTTGGGGTCTCCCAGGCTTTGGGGTCTCCCAGGATTTGGGGCCACCCAGGCTTTGGGGCCACCCAGGCTTTGGGATGCCCCAGGCTTTGGGGCCACCCGGGCTTTGGGGTCTCCCAGGATTTGGGGTCGCCCAGGCTTTGGGGTCTCCCGGGCTTCGGGGCCACCCAGGCTTTGGGGCCACCCACCTGGCTCCCAGGTTGGCCACACGCGCGTTGGCCTCCTCCAGCTGCTGGCGGAGCCGCTCGAGCTGCTGGCGGTGCTGGCCCTGCTCCTGCCGCAGCCCGCGGTGCTGAGCCTCCAGCTCGCCCGCCCGCGCCTCCGCCCGCCGCAGCTTCTCCCGGCTCTCCGCCACCTCCTTCCCCAGCGCCTCGATCAGCCGCCCGTGCTGGGTTTTTTATTTTGGGGGGGGGGGGACACACAAGGGCAGACGTCAGGAGGGAGGCCCGTGGGTGCCGGGCTGGGTGCCGCCCTCCCCAGGGTTACCTTTTCCAGGGGACGGATGGCGTAGAGCTCGCCCTGGGCCGCCGCCGCCTCCTCGGCGTAGCGCTGCCACGGCACCGTGGATTTGCGCGGCAGCGACACCGACGAGCGCAGCTTCGAGCGTCCCTGTGGCCACCGGGGCACCCGTCAGCGTGGGCACCCTGGGGTGCGCGGCAGGGTGGGGGCCTGCCACCCCCCCAAAGGGTCTCCACGGTCTTTTCTCGAGGGGTCCCCGAGCCCCTGCGATCCCCGAGGGGTCTCCATGGCCCCGTCCTCCCCAAAAGGGTCCCCGTGATCCTACCACAAACGTTCCCCGTGGCCTTGCCACCCCCAACGGGACCCCACGGCTCCATTGTCCCCAAAGGGACCCCACGGCCTTGTCCTGGCCCCACCACCCCCAAAACTTCCCCGTGATCCCTCTCCAAAACCTCCCCGTGGCGCTGCCACCCCCGAGGCGTCCCCCCCGTCCCGGGGAGGGGGTTGTCTCACCGTGGCATCTCGAGGGCCGGAGACCCCCGGGGGGTCCTCGCCTTGCGTCCCCGCCACCTGCTCGGCGCTGCTCTGCTTGCGCAGGCGGCGGGCGGCTTTGTTCTGCGCCGGCACGCTCTGGGTGCGCTGCACGTTCCTCCGCTCCCGGCCGGGGCGAGGGGACGGGGACGGGGACGGCGCCCGCCCCGGCTCCGCGTCCGTCCCGTCCTCGCGGCTGCGGACGCGGCGGATGCTGACGAGCGACTGGCTCTTGATGAGGGGGCTGTGCTTGCTCAGGTCCCGCGGGGGCACGAAGCCCGGCTTGTGGCTCTCCGCCGGGCTGGGCGAGGAGATGGGGAGGTGGCACGGGTGGGCACCGGGGAGGTGTTGGACCCCCGAGGGGTCCACCAGGACCACCCCAAGTCCCGCTAGGGCCAGCGCTGTCCTGAGGCCGTCTGTGACCATTTAGGGGACCCAGCCAAGAGCAGGAGCAGCCCCTAAACCCACCTGGGGCCAGAAACAGCCCCCGGGCCCAGCCCGGACCAGAAGTCTCCCCCAAACCCCACTGACAGCAGGACCTGGAACCCTTGGAGCATCCCTGGAAGCCAGCTTGGAGCAGAGTCATCCCAAGGCCACCCGGGACCCGGCTGGGCTCAGTCACCCCAAACCCAAAGTCACCCTGGACCCAACCGGGAGCAGAACCACCCTGAATGGCTCCCAGTGTCACTCTGCTGGCCCCACGCGTGTGTCCCCCGTCCACCCCCTGGTACCTTCGCTCCGTGGTGGAGCTGAGCCGGACGGAGACGGGGACAGGGGTGCCCTCCCTGATGGCATTGAGGATGGTGGGCAGGGGCTCCAGCTCCTCCTGCGTGGCCTGCCAGGACAGAATGGGGACGTTACGGGGACGTCGGGTGGCCCTAGGGCAGGTGACACACACGTGGCAGCGAGAACCCGGCTCTGCGCAAGGGGAGAAGAAGGAGGCCGGGGTCACCAGCCCCACGTGGGGACACACACGGGTAGCGGCACCTGGTCCAGGCTGGAGAAGATGTCGCAGAGCAGGAGGTGGAGGGTGGCGAGCTCCAGGGCCAGGTCCACGTAGCCGTCGTAGGTGGCCATGTGGACGCTGCTCTCGGGGCTGGCCACGCTCTGCAGGAAGGCCGTCATCGTGCTCCAGTTGTGCTCCAGGAACTCGTTCATGAAGCCCATGTAGGCCTCCTTCTCGCCGAACCTGGGGACCGTGGTGGCCTGTCACCGGTGTCACTGCCGCGTCCCCAAACCCAGTCACCACGGGTGAGGGCACTGCCGTGTCCCCGTGGCATGCCGGGGATGTCCCCGGTGCCCCGTAGGATGTAGGATCCCTCTCTGCAGCCCCATGCCATGGAGGAGAGCTGCCCCATTTCACGTGGCCTCACGGCACGTTGGGGACATCCCTCCTGCCCCACGGCCGTTTTAGGGCACGTGCCACAGGCTGTAGGGGCTGCAGGGGCTGTAGGGGACATCGCCGCCGCCCCACGGGGACCCCCCTCCCCACCAGCACCGCCGGTGCGCCGCGACCTACGTGGTGAAGTTGGCCAGGTTCTGGATGACCTTGGCCACCAGGGTGAGGGTGCGGGCGGTGGCCTCGCTCGGGTACTCCTGGACGAGGCCGAAGAGGCTGGGGGACATGATGGCGGGGCAGAGGAACCGCAGGAAGAGGGAGGCCGAGACCAGGCGCTGCCCGATGGCCGCCTTGCCCCGCGCCGCGCACTCCTCCTGCCACGCCGCGAAGATCTCGCCCAGCTCCGCCGGGAAGGCTCTGCGGGGAGAGACGGGGGGGTGGGTGGCCCTGAAGTCCCCCCGCGATGGTCCTGTGTCTGTCCCAGACCTGTCCCCATGTCCCTCCTGGTGCCCGTTGCCGTGTCCATCCCAGGCGCGGCGCCTTTCTCTGTTCCTGTCCCCCACGTCTGTCCCCAGACTTGTCCCCGTGTCCTTCCCCATGTCCATCCCGGTGCCAGGACCCATTCCCGTGCCCATCCCCAAGCCCGTCCCTGGGTCTTCCTGCTGGTGACTGTCCCCGTGCCCTCTCCCGTGCCCGTCCCGTTGCCCAACCCCTTTCCTGTCCCCAAGCCCACCCCTGTGCAGGTGCCCACCCCGTGGCCAGCCCCGTGCCCCCCCGGGGGCTGCCCCTCACTCGCAGGACGTGGCGATGCGCTGGAAGGTCTCCTCGCAGACCTGCCGCAGGTTGTTCTGGTTGTCGGAGAGGTCGGGGCCGGCGCATTTGCTGGGATCGACCTCGCAGCTATCGTCCGAGGTGCAGAGCTGGGCCAGGGCCTCACCTGGGCACCGGGGGGCAACTGGTGAGGGACTGGCCGGCCACCACCACGGGCACGGCTGTGACGAGCCCCCAGGGATGTGCTGGGGGTGTCCTGCAGCCCGAAATGCCCCATAACATCCCGCCCACGCTCTGTACCCCGTAACCAAAGCCTTTTAATGCCTGGCCATACCCAGCGTGTCCTGGAGGTACTTGCCCCCCACCAGTTTCATGTATTCATCGATGGCCTTGGTGGCCAGCGTGTTCTCGCGGAAGATCAGCGCCTCCCGGTCGTCAAAGCGGTCCAGCTCGGCCACGCCGAGGTCAATGAGGAACGCCTGCGGGGTGGCCACGTCGAGGGGCTCAACCCACGGGCCCAATGGGACTTGGCAACCCCAGCCCGGGCAGTGCCTGCATCTCCTGGAATCCCCTCGAACTGAATTTCCCATCCTATCCCATCCCATCCCACTCACAGTACCATGCCATGCCATGCCACGCCATCCCAACCCAACCCAACCCACCCCAACCCATCCTAACTCAACCCAACCCATCCTAACTCAACCCATCCCAACCCAACCCATCCCATCCCATCCCAACCCATCCCAACCCAGCCCAACCCAACCCATCCTATGCCCTCCATCCCGCCCACCTCAACCCATCCCATCCCAAACCAACCCTTTCCATGCCATCCCACCTACCTGAAAGCATCATTGCCTGGACAATGCCCAGGTCTCCCGGCACCCTCAGCCCACCCCCGCTCACCGTGCCTACCTCAACTCCTCCCTTGTCCCGGCCCTCCATGCCCACGGGACCTCAAACAGCACCCACCCTGTCCCCCTTCCCACACCAACTTGCTACGTCCAAGGCCCCCCAGGCAGCACCCATCTCACCCCCGTCCCACCCCACCCTCCACGTCCACCACACCTCGCTCATGGCGTGCTCTACCTTGGCTTTCCCGGTGCTCTGCAAGACGTGGACCAAGGTGCCGGCCAGCTCCTCCTTGTGCCGCACGGCGATGGTGGGCTCCAGGTGGGCGCACAGCTCCCGGTAGTGGAAGGTGATGAATTCGGCCAACTCCTTGTAGCGCACGATGGGCAGCACCCGCACCTCCCGGTACCGCCCGCGCACCCGCACCGCCGGCGCCCGCTCACCGCTGCCATGGCCGCCCAGCGGGTACCAGCGCTCCAGGGGCTGCCGGGCGGCCGCCAGCTCTGCCAAGGGGACGGTGACAGATGCCACCGTCTGGCAGGGGTGGCCCTGGTCATCGCGGCAGAGGGCGAGGGTGAGGGCGCGGGCGGGCGGCAGGGCGGCCAGCTGGAAGAGCTCGCCCCAGAAGAGCTCGCCGTCAGGACCGGCCACCTTGGCGGTGGTGCGGGCGAAGAGCGCGCCGTCCAGGAGGAGGTGGCAGCGGAGGTGGCGCCGGGGTGGCAGGTCCCGCGCCTCGTACACCCACAGGCTCAGCGCCAGCTCCAGCCGCTCGCAGTTGTCCTGGGGAGGGCGAGGGGGGGGGAGTGTGGGGTCAGGGGTAAGGGGAGTGGGGTAAAAGTCCGTGGGGGTGATGGGGGGACGTGGCGTGGGGGTTTTGCGGGTGGAGATGGGGACAGGAGGGGACGTGGGGACAGGAGGGGACATGGAGGGGTGGGAGGGGTCACTGGGGCAGGAGGGGACAAGGGACTGGAGGGGTCGTGGGGACAGGAGGGGACAGGAGGGGACAGGGAATTCCACAGAGGGACAGAGCCAGGATGGAACACAGGGGACAGGAGCGGGACGTGGGGGACAGCCAAGCCCTCGGGACAAAAGGGGGCATGGGTGGGGACAGGACCCATACTCAGGGTGCTGGGGGGTGTCCCTGGGGGTGGCGGGGGTGTCCCATGGGTGCCCATCCCACCTTGTTGGGCTGCACGGTCCGGCGCAGGTTCTCGATCCAGCGGTCGCGCTCGGCCAAGGACGTGCAGCCAAAGGACCGGCTGCCCTCACCGGTGATGATCTGGGTGCAGGGAAGGTGTCAGGAAGGCACCCCGGGGTGCCCAGGGGATGGTCCTGGCTTGGGACCTGTGTCAAGGTCATCTGGGTGCTTATGGCTGTGCTAGGGTGCTCTGGGTGCCCAGTGGGGATTCCCTGGGGGCTTGGGCAGGGTGCCCTTGATGCTCTGGGTGCCCCAGGAGCCAGGCAAGGAATTATGTTCGGGTGCTTGGGGTACTCTGGGTGCTCCTCCAGGGTGTCCTGGGTGCATGGCCACGATTTCTGGGTGCCCTGGGTGCCTCAGACACCTGTGCAGGGTGCCCTGGGTGCCCTGGGTGCCTCTCCAGGGTGTCTGGGATTCCCGTGCAGGATGTCCTGGGTGCTCTGTGCTCCCCCTCCAGGGTGCCCTGGGTGCCGCGGCCACCTCCCAAGGGTGTCCCAGGTGCGTGGCCGGGACCGTTACCTGGAAGCAGAACTTCTCCCCCACGATGCTGCCGTGCACGGGCCGGATGATGACGTTGTCCCCGGTGAGGTCCAGCTCGGCGGCGCTTGGCGGTGGCAGCAGGGACTCGCGCGAACCGCTCTGGCTCGGGGTCCTGAGGGGACACGGCTGCCACCAGGGGCCCTCCCCGGTGTCCCCACCATCGTCCCCGCCGCCTTCCACGGGGCCGTACCTCTCGCCATCAGCCACCGCCGTCGTCTCGGTTTTGGGCACTGCGCGCCCTTTCCGATCCCGGAGCCGCTTCCACAGCAGGCCCTGGTTTAGGGACAAGGGGATGGATGCCACGCGACTTCCTGGGTGCAGCGTGGCACCCAAGGGTGGCACCGGGACCAGGATGCCCACCTTGACATTGCTGAACTGGGAGGTGACCGAAGCGTCGCTGTCGGTGCCTTTCCCTGCTGCCCGTGAGTTTCTCTCCTCCGTGGCCGGGTCTGCTGGAGCCACCCACATCAGCCCCCCCCTTAGGCGCACCCCCAGCCCCCCAACACCACGGTAGGGTGCAGGGGGGCAGGATACAGCCCAATCCACCCCCCCACACCGCCCCAGGAAACATCAACCAAAGCGGGAGGGAGGACGGAGCCCTCCTGCCCCCGGAGGTTCTGGGTGCCAAATCCTGCCCACCTGTAGCCCCAAAATTCAGCCAAGCCTTGGGTGCAGCCCGTTCGTGGGCGCGAGGGAGAAGGGTGCAGAGGGGCTGGGGAGGGGGACGGGACCGGGGAGGGGGAACTCACCTCCCTGCGCGGCGCAGAGCAGCCAGCGGCGGGGGCCCATGGCTGGTTGGCGGCGGTGGCGCCTGCCCGCGCTGATGGGGGGCGCGGGGAGGAAGCCGAAAGCGCTTATCGGCTGGATCAGCACACGCAGCAGCGTGGAGGAAGCAGTGACGGCACCCGGCACCCTTGCACGGAGGACTTCCTCCAGGCCCCAACGCTCGGTGTGGTGCACGGCGCGTGGTGCAAGGTGAGGGGCATGGCACGGGGCACGGCGCGGGGCGCAGGGCGCAATGCACGACGCGCGGCACAGGGCACGGCGTGGGGCACAGCGTGGGGCATGGCACAGGGCACAGAATGGGGCATGGCGTGGGGCATGGTGCAGCGTGGGGTGCGTGGCACGGTGCACAGGGCACGGGGTGGTGCGTGGCGTGCTGGATAACATGGAACATGGCACGAGGCATCGCACGGGGCACGGCCACGATGCACGGCGTGGGGCGTGGGGCACGGTGCGTGGTGCAAGGTGATGTGCACGGTGCGTGGCGCATGGCCCAAAGGCTCCACGCACAGGAGCTGCGCTGGAGCTTGCAGCAGCAGCTGCCAGTGCCCTGTGTCATCAGCTCACCGGTGTCCCTCCTGCCACCCGCTGGGTGCAGGTTGGTGCTCTCGGAGATGGAGCTCCCGGTCCGGTTCCTGCTCCTGCACGAAGCCTGAGGGCGCAGCGGGGTCAGGCACCACCACCTCCAGCACCCTGTGCACCCCAGGGTGCCCCGGGGTCCCCGTGTCCTCACCTCCTCGTCCCTGCCCACGTGGATCAGCTGTCCGTCCACCAGCGAGAAGTTGGAGACGTCCCACACTGGCGCATCGGGTGCTGGAGCCAGCGGGGCTGTCGGGGTGCTGTGGGTGCTCTCCGGGGCTGGGGGTGCAGAGCAGGGTGTCAGGACCACCCGGTGGGTGCTCGTATGGTCAGCGTGGTGGCGCCAGGGGACGTGGCTGTGACCGTGCCACCGTAGGTGTGACAAAGTCAGGGCCACAGCGTGGTTGGGGTGATGGCGCTAGGGGCCACAGGGCCACTGCTGTGCCACCGTGGGTGCTGTGATGCCGGGAGCCACGTGGCCGTGGCCGTGCCACCAGGGGTGCAGCGATGCTGGAGGACGCGTGGCCGTGGAGGTGCCACCATCAGCGTGGCAATGCCGGGTCACACGTGGCCACTACCAGACCCTCTACAGGTCACACGCAGGGACCCAGCCGTCCTGCCCCCATGGGTGCCCCCCTACCCATCACCGGCAGAGCCTGCCCCACATCCTGCCCCACATCACGGCCCAGCTCACAGCCCCCGCGCCCCTCGCCATCACCCACCCACCACCCATCACCCCCCAGACCCCCCGTGGTCTCCACCACCCCTCACCCACAACCCACCCGCCACCCGTTGCCCCCAACCCACCACCCACCTCCTCCCAGACCATCTCCCACGTCCCCTGCCCGCCACCCATCGCCCACCACTGTCACCCCCTCCCCAGCACCCAGCACCCACACCCTAACCCCCCCAGCACCCCCGTACTTGGCAGAGCATCACGGTGCGCCCGCTCAGCCCTGGCACCGCTCTCCCCGTGGCCCTTTCTCTTGGACATGGAGCGCAAATACTTCTGCAGGGTGGCCTTGCCACCTTCGGGGCTCCGTGGCTCCTTGGCCACCTTGGAGGGGGCCGAGAAAGCCCGCTGGAAGAGGGACCGGCGCGTGCTGGCTTTGGGTGCCCCCTTCCCAGCCCCATCGTCGGGGCCGTCGGATTCGGGTTGGCTGTAGGAACGTTTCCAGCCCTGCAGCCGGGTCCAGCGCCGGCTGCCCGGGGACCCCGTGCCCCGCTCGGGTTCCCGGTCACCCATGGGTGCTGCCGTTCGCCATTTGTAGGTCTTCAGCAGCGTCGGCGTCTCGGCTGCTGCTGGGGGTTTCTCTACCTCCATCTGTGGGATGGGGAGAGCCCCATGAGCCACGGCCACGGGCTGGGGTGGGGACCGGGGGTGGTGGTGGTGGGGAGGGCACCCTTGGCTGGCACCCCCAGTGAGGAGCACCCACCCAGGAATCCCTGTTTGGGTGCCCCTGTCCACACAACCCTCCTGGGGCCCCCTTATGGGGGCACCCCTATTTGGGTACCCCTCTCCAAGCATCCCTTCTGGGGCACCCCCATTCTGGCACCCCTGTTTGGCTGCCCCTGTCTCCGCATCCCTACTGGGGCACCCCCATCCAGGCACCGTTACCTGGGTGCCCTCATCTAGGGGGGGCTCTATCCAGACACCCCCTTCCATGTCCCCCTATCGGGGCACCCCTACATTGCTCCCCAATTTGCGCACCCCGATTTGGGTGCCTGTATCCAGACAGCTCACCTGGGTGCCCCCCCATCCAGGCACTCATTTATTGGCACCCTCCTCCAGGCACCCCTATTTATCCAAGCACCCACATGGGGACACCCCAACCCAGCACCCTGGGGTGCCCTGGATAACGGGACCCAAACGAGGGGCGCTTGGTTGGGGCTGCCCAAAGTGGGGCACCCACCTTGGGCTGCCTGGATGGAGCCACCTGGGTGTGACACCCTCCGGGGTGGGGTGACAGCTCGGGATGGGTGCTGGTGGCCGTGGGGTGGCCGCACGTGACGAGGGGCTCCCCATCTCCGTGGGTGCCCGCGCTCGCAGGGGGGCCGCCGCGGTGCCACCAACCCCGCACCCACGCCGCCCCCCCGCGGCACCCCTCCGTGCTGGGGCGCAGGGGCGGCAGGATACGGTGCCACTGGGGCGCGGTGACACCGGGTTAGGGTGACACCCAGGGTGGGTGGCCCTGCAGCCACCCCAGCCCCAGGCACAGGCGGGTGCCGGAGATGTTTCCGTCGCCATCGCGGCCGCGCCGCCGCGGCATTTCCTCCCGGCACCTGCACCCTGCGCGTGCCCCACGCCTGCCGGGGGGGGCTCCAGGGATGGGTGACCCCCCCCCCGACCCCCCCCATCCCCAGCCCGCACCCCAGGGTGGGTGCAGGCCAAGGCGGGGGGGGCTGCTCCCGTGGTGCTGGTTGCACCCCGTAGCTTCCTTGGGGGGGGCACCCGCAGGGTGGAAGCGAGCTGCAGGCGCCCGCCAATTTTGGGGTGCCAGCACCCCGGCGCTGAGCTGGAGAGGGTGCCCCAGAGCTGGGGGTGGTGCCGGTGCTTTTGGGGTCCACTCTCCCCCCTCCCCAGCTAGCAGCACCCTCCAGCACCCCCAGCACCCGTGGAGCACCCTTTGCTCAGCAGGGAGCTGCTTCACCCCATGCTGGCACCCCACGCCCCCCCCTTTGGCTCCCTCCCACCCCTGCCTGCTCCCGAGGCTGGAGCATCACCCCAGGGTGCCACCTCCCCGCGGAACCCCCCCATCCCCGCCGTACCTCGGCCGCCTGCTGCCTCCTCGGCACCCGGGCTCGGCCGCCCCGGTTCCTGCCGTGGCTTCCCCATGTGACCAGGCAGGAGTTTCAGTCACACCCTCACCTCCGCCTCTGCCCCGCTGATGTTATCGGGGCGCCCAGCCCGGCCGGATCACGCTCGGCCACGGCCCCGGGGGGCACGGAGCCGGGAGAGCCACGCCGGGCCCTCCGCCAGGCGCTCGGGAAGCGCCGGAGGCCAGCGGTGTACGTCCAGCTCAGTGGCCATCGTTAGGTTTCAGAGTGAACAGGAGGCAGAGACGGAGGTGCTGGAGCATCACGGCACAGGGCGGTGCGGGGACGCCTCCAGGGGCTGGGTGGGGAGGGTGGGCGACCCCAGCTGGGGGCTTGGGGGGTCTCCAAGGTGGGCTCAGCTCGGGCTGTCCCGATGGGCATGGGTCACGCGTGTGCACGTGCACACCCACGCACAGGGTGCGGGACCCCCCGGCCACCCACCGCCCCGTGCCTCAGTTTCCCCCTCGCTCCCCAGGGGCCGAGCTGCTGTCCTGGCACTGATTTTATTAGGGGGGTGCTCCTGGCTACGGGCACGGTGCGCTGGGCCAGTGGGACCCCGGCAGGACCCGTGTGGGCCGGTGTCCTTTGGGGCTGCGGACATCCTGGGGCAGGGTCCTTCTGGGCTGGCATCCCCTGGCTGCCCACCCGCACCAGCGTCCGTCCGGGCTGCCGTCCGTCTGTCTGTCTGGACTGGGGTCCGGCTGGTGTCCGTAGTCCGGCGTCCATCCGGAGAGGGGTCCCCCATCAGGCCTCCATCCGCCCCGACCAGGATCCGACCTTGGCAGCACCCATCCGGACCAGCACCCACCCAGAGCAGCGCCCTCGGAGGCCGGTCCTCACTGCGAAGGAGAGCAGAACCCACGGGCAGTCCCGGCACCGAACCCGCTCCCACCTCGGTGGGCTCGGACCACCCAAACCCCCACCCCTGGCGGATGCCACGGAAGCCGGTGCCCACCTCGAAGCCGCGCCAGGTCCTGATCTCCTGGAAGAGGGAATCTCCGGGGCAGCTGGTGTTCACCACCTGCCGGTGGCCCCGCAGGGTGTAGTCGTGGCGGAGCCATCCAGCCCTGACGGCGCAGGGCAGGAGGCCGTCGCGCACCAAGGCGATGGCGTCGGGGTCGGGCAGGGTGGCCGAGAAGTTGCCCACGTAGCCCACGCCGTAGCCTTTGGTGTTGTGGCCTCTGGTGTGGGCGCCCACCCAGTGCCACCCCCGGCCTTGGTACAGGTACCCGTCCGAGCCCACCACGAAGCTGCGGGCACCCAAGGGTGTTGGGTGGTGAGGATGGCAACGAGGTGACGGGGACCGCGGCGGGGTGACGGGGCTGGCAGCGGGGTGACGGTGCCGTCGGTCTCACCTGTAGCCGATGTCGTCCCAGCCCCGGGTGTCCTGGTGGAAGCGCTGCATGGAGCGCATGGCGTGGGCGCAGGCGGCGAAGGTGCGGCACGGGGCGCTGGGCACGAAGGTGTGGTGGATGTAGACAGAGCCCAGGGGCAGGGACAAGGGTTTGGGGGTGCCCCGGTAGGGACGGGCGCCCCACATGCAGCGGGGGATGATGGCCGGGCACTCTGCGAGGGAAGGCAGCTGGTGGCAGCGGGGAGCATCTGCCCTTGGCTGGGGACGTGGCTTTGTCCCAGGGGACCCGCTCCAGGGGACACGGTGGTGTCCGGCCACGCCAGTCCCATGTGTCACCACTTGTACCCTCAGACCTTGACAATGACACCCATCCCGGCACCCAGCACCCATCCCGGCACCCAGCACCCTCCCTCCCACCCAACTTTTCGTCCTGGGTGGGTGCCACCTCCCTACCGACAAAGGTCTCCATGAAGTCCCGCGCCGCCTGGCGGGCGATGGCCACCTCCTCCTCCTCACCCACATCCTCCAAGAGCCCTCGGGTGGGCGGCAGCACCCGGAGCAGGCGCAGCATCGCCACCACCTCCTCCTCCAGCTTCTTCAGCCCCGTCAGCGCCCCGAAATCCCGGCGCCGGTAGCTGCTGGGGGGCCGCCCGCTCGCGGTGCCGTTGTCCGTCCCGTAGTAGCTCCGGAGCAGGGGGGCGAGCGGGACGGGTGCCTCGGCCAAGTGGGCACCCAGCAGCACCCCATCCAGCGCCCCGTTGGCAACGGCCTCGGGGACGGGCGAAGGGGGACCCAGCAGGGTGAAGTTTTGGGGGTTTTCCACGTCGTCCCAGCACCCGTCGGGTCCCAGGGTGGCCCCGCTGTGGTTGCGGGCACGAGCCAAGAGGAAAGCCATCCCCAGCGCCTCGGTGAGGGTGACGGCGTAGAGGGCATCGAGGGCAGCGGGGGGTTCGGGCGTGGGGCCAGACCACCCCCCCGCCCGCCTCAGCCCCACTTCCATGCCTGCGAGCAGCGGCGCGAGAGCCACGGTGGAGCCATCGGGTGCCAGCACCGCGCTGCGCTCGGGCGCCGTGGGGTCAGGGCACAGGAGGTGGGTGAGCAGCGCCCGCTGCTCGGGGCCGAGCGCCGGCAGGTCCAGGGGGGCGGCGGGGGGGTCCCCCAGCACGGCGAGGCACCCAGGGGTGCTGCAGCTCCCCAGCGCCCGCGCCAGCTCCGGCAGGCTGAGGTCCTCGGCGGCCTCCAGGGCTTCCACCATCTGCACCACCGTGTCCATGCGGCGCGGGGGGAGAGCTGGGAGGGGGGGATGGAGGCAGGTGGGGGGGGGGGCGCACCCGAAACTGGGAAGGGAAAGCCCCCGGAACGGAGGAACTGCACCCAAAAGGAGGCAGGCGCACCCACGCTGCGTGCGAAATGGGGTGAAGGCACGAGGAGGTGGGTGAAAAAGGGCCAGAGAAGGGCAAACAGACCCAAAAAGGGGCAAATGAACACAGAAATGAGCAAATGCACCTGGAGCAGGATGCATGCACCCAAACCAGAGGGAAAGCACCCAAAATCAGGGGGAAAGCACCCAAAACAGAGGGAAATCACCCAAAACAGACGGAAAACACCCAGCAAAATGCACCCAGAAAAGGGTAAATGCACCTAGAGAAGGGTGAATGCACCCAGAACAGGGCAAAGGCAGCCAGAAAAGAGCAAAAGCACCCAAAAAATGGGGAAAAGCCCTCAAAGCAGAGCAAATGTACCCAGAGGTGGGCAAAAGTGGCCAGAACGGGGCAAATGCACCCCAAAGAGGGCAAATGCACTAAAAATTGAGTAAATGCACCCCAAAATCAGGCAAATGCATCCAGAGAGCAACGTGAAAGTACCTGGAGCAGGGCCAAGGCATGCGGAAAAGGGCAAAAGCACTGAAAGCAGGGAAAAATGCGCCCACAGCAGCATGGATGCGTGCCAGAAAAGGGCAAAAACGCCCAGAAAAGGGCAAAAGCACCCCCAAAACAAGGTGACAGCTCCCGGTATAAGCACCCGGAGCCCAATTGAAGCAAAACGCACCCAAAAGTGGGGGCACCCCCCAAACACCCCCCCCCCTCTCCCTCTCAGACACTCAACCTGCCTTGATTTTGGGCTAAAACCTCACTAATTAGGGAAATGAGAAGCGTGGCTGGAGCCGTTTGGGCCAGAAACGGGGCTTGCGGGGCCGCAGCGCGTCGTGACATGTCGCGACGTGCCGTGGCCCGTGGTGACACGCGGCCACGGGGCCTCCCCCTACCTGTGCCAAGCCGGGCGCAGAGGCTGAGCGCCACGACGAGCCAGGGGAGCATGGCGCAGGGCAGGACGCGGCCCCCGGTCGATGCATGGCACGGACTTTGTCCCCAAGGCCTGGGGGTGTCACCAGGGCACGGGGGCCGCTGGGGGGGGGGGGACACGGGCACCGGGCGGTGGCACCCGCGTGTGGCGGGTGCGTGTGTGTGTGTGGGTGGCTCACGTGTGCAAGGGGGGTGTGCAAGGCGGCGTGCACGTGGTGGAGCCTGGGAAGGGGAAGGGGACCTGCGTGTGTGTGCGTGTGCATGGCAGTGTCCCTGGGGGGGGTGCACACACGTGTGTGTGTGTGCACATACGTGTGCGTGCTCACGTGTGAGTGCACAGGGAGTGCTCACGCACCGTGTGTACACGTGTCCACATGCATGCGTGCACAGAGGTGTTTGCACACGTGATGGCACGCGTGTGCATGCGTGTGCACATATGTGCACACATGTGTCCGCACCGACTCTGCAGCCCCATCAACCCCCCACCCAGTTCCCCCACCTCCTGCACTACTGGTTAAACTGGGTCCCAGCCAGGGAGCGCCCCCCCCCCCCCCCCATGCCCAGCAGCCCCAGCACCCACAGGTGCCTCGCTGAGGGTGCCCCAGCACCCATGGGTGCGGTGGGAGCGTTGCGCCATGCTGTGGGTGGCCGGGGCACCCATGGGTGCGGTGGCAGGGTTGCAGCGTGCTACGGGTGGCCCAGCACCCAGGACACGCTGCCAGCAGGCGTGCCAGGGCATGGCGGTGCCACCGGGACGTGTCGGGGCGTGATGCCACCAGGACATGCATGGGGGGGACAAGGCCACCAGGACATGTCAGGGGACAATGCCACCAGGACACGTGTCACTGCATGTAGCCACCAGGACATGCATGAAGGGGACAATGCCACCAGAACGTGTCAGGAGACAATGCCACCAGCACATGCATGGGGGGACAAGGCCACCAGGACACGTGTCACAGCATGAAGCCACCAGGACACGCATGGAGGGGACAATGGCACCAGGACATGTCAGGGGACAATGCCACCAGCACATGCATGGGGGGGACAAGGACACGAGGACATGTGTCACTGCATGTAGCCACCAGGACATGCATGAATGGGACAATGCCACCAAGACATGTCACAGCATGAAGCCACCAGGACATGCATAGAGGGGACAATGCCACCAGGACATGTCAGAGGACAATGCCACCAGGACATGCATGGGGGGACAAGGCCACCAGGACATGTGTGGGGGGGACAATGCCACCAGGACATGTGTCACTGCATGTAGCCACCAGGACACGCATGAAGGGGACAAGGCCACCAGGACATGCACGGGGGGACAATGCCACCAGGACATGTCACAGCATGAAGACACCAGGACACATGTGGGGGGGACAAGGCCACCAGGACATGTCAGGGGACAATGCCACCAGCACATGCATGGGGGGACAAGGCCACCAGGACACACGTGGGGACAAGGCCACCAGCACATGAATGGGGGGACAAGGCCACCAGGACATGTCAGAGCATGTAGCCACCAGGACACGCATGAAGGGGACAAGGCCACCAGGACATGCATGGGGGGACAAGGCCACCAGGACATGTGTCACTGCATGTAGCCACCAGGACATGCATGGAGGGGACAATGCCACCAGGACGTGTCAGGGGACAATGCCACCAGCACACACAGGGTGGCACAGTGACACCAGGACACATCAGGACACGTGACAACGCCGGGCTGCGTCCCCACCCCCGGCCCAACCTTCGCCCCGTCCCCGTTCCGGGTGACAAAGTGCGTCCCCAGCGAGGGGGGGACCATGGTGGCCGCCTGGGTGCTGGGTCCCCTGGGCGCCCTGCTGCTCGCCCTGCTGCTGGGGTGGCTGCAGGGCGCGGTGGCCGCTGTCACCCGCTTCCGAGCCACTTGTCACCACCTGCACTGCTTCCCCCGGCCACCCTGGCGCAACTGGCTGCTGGGGCACACCGGCATGGTGAGGGGACACGGGGACGGGGACAGCAGGAGGGGCTGCAGGGACAAGGTGGTGGCATTTGGTGGGGAGGGAGCAGGAAGAAGGTGGTGGCACCCGGTGGGGACAGCAGGGACAGGGCAGCAGAACTTGATGGGGACAGGGTGGTGGCTTTTGGGGTGGAAGCAGGGGCAGGGTGGTGGCACTTGGGGTGATGGCAAGGGCGGGAGGGACGGAGAGGTTGCACCTGGGGGTGACAGCAAGTCCCGGGTGGTGACACCCATGGGGGAGGGACAGGGGGGACAGGACGGTGGCATTTGGGGGGTGACGGCAGGGAGAGAGCCGTCGGTGAGCCCCGCGGTGCCCCGTGGCGCAGGGGAAGAACACGGAGGAAGGCCTGCAGGACGTGGACCAGCTGGTGGCACGCTACCGCCACGGCTGCCTCTGGTGGGTGTCACCGTGGCTGCCCGTCCTCCGCCTCTTCCACCCCGCCACCCTGCGCCCCGTGCTCCTGGCCTCAGGTAGCCCACGATGGGGGACGCTGGAGGTGGTGGTGGGGGGACACGGGGGTCACCGAGCTGTCCCTGAGGGTCCCCAGGGCCACCCAGAGGTGTCACCTGCGGGTGGCCCGGCCGTGCCGTCCCCTGGTGGCCACCAACCCAACCCTGGGGTCTGCCCGAAGGTGTGAGCCACGGGCAACCCAAAATGCTCATCCCGTGGTGGCCACCAACCTGTCCTTGAGGGGCCCCAGAGTCACCCAAAAGTGTCACCCGGGGCTGATTCGGTGACCCAGCTGTGCCCAGGCACCCGTGGTGGCCACCAACCTGTCCCCAAGGGTCCCCATTCCAAATTGTCAAAATTGGCCTGGTTGTGCCCAAATACCCACCCTGTGGTGGCGACACCCCCCCGTGGGTGCACAAGGAGGGGGGATCCCCACTCCTCAGGAACCCCAAGCCCCTTGCAAGCCCCCAAGGGGACCTGGTGCCACCCCCGGTGCCACCCCTCCCCGCTGGATGTCCACGGCCACCTCTCTTGCAGCCTTCATTGCTCCCAAGGACAAACTCTTCTACGGCTTCCTCAAGCCCTGGCTGGGTGAGTGGGGTCCCTGGGTGGGGGTGGGGAGGGCAGCACCCATGGGTGCCCCACAGATGGCACAGGGTGCCTCGCGCAGGGGACGGGCTGCTGCTGAGCCACGGGGACAAATGGGCCCGGCACCGGCGCCTGCTGACGCCCGCCTTCCACTTCGACATCCTCAAGTCCTACGTGAGCATCTTCAACAGCAGCACCCACATCATGCACGTGAGCACGGAGCCCCGGCACCCCGACCTGCACCCAGACCCCCGCTCCTGACCTGGATCCTCACCCAGACCCTGGGTCCTCACCCGGATCCGCACCCAGACTCCGGTCCCTGACCCTTCCCCTCACCCGGCCCCTGCCTCCTGTCCCCATCCCACTCCCCCCCCGCCCCCTGACCGTCACCCCCTGCCCTCAGGCCAAGTGGCGGGCGGCGGCGGAGGCGGCGGGGGGCGCGGCGGAGCTGAACGTGCTGGAGCACCTCAGCCTCCTCACCCTCGACAGCCTCCAGAAGTGCATCTTCAGCCACGACAGCCGCTGCCAGGAGTGAGTGTGGCCCCGTCCCCACACCAAGGACCCCCCCCCGACCCCATCACATCCCTCCCTGGACACCCGGCAGCTCAGTCCCCAGCGAGGTGCCACCACCCTGGCACCGTCCCTTTGGTGTTTTCCCCCCAAAACGCGGGTGGCCGTGTCCCCAGCGGTCCCCACCGTCGTCCCGCAGGCATCCCAGCGAGTACATCGAGGCCATCCTGGAGCTCAGCACCTTGGTGGTGCGGCGCCATCACCGGCTGCTCCATCACCCCTCGTGGCTCTACCGCCTCTCGGCCGACGGGCGCCGCTTCGCCCGCGCCTGCGCCACGGTGCACGACTTCACCGCCGACGTGGTGCAGCGCCGGCGCCGAGCCCTCAACCGCCTTGGCCACCAGGCCTGGCTGGAGAGCCACCAGGGAAGGAGCATGGACTTCATCGACCTCCTGCTGCTGACGAAGGTTTGGGACGGGGACGGGGGCGCTGGGGTCGTGGGGAGGGTTGGGGGCAGCGCGTGGTGGCCACGGGGGAATGGGTGCGACCAAGAGGCGGTGGCCAAGAGGGTGGTGGTGGTGGCCATGGGGAGGGTTGGGGGTAGGATGGTGGCCACAGGGAGACGGCCAAGGAGCTGTGGTGCCCAGTAGGACGGTGGTAGCCACGGGGAAGGTTGGCCATGCGGTGGTAGCCATAGAGGGACGACGGTGGCCAAGGGGATCGTGGTGGCCCTGGGAAGGGTTGGCCACTCTGAGGGGACGGTGGTGGCCATGGGAAAGGCCGGCCACCTTCTTGTGGCCATGGGGTGTCACCGGTGGCCATGGTGGGCACGGGGAGACCCTCAGCCTCCACGCTCACCCTTGCAGGATGAGGACGGCAACACCCTGTCGGACGAGGACATCTCAGCCGAGGCCGACACCTTCATGTTCGAGGGTGAGGGAGGCCACAGGGTGCCATCGGGGGGGGGACACGGGGACGCTCGGATGTCCTCGTGTCCCCCCCCCGATGACGAGGGTGTCCCCCTCCTCGTCCCCAACAGGGCACGACACGACGGCCAGCGGCCTGGCGTGGCTGCTCTACAACCTGGCCCACCACCCCCACTACCAGGAGCGGTGCCGCCAGGAGGCCCGCGAGCTCCTCAAGGGCAGGGACGTGGCGGAGATCGAGTGGTGAGAGACCCCCCCCCTGCAGTGTCATCGTCCCCTCGGCAACCCAACTCGGGGACCCCCGGTGTCACTGTCCTGCACCCCCCCCCCAGGGACGACCTGTCCCGCCTGCCCTTCACCACCATGTGCATCAAGGAGAGCCTCCGCCTGCACCCCCCGGTCACCGCCGTGTCCCGGCGCTGCACCGAGGACATCGCCATGCGTGACGGGCGCGTCATCCCCAAGGGTAGGCTCTGAGGTGTCCCCAACGTCCCCAACGTCCCCGTCCCTCCGCTCCCCGGTCCGTAAGGCGGCCCCGTGTCCGTCCCACCAGGGGTCATCTGCCTGATGAGCATCTACGGGACACACCACAACCCCGACATCTGGCCCGAGCCCCAGGTAGAGCCACCGCTGGCAGGGCCGTGGGGCTGTGGGACGTCCCCGCCACCGGCGTCCCCATGGCGTGCCAGCGTCCCTTGTCACCCCAGGTCTACAACCCGCTGCGCTTCAGCCCGGAGAACAGCCAGGGCCGGTCCCCGTTGGCCTTCATCCCCTTCTCCGCCGGGCCCAGGTAAGCCACGGTGGGGACGCGGCCGTCCCCAAGCGCCACCCGCCAGCCCCGGGGTGCCGAGCCTGATGGTGACACCCCGTCGGGGGGGGGACACGTGGTGGCAGGAACTGCATCGGGCAGAGCTTCGCCATGGCCGAGCTGCGCGTGGTGGCGGCGCTGACGCTGGCGCGCTTCGCCGTGAGGCCGGACCCGGCGAGGCCGGTGCGCCGCAAGACCGAGCTGATCCTCCGCGCCGAGGACGGGCTCTGGCTGCGGCTGGAGCCTCTGCCAGAGGAGGCCTGAGGAGCAGGGACGCGGGGACGCGGGGACACGGGGACACCCCAGGTGGTGGCCGTGTCCCCCTCCCTCCACCAGCAGCGAATAAACGGTGGCACGGCGGGGACGGTGGCGTGGTGGTGGCGGCACGGGGTTGGGGTGGAGGACGTGGGGGTGACGGGGAGGTCCCGTGGGGCTCGGGGTGCCGCCCTCCGTGGGGACGCCACCATGTGCCAGGTGTCACCGCGCGGTGGGGACGCGTCCCCAGGGGCCACCCGATGTCATTCGGGATGGAGATGTCCCCAGAGCCTCGTGTCACCTCCTGGCAGGGCTGTGTCCCCTGGCGAGGGCCCGTCCTGGTGCCATGTGCCCCATCCCTGACGTGTCCCCAGTGTGTCCCCGATGTGTCCCCATCATGTCCCCAGCATGTCGCCAATGTTTCCCCAATGTGTCCCCAGCATGTCCTCAATGTGTCCCCAGTATGTCCCCAACATGTCGCCAACGTGTCCCCAAGTTGCCCCCATCGTGTCCCCAGCATGTTCCCAACATGTCCCCGATGTGTCCCCAACGTGTCCCCATCGTGTCCCCAACACGGACATGTGCAGGACGCCGGGGTCAAGGCCAGGTCAGGGGTCACCCTAGGGGTCACCCAGCAGGCAAGGCTCAGGGGGCGGGGCAGAGGCAGCCCATCCTTCCCACAATGCCCCGCGCCACCGGCGGGCATAGCAACGGGTGGGCGGGGCCACGGCGCCCATAGCAACGGCGGGGCGGCCGCGGCGTGCTTGGCAACGGGTGGGCGGGGGCACGGGGCGCATAGCAACGGGTGGGCGGGACCAATGAGCGCGTGGCAAGAGGTGGGCGGGGCCAAGGGGCGCGTAGCAACGCGTGGGCGGGGCCACGGGGCGCGTAGCAACGGGTGGGCGGGACTAATGAGCGCTTGGCAACGGATGGGCGGGGCCACAGGGCGCATAGCAACGGGTGGGCAGGACCAAGGCGCGCTTGGCAACAGGTGGGCGGGGCCACGGGGCGCGTAGCAACGGGTGGGCGGGGCCACGGGGCACAGAGCGGCGGCGGGGCGGGGCCTCCGGCTTCCGGTCACGTGAGGCGGGCGGCTGAAGCCGCGGTGCGGCGGCGCCATGGCGGCCGCGTCCGGTGAGCGGGGACCGGGACCGGGACCGGGGCCGGGGCCGGGGCCGGGGCCGGGGCCTGGGGGTGGGAGGTGGGACCGGCGGGGCCCCCCCCGTTACCGTTACCGGCCCGTTACCGGCCCGTTTCCCGCAGAGACCGAGCGGCTGCTGAGCCGCGGGCCCGCTTACGGCGCGACGGAGGCCCCGGTGGCGGCGGAGGAGGAGGAGGAGGAGGAAGAGCTGCGGCGCCGCCTGAAGTACTTCTTCATGAGCCCCTGCGACAAGTACCGGGCCCGGGGCAGGCGGCCCGTGAAGCTGGGGCTGCAGCTGGCCAAGATCCTGCTGGTCACGGTGCAGGTGGGGGGGGGGGGGGCACCGGGAGGGGGGCACCGGGGGCGTGGGGACACCGGGGGGGGACCCCGGAGGTGTGGGGGCAGTGGGGAGGGGCCCCCGGGGGTGGGGGTCACCGGGGGGGGACCCCGGAGAGGGGACAGGGGGGATGGGGGGGGTGCTCTGGGGGTCGGGGACTGCAGGGAGGGGGGGCAGCAGCGGGGGGGGGGGCTCAAGGCCATGGGGACACCAGGGAGGGGGCCGTAGGGGACACGGTGGCACCGTGGGGATACAGGGGGGGGGCTCTGGGCATGGAGGGGACCCCAGAAGGCGGGCGGTGGGTGTGGGGATGTAGGAAGGGGCGGCTGGGGGGATGTGGGGACGTCGTTGGGAGTTCTGGGGGGGTGGATGCCCCCGGGGGAGCTCGGGGCTTGGAGGGGGGGGGGGTGACACGTTTGGGGACAGCCGGGGTTCCCCACAAAAGGGGAAGAGAAAGGGAAGAGCGGTGGCACGGGTGAAAAAAGGGCCGAAGCCACCAGGCTGCGGTCACAAGGCTGGGAGGAAGCAGCCGCCGTGTGACCCGCGGGGTCGCCCAGGGCCAGCCGAGGCCTCCCCCTGCTCCTTGTGCCACCGAGCGGCCTCTTGTGTTGGTAAACATGGCTGTAATTAGCTCGTCTTGATGAACGCGAGGTAATTACCAGGGCGGGGGAAGCTTTGGAGTGTGCAGGCAGGGAAAACACCAGTGGGAGATCTCCGTCCCCTCTGCCAGTGTGGTTTTTTGAGGGTTTTTGGCACGTGTGGGTCCCCGTGGAGCACTGGTTTTGGGGAAATCAGGGGGAGATGGGGCGCAGGGAGCTGGCCCTTGGCTCCCTGGGGACCCCAAGCTCGGGGTGATGGCGTTTTCCTTCCTGTGAGCGCTCTGGGCTGCGTTTCGGATCCGTTTCACGGAGCTGCCGGGTGGGGGGGTTGATCCCGGTCCCCTGTGTCCCTCAGCTCATCCTCTTCGGGCTCAGCAACCAGATGGTGGTGACGTTCAAGGAGGAGAACACCGTCACCTTCAAGCACCTCTTCCTCAAGGACTACGTGGACGGCGCCGGAGACTCCTACGCCGTCTACACCCAGCGCGACCTCTACGACCACGTGTTTTACACCGTGGAGAAGGTGAGAACCGTGCCCGGGGGGGGCCGTGGGGGTGCCATGGAGGTGCCCGGGGCCGTGGGCAGCCCCTGAGGGCGTCTCCTTCGCCAGTACCTGGCCATCCCCAACGAGACCATCGGCCGCTACGCCTACGTGCGAGGGGAGAGCGGGGGGAACCAGTCGGCCCTCATGCTGTGCCAGCAGTACTACCGCAAAGGGCGCATCGACCCCGCCAACGACACCTTCAACATCGACCCCAAGATCGTCACCGGTGGGTGGTGGGGACGGTTGGGACCTCTGGGTCCGGGGGGGGGCGGGTCTGGGGACTGCTGGGGGTGGGTTTTTTTTGGCTCCGTGCGCTGGATTTGAGAGGGACCGAGGGGTCTGTTGGGGTCTTCGGGCTTCCCTGAAGGCGCTCCTCCCTCCCTGCAGACTGCCTGGGAGTGGACCCCGAGGACACGCATCCGCTGCCCCCGGAGCTGGACCGCAGCTACAAGAACTTCACCCTCAAATTCCACAAGTAATCGCCGTCACCTTCCCTGCCGCGTGCCAGGGACATCATCCCCGGTGCAGGCAATTCCTCCTGCCTCACGGGTTCTGGGCTCGCTGCCGGGATGGAAAAGCACCCGGTGGTTTTAAAAACGGTCACGAGACGGAAAGAAACTCAGCCCTTGAGCTGAGGGAGATGTGAAACCGGGGTGGTTGCACAAGAGGCAGCTGCTTTCCAGCTCTGTTGGCCGCGGAGCTGGCCCCGAGGCACCTCTTCGGTCCTGCCACGCAGGCAGCGAGGGTTGCTTTCCCTCCCCGAAACTCCCCCAGCCTTCGGTGCTGTTTTGGTGGCCCGTGGGCAGCTTTTCAGCACCACCAAGTCCTGGCCCTGACCCCGCTTCCCCGTTCTGTGTCGGGGTTGGTGCCAGGCAGAGGGATCCCAGGGCTGGTGCTGGGAGATGTGGCGCCCTGGAAGTAAAATTCCCCGATGCTGGGGCTGTGGTTTGGCCCTCCACAGCTAGCAGTGCCCTTTTGGTGCTCCCAAAGAGGTTACACCCCCAGCGGGACGGCTCCTTGCCTCGGAGCTGGGTTTTTGGGGTTGGTGCGGGGCCGTTACAGCCCGTCCCCTCCCTTAGGCTCATCAACGTCACCATCCAGTTCAAGCTGAAGGCCATCAACATCCAGACCATCATCAACAACGAGATCCCGGACTGCTACACCTTCACCATCACCGTGAGTGCTCGGCGCGGCGGCCGGGGCTGGGGGTGGGCGCGGGGAGCTGCCGGTTCCAGCAGCAGTCCCCGTCTGTCCCCCCCCCCGTTCCCAGATCACGTTTGACAACAAGGCGCACAGCGGCCGGGTGAAAATCCGCCTCGACAACCGGGCTGACATCAAGGAGTGCAAAAATCCCAGCATTTTCGGCAGGGGTAGGGGCGGTGGCAGCAGCCCCCGGCACGCCGTGATCCCGGTGTCCCCCCCCCCCCTGCTGATGAGATCCCCTGCGTGTCCCGCAGGTGACAACTCCTTTCGGCTCTTCTTCGACGTGGTGGTGATCCTGGTCTGCTCCCTCTCCTTCATCCTCTGCGCTCGCTCCATCATCCGGGGCCTGCTGCTGCAGCACGTGAGTGCCGGGGCACCGGGAAGCAGCGCTAAGCGTAGCCGCCGTCCCCCGTTTAAGCTCTGGGGGCGGCCGGAGCTGCCTCCAAGATGTTTTCTCAACAAAAAAAGGGTGTTTTTTCAAAAACAGGGCGTCTTAAAGACACCCTGCTTGCACAGGAATGCTCAAACAAAGCCCCAGCTCCCGCCTGGGTGCTGAGGAGGGGGCAAAAGCGCGCGGCGCTGCGCCCTGAGGACCCGGTTTCTCCTCCCCACGCAGGAATTCAGCCGGTTCTTCCGGCGCCGCTACGGCCAGAGCGTGTGCCTGTCGGACCGCATGGAGTTCCTCAACGGCTGGTACATCCTCCTCGTCATCAGCGACGTCCTCACCGTGCTGGGAACCATCATGAAGATCGGCATCGAGTCCAAGGTAGGGGGCACCGGGGGGCAAAGGGACAGGCAGGGTCCTGTCCCGCCGCTGTCCCAGCTTGTGGCCAGTGCTGGGGGCCCGTTAGGCTCGGTCTCAGGCCGGTGCCGCCTCCACCCCTGCAGAACTTTGCCGGCTACGACGTCTGCAGCATCCTCCTGGGCACCTCCACGCTGCTGGTCTGGGTCGGAGTCATTCGCTACCTCACCTTCTTCCAGAAGTACAACGTGAGTGGCTCCGGGGGGACGGCCCGTGACCCGAGGGGGCGATTTTCGGGGCTGACCCTGAGCACAGAGGCACTCGGTGGGGCTGGGCCCATCCTGTGGCTGCTGCGTGTGGCCCCGGGCTCCTTGTCCTGCTCTGCTGGATGCCTCGGAATCACATCGGGTGCCTGAACTCCAGCCCTCGCTGCTACTCTCGTGGGAATTGTCCCCGTTAGCCCAACTCGTGTGTCCCCTGCCCCTCCTGTCAGACTTCTGACGTCCTCCAGAGGACGGAGTTTGATCCCCGTGGGTTTTTCCACCCCCCAGATTCTCATCGTGACGCTGCGGGTGGCCCTCCCCAACGTCATCCGCTTCTGCTGCTGCGTGGCCGTCATCTACCTGGGCTACTGCTTCTGCGGCTGGATCGTGCTGGGACCCTACCACGTCAAGGTGCTGCTCCAGGCTCCCCCGAGATGGGCTCGGGTGGGCTTCACCCGCCTCCGGGGGCGATTCCCTGCCCTGATTTACGGAGAGATGGGCGTGGGGCTGGGTTAAACGAGGCACCTGATGGAGCAGCAGCGTTGGGGCGTTGAGCACTTGTGGCTGTGGTTTTTTTGGAGATTCCAGGCTGATAGCGGAGGGGACAGGGGGTGACGAGGTGGCTCGACGTGTCCGGCAGCTCCTTGTCCCTTCCCGCCCCAGTTCCGCTCCCTCTCCATGGTGTCCGAGTGCCTCTTCTCCCTCATCAACGGGGACGACATGTTCGTCACCTTCGCCGAGATGCAGCAGAACAGCTACCTGGTGTGGCTCTTCAGCCAGATCTACCTGTACACCTTCATCAGCCTCTTCATCTACATGGTCCTCAGCCTCTTCATCGCCCTCATCACCGGCTCCTACGAGACCATAAAGGTGAGGCCGAACCCCAGCGAAGTTTCCAGGCTTTTTCCTTTTTTCCTTTTTTCCTTTTTCCTTTTTCCTTTTTCCTTTTTCCTTTTTCCTTTTTCCTTTTTCCTTTTTCCTTTTTCCTTTTTCCTTTTTCCTTTTTCCTTTTTCCTTTTTCCTTTTTCCTTTTTCCTTTTTCCTTTTTCCTTTTTCCTTTTTCCTTTTTCCTTTTTCCTTTTTTTTTTGGGGGGTGGCTGTGCTGGGGCAGGGAGCCAAGACCTGAGGCCGGAGGGCTTCATCTCCCCTCTCCCACCCCTGCAGCACCAGTGCGAGGGCGAAACCCCCGTGTCCCAGCTCCACGCCTACATCGCCGAGTGCAAGGACAGCCCCAAGTCGGGCAAGTACCGCCGCGGCAGCGCCTCGTCCTGCTCCGTCTTCTGCTGCTGCGAACGGTGAGCACAGGGAGGGCTCTGCAGCCCCCCCCCCCCTACCCCCAGCCCTCCGCCGTGCTGGGGGAGGAGGATTTAGAGCTTGCGTTCTGCTGGTTCCGTGCCCGGTGGCGCAAGGGTTGTGATTTCCAGCCTCGTTGGGTTGCTTCGAGCTGTGTCTTGGTGCCAACCTCTGTCTTTTGGTGCCCCAAAATGTCCTCAGGGGGCCCCTCGATGGGTTTATGCTCAGTGTTCCTTCCCCAGTGCCCATCGTTAACCTCATGGCTGCGTTTGCCACTTGTTTCTAGGGTGTCGGGGCATCGCTTTTGCTGCAGCTGTCTCTATTTGAAGCTTTCTCTTCCAAATTAACCCGATTTTCCCCCCGTTCACCTGCAGGGCTCCTCTGCAGGACAACACGATGCTGGTGAACTGAGGGCGGATCCCAGGGACTCGCAGCACTTTGTGCTCCCACCGGCCACGAGCCCTTTTATTTATTTTACCGTCTGCTTTTACCGACTGGGGGCTCGACAGCAGCCCCCCAAGGAGCAGGGATCGACGGTGCCCACGCGCCCTGTGCTGCCACGGACACCCCACAGGTGACGGGGAGACCAGACGGATGCTCGTCCCATTTTATTTTTGGCAGAGGCCGTGCCTCTGCGCTCCCAGTCCCCAACTGGAGGCCAGCAGCAACTCGGGGGCTCGCTTGCAGCCCCTCAGCTGTAATTTGGGGGCTCAGCCCGGAGCCCTGCAGCCCCTGGGCTGTGTCGTGGACTTATCCCTGCTCTCGGCACCAAGCCCCTTGGCCATGTTTGGGACAAGTCCTTGGGCTTTGTCCCAGAACCCCGCAGCCCTTTGGCTGCCTTGGGGGCTTTGTTCTCATCCCGGCTTCCCTTTGGCTGCGTAAAGGACATTTCTGGGGGTTTGTCCCTAAGCCTCACGGTGGAGCATTTGTCCCTGAGCCCTGCAGCCCCTTGGTGACACCGGGGACGTGTCCCTGCTCCTAGTCCTGAGCCCTGCAGCCCCTCAGCACCATCAGGCTCCTGTTTGGGGCTGCAGCCTGGAGCCCAGCACCCCTTGGGGACTTATCCCTGTCCTCACCTCCCCGTTAACCCTTCTGGGGCACCGTTCAGGCCCAAAGGGCCCCAGGAGCCCCCTTCCCAGCTCCAAGCAGAGGGCCGGGAGCCGCGCCGTGTCCCCGTGCCCCAGCTCACGGCCTCCTTGTGTCCCTGGGGCTGGGTTTTTGGCACTCGCAGCTTGTTTACGCGGCGCCGGCCGGGTCAAGGGCAGGTTTTGTAAGTGGCCCAGCAGCTGCTCCCCGCTGGAGCGGGGCCAGGGGCCTGCTGGCTCCAGGCACGGCCCGAAAAAAGGCTGAATTCATCCCAAATCACGACCCAGTGGCGATGGCGGCGGTCGGGGCGGCTTCTGGGTGCTGCAGGGGGCGAATAAAGCACCCGGGGACAGCGGCGCCTCTGTGCTCTGTGGGGCACTGCCCCAGCACCCATGGGTGCCCTGCGGGGGGGAGGGGGGCAGTGGGGGGGCTGCTGGGGCTGGGGGTGCAGCTGGGACCTGGGGGGGGTGCTGGAACCCCAGGGCAGCCCTGGGGGCAGGGCAGGGCTGGGGCTGGGTGCCCCCACCCTGGGGTGCTGCTGGGGACGAGGCCCGAGGTGCCCCCGCCCTCCTGGGGGGCGCCACTCCCAAGATGGCGCCGGGGCCCGACCGGCCTGCGATAACATCGCCCCCCCTCCTGCCACTCCCAAGATGGTGCCCCGCGATAACATCGCCCCTCTAGTGCCACACCCAAGATGGCGCCCGCGCTCCCCGCCAATGGACTCCCCGCTATCTCCCCGCGGACCTTCCCAAGATGGCGCCGCCACCGGGACGCTCCCCGCCCCCCCGTGACGTCAGGCGGGGAGGGCGGGCGGCCTTAAAGGAGCCATGACCCCGCGGGGGCCGCCGCCGAGGCCGGAGCGGGGCGGGAGGCGGCGACCGGCGGGCGGTGAGCGCGGAGCCCCCCCGGGGGGGGGCGGTAACGGGGGCGGGGGGGGATGGAGGGGGCTCCCCAGGAACGGCCGGGGGGGGATTTATCGCTGGGGAGGGGGAGGGGAGGAGGTGGTGCCGGCCGGGGGAGGGGGGGGGGGGTTGGGAGGAGGCAATACCCCCCCGGGGGGGGGCAATAACCCGAGGGGGGCAATATTAGCCTGGGGAGGGGGCAATAACGCCTGGGGGGGGTGAGGTAATGTTGGCTCCCTGGGGGGGGGGGAAATATGGGTGTGGGGGGGCAATAGTGTCTATATGGGGGCTGGGGGAGGGGGTGTTGTTAGCGGGGGGGGGATTTTCACCTTGGGGGGGTGTTAAAGGGTGTGTGTGGGGGTAATATCAGCCCGGGGGGGGGGGTAATATCAGCCCGGGGGGGGATGTGGGGCAATGCTGGCCTGGGGGGGGCAATGCTGGGAGCGTTTTGTCTTCGGTGGGGGGGGGCAGAACCAGCCGGGGGGGCAACACTGGCCTTGGGGGGGGGGGGGGGCAGAAGCCATGGGGGGGCAGTTGTCACCCCCGGGGGGGGCCTGGCCCCCGCTGTCCCCACCCGTGGCGGCGGTGGCAGGGGGTGACAGGTGCCAGCCCCTGGGGACGTCCCCGCGCCGGTGGCTGCCGAAGCCACTGCCACCTCCCCGGGCGTCCTTGGGAAGGACGGGGGACGCCGGGGGGGGGGGGCACCGTCCCCTTGGGGTGGCACCCGGGCCGACAGGTGACACCGGGGACCAGCGGTGGCCTCGGCATGGCGTCAGGGGCTGTCGCAACACCCCACGCTTCCTGCCACTGCTTCCTCTCCCCGTGGGGAGAGGGGACATCAAAGTCCCCAAAGGGACGCCAAAGACCCCAAAAGGGACGCCAAAGACCCCAAAGGGACACCAAAGACCCCAAAGGGACACCAGAGACCCCAAAGGGACACCAAAGTCCCTAAAGGGACACCAAAGTCCCCAAAGGGACACCAAAGTCCCTAAAGGGACACCAAAGACCCCAAAGGGATTCCAGAGACCCCAAAGGGACACCAAAGTCCCCAAAGGGACGCCAGAGACCCCAAAGGGACACCAAAGTCCCCAAAGGGACACAGAAGTCCTCACCCAGCCCCTCCGTGCCACCCAGCACCACGGGGACACCCTGGGGACACCCCAGACCCTCCCCGTGCGTTTAATCGGGGCAGAATCGCCCCATTTGGGGACGTCGCCCCCGCTTACCCGTCCCCGAATTATTTTGTCCCCGTTTTCCCCCCTTTTTCGGCAGCTTCCTGCATGGGCAGAGCCCCGCGGCAGCCATGGGGCAGGGCGAGTCGGAGCCGCAGGAGGAGGCGGAGGTAGGGAACGCCACCGCCGCTGGATGGGGTGACGGTGTCCGTGTCCCCCCCCATCCCCCGGGGTGTCCCCTCCACCCCCTGGGGTGTCCCCCACCCAGGACTCAGCCTCCTGTCCCCGCAGGACGCGTCCCTGACGGCCGTGCTGCCCAGGCTGTTCGCCAACGAGCAGCTCTCCACCGGGGCGGTGAGTGCCACCAACTCGTCCCCAGGCCCTTGGGGACAACGTCCCGGTCCCCAGATCCTGACCCCCAGCGCCCCCACATCCCCAACATCCCCGTCCCTGTGCCCCAAGGGGCGGCGTTCCCCATTAAGGGAAATGAAGGTGACAAACCTGTCCCCGTGCCCCAGGGGACACCGAGTGGTTCCCGCTCCCTCGGGGGTGGTGTCCTGGGCCCTGGTGCTGCTGAGCACCCCCGGGGGGGCACAAACTTGTCCCCGTGCCCCAGGGGAGAGGAATTGTCCCCATGTGCCCCAGAAACAGCAACCCGGTCCCCAGGACTGCTGAGCTCATCTGAAGGGACACAAACTTGTCCCCGTGTCACAAGGGACAGTGTCCTGGTCCAAGGACACCCCCAAGGGGACACAAACTCGTCCGCACGCCTTTAGGGATGCCGTCCTGTTTCCCGATGCTTCTCAGCCCCTTGGAGGACAAATTCTTGTCCCCACACCCCTTGGGGCCCCGTCCTGGTCCCCACCACCACCAAGCACCTCTCCCCCATGCGTGTCACCAGGGTGGCAGTGCCATCGGTCACCCCACGCCCTCGTCCCCGTGCAGTGGGGAGGTCCGGGGGCCTCACGGGGACCCCGTGTCCCTCCGCAGGTACTGGCGGTGATGCTCGGCCTCAGCCTCTTCGCCGTCCTCGTGGCCGCTGCCATCGTGGTGCTGGTCCGGCGGCTGCGCCTTAAGAGTGAGTGACACCGGGTGACAACACCGTGGCGGCCCTGGGGCCCCCATGCCTCAGTTTCCTCCACGAAGCGCAGAGAGGGGGTGGCACAAGGCGGGTGGCCTCGGGTAGGTGCTGGTGGCGGGGTGACAGGGCCGTGCCCCCCTTAACCTGTCCCCTTCCTGCTGCCCAGAGGTCCCGGCGCAGGGGACACCCAAATACCGCTTCCGAAAGAGGGACAAGGTGCTGTTCTACGGGCGCAAGATCATGCGCAAGGTGACGCTCGGGGGTGGCAGCGGGGGGGGTGGCATCTCCCCAGTGTCACCGGCGGGGGTGACATCCCCTTGTGGTCCCCGCCAGGTCTCCCAGTCCACCTCCTCCCTGGTGGACACCACCATCTCCAGCACCTCGCGGCCCCGCATGAAGAAGAAGCTCAAGATGCTCAACATCGCCAAAAAGTGAGGCGCCGCCGGTGGCGGGCGGGTGGGTGGCAGAGCCCGGTGTCACCTCGCTGTCCCCTCGCTGTCCCCACAGGTTCCTGCGCATCCAAAAGGAGCTGCCCACGCTGCAGCTGAAGGAGCCCCCGCCCTCTGTGCTGGAAGCCGACCTGACCGAATTCGACGTGGCCAATTCCCACCTCCCCTCCGAGGTGCTCTACATGCTCAAAAACGTCCGGTGAGGCTCGGGATCCGTCCTGGGGTTCGGGATCTGATCCCTCCATCCCCACCCCAAAGCCTTTTCATGGCCCAGGGGCGTTCGGAGGATGCTCTCAGCACCAGGGGATGTGGAGAGGAGCTGATGGGGGGCCGGGGTGGCCTTTTGGTGTGGTGCCCGTCGGGCTCGGTGTCACCTGCTGGTCCCCGTCCTCGCAGGGTGCTGGGACACTTTGAGAAGCCGCTGTTCCTGGAGCTCTGCAAGCACATGGTTTTCCAGCAGTGTCAGCAAGGGGATTACGTCTTCCGACCCGGTCAGCCCGATACCAGCATCTACGTGCTGCAGGATGGCAAGCTGGAGCTGCTCCTGACCGAGCCGGTGCGGGGACGGGGCTGGGGACAGGCTGGGGACGCTGCGGGGACAGGGCTGTAAAGAGCCGGGGGGGTTTGTGCTGTGTAGGATGGAAAGGAGACGGTGATGAAAGAGGTGTTCCCCGGAGACAGCGTGCACAGCCTGCTCAGCATCCTCGATGTCATCACGGTACCGGCCCTGCAGCTGGCCCCAGACCTTCCCCCAGGCAACCGGGGCTGTCCCCAGGTCCCCTCAACTTGATGGCGGCTGTCCCCAACCTCCCCAAGCCCGACCGTGGCTGTCCCCAAACCTCTCCCGGACCAAGTGTGGCCATCCCCCAACCCCACCACCCCGACCGTGGCTGCAGCTGTCCCTCCATACCCTTCCCCGAGCCAGGGAGGGGGGGTGTCTCGCCGTCCTGGCAGTGACACTGCCACCGCTGGCTGTCCCCTAGGGCCACCAGCGGCCGTACCGGACGGTGTGCGCGCGGGCGGCGGAGGACTCCACGGTGCTGCGGCTGCCGGTCGAAGCCTTCTCAGCCGTCTTCGAGAAATACCCCGAAAGCTTGGTGCGGGTGGTGCAGGTGAGCCTGTCCCCGGGGAGGGGACACTTGGGGTGTCCCCAGGGGTGGACGAGGGACGCTGACGCCTTCTGGTCCCCGCAGATCATCATGGTGCGCTTGCAGCGCGTCACCTTCCTGGCGCTGCACAATTACTTGGGACTGACCAACGAGCTTTTCAGCCACGTGAGCATGTGGGGGGGAGCCTCCTGGAAAATGTTTTTTTTCTCTGGATCCCCCCAAAAAAGGGGGACGCCCCCGTGTCCTTGCACTGCTGACGCATCCCCCTTGCAGGAGATGCAGCCGCTGCGGCTCTTCCCGCAGCCCGGCCACGCCACCCGCACCAGCCCCGTCCGCCACAGCAAGCGGGGGCTCAGCGCCGCCGAAGAGGGCAGGGAAAGGCAAACGGAGCTGGGTAGGGGCCGGGATGGGGCGAACAGACCCCCCCCCTAACCCTCCCGGCCCCCCCAAGCCGCAGCAGGAGGCCGCTCACGGCCGTCTCGTCCCGCAGTCGAGCCGCTGAAAGCCGGAGCCCTGGATGCCCCCGCGCCGCCGCTGCTGAGCCGCTGCATCTCCATGCCAGTGGATATCTCCGGTGGGTCGGGGGCTGGAGGAAAGAAAGGGGGGGGGGCTTGGGGTTGTGAGTCACCTCCTTGGGGTCGTGCGTCCCGCTCTGGGCTCCTGCAACCACCCCAGGGGTCGTGCACCCACCCCAAGGGTCTTGCAACCACCCCAAGGATTGTGCAACCCCCCCAAGGATCGTGCAGCCCCCCCTGAGGATTATGCACCTCCCACACGGGTCCTGAAGCCCCCCCAAGGCTCCTATGTCCCCCTCTGGGCTCATGCAGACCCCCCAGTGTTGTTGCAGCCCCCCTGGCTGTGTATCATCCCCCCCTTCCCAACCTCCGGCACGCCCCGCTCTGGCCTCACAATCACCCCCAGTGCGCCCAGCTTGGTGTCCCGGTGCCCCCCCCACAAGTGACCACCCTGTCCCCTTCCCGGCGGGGCGCAGGCATCCAGAAGGGTCCCCGCTCCGACTTCGACATGGCCTACGAGCGCGGCCGCATCTCGGTGTCGCTGCAGGAGGACAGCACCGGTGCCATGGCCGCCTTCTCCCGGGTAAGGCCGTGGCCCGCCGCGTCCCCCCCCCACCCCAAAATCCGCTTCACCCTCAACGCAGAGCGGTGCTGGACCCGTCCCTCGCCCCCCTCAGTCCGTCTCGCACGAGCCCAAGGAGCGCAAGTCGGTGACGGTGGAGGAGCAGCCATCGGGCGTCTACCGCTACCACTACTGCGAGGACGACTCGGCGAGCGGGGACTGGCCCTTCGGGCCCTACCAGGGCCGCCAGACCAGCGCCATCTTCGAGGCTGCCAAGCGGGAGCTGGTCAAGCTGATGAAGGTGGAGGTGAGAGCGCAAAGGGAGATCTTGGCATCCTGGTGGTTCCCTGTCACCTCGTGGTGCTCCCCGTCGGCTTGTTTTGGGGCTGCGTGGCCTCGTGGTGGGCTCCCATCACCTCACGGTGGGCTCCCATCACCTCCTGGTGGGCTCCCGTCACCTCACGGTGGGTCCCCGTCACCTCCTGGTGCTCCCCGATGCCTCCTGGTGGGTCCCATTGTCTCATGCTGGTCCTCCATGGCCTCTTGGAGGGTTCTGTTTCCTCGTGGTGGGCTCCCATCACCTTGTGGCAGGCCCCTGCGGTCTCGTGGTGGTCCCAATCACTTTGTGGTAGTTTTCCTTTGGCTTTCTGGTGGTCCCTATCACCTCAGGTGAAATCCTTCTTCTACCCAGGACCCTTCTCTGCTCAACAATCGTGTTTTGCTCCATCATGCGAAAGCCGGGACGGTCATTGCCCGTCAAGGGGACCAGGTAGGTCTGGGTTTTGTGGGGCTGATGTGACATCTTGCTCTCCCTACCGCGTATTTGCATGGGGTGCCTGCCCTATGGGTTTGGGGGGGGGCAGGAACCATCCCCAGAGCTGCCGAGGGTGCAAAACCCCATAGTGAAGAGGAGCAGAAGAAACCCCAAGCGTTGCTGGTGGGGTCCCCTTGGTCCCTGGGGGGTGATCGAGGCAGGGTCCCGGTGACGGGGCAGCGTTTCGGCAGGATGTGAGCCTCCACTTCGTGCTGTGGGGCTGCCTGCACGTGTACCAGAGGATGATCGACAAGGCGGAGGACGTCTGCCTCTTCCTGACGCAGCCCGGCGAGATGGTGGGGCAGCTGGCCGTGCTCACCGGCGAGCCCCTCATCTTCACCATCAAGGCCAACCGCGACTGCACCTTCCTCAAGATCTCCAAATCGGACTTCTACGAGTGAGTCCCGAGCACCAACGAAGGCGTTTTGGTGCTGGAGGGGGGGTTCTGGGACGAGCACAGCTCAGCATCTACGGTGGCGGCATCTCTTGGGGCCGCCACCGTGTCCCCCAGCTGCTGTCGGTCCGTAGGATCATGCGGGAGCAGCCCAGCGTGGTGCTGAGCGTGGCCCACACCGTGGCCGCCCGCATGTCGCCCTTCGTGCGCCAGATGGACTTCGCCATCGACTGGATGGCGGTGGAGGCCGGCCGGGCGCTCTACAGGTGGGTGCCCCCCACCTCGGCTCGGTAGGGACCCCCTTGGCACGGGGGTGACGTCCCTTTGGTGGCGTCCCCAGGCAGGGCGACAAGTCGGACTGCACCTACATCGCGCTCAACGGGCGCCTCCGCTCCGTCATCCAGAAGGGCAGCGGCAAGAAGGAGCTGATCGGGGAGTACGGCCGCGGGGACCTCATCGGCGTGGTGAGACCCGTGCTGGCGCCGGGACGCGCGGTACCTCGTGGCTCCCCGTCTCAGATACACGTCGTCTTCTCCAGGTGGAAGCCCTCACCCGGCAGCCCCGTGCCACCACGGTCCACGCGGTCCGGGACACGGAGCTGGCTAAGCTGCCCGAGGGCACCTTGAACAACATCAAGCGTCGGTACCCCCAGGTATCCCCAAAATCCTGCCCTGCAGGGGGAGCAAAATGGGTTGTGCTGGGGGGTCCCAACCGTACCCCCATGGGAAGATGGATCAGACGGGATGGATCTTCTCTGTCAAAACCCAAAATGGAGAAGGGATCAACACGAGTATGGCAGAGGAGTGCTTCTGGAGAAGCCTTGAAACCTCACCAACCTCAACATTTCGTGAGATTTGAGAGGTTGGAGAGATGCTGGTACTGGTGTTCATGGCTTGGTCCTGCTGAAGTCTGGAGACCTCCCATGTTGGAGATCCCTATGCCAGGGTATGCTGGTCCTTCCAGAGGAAGGAGCACGTCCCAGTATCCCAACTGGTGGTTCTGACACCCATTAAAACCATCTTCAATTAAAGAATTAAGGCAGTGATGAGAGCTGGCAAGGGAAAAAGGCTGGTGTCCTAAAGGGATGTTCTTCGCTGAGGTCCCCAAGGATGGGTATTGGTGGTGGTGGCACCCAAAAAAGCACATGGGCTGCTGGTTCTGGTCCTGCTCCGGGGTGTTAATGTGTCTCTGGCTCAGGGAGCCCCACCAGCTCTGATGGTTGTCCCCTTCCTTGTCCCACAGGTTGTCACCCGTCTCATCCACCTCCTGAGCCAGAAGATCTTGGGAAACCTCCAGCAGCTCCGCGGCCCCTTTGCAGGTGGGTCCCAAAGGGATGAAGGACAGTGGGGACAAGGTGACAAGGGGTGCACCTTTCTGGAGCCGGTGGCTGTCATCAGAGCAGAGTCCAGAAAGTGTCCCCTGCCCCGTCACGCTGTCCTCCTGCTGCCACCGCATCTCCTCGTCATGCAGGCTCTGGTTTGGGCATGGCCTCCAGCTCGGAGCCCACCAACCCTACCAGCAACCTGTCAACGGTGGCGGTGCTGCCGGTGTGCGACGACGTGCCCACGGCCGCCTTCACGCTGGAGCTCAAGCACGCGCTTAATGCCATTGGTGAGTGCTGGCATGGCAGCAGCAATCGTGGCACAGTGGTGGCCGTGGCATGGAGGTGACCATGGTGTGCTGGTGACCCCAGGCCACGATATGACATTGACAGCAGCCCCATGGCGTAGCAGTGACCATGGCACGGTGGTGACCACCGCTCCGTGGCATGCCAATGGCCATGGGAGGGTGCTGGAAGCCCATGGTGTGGTGGTGACCGTGGCTTGGTGGTGATTGGAACCCCATGGCACGGTGTTGACCATGCTGGTGACTGCGTCTTGGTGACGACCGTGGCCACACGACATCGCAGTGACCACAGTCCTACCTCTCCCAGGTCCCACGCTGCTCCTCACCAGCGACATCATCCGCGCTCGACTCGGCTCCTCGGCGCTCGACAGGTAACTCCCGGCAGGAGGGACATCGCCGGCAACCCAACGCCGTGCCGCGTCTGACCCCTCCATCCCGGCAGCATCCAGGAGTACCGCCTGTCGGGCTGGCTGGCGCAGCAGGAAGACATCCACCGCATCGTGCTCTACCAAACCGACTGCACCCTGACGCCGTGGACCGTGCGCTGCATCCGTCAGGCCGACTGCATCCTCATCCTAGGCTTGGGCGACCAGGAGCCGGCGCTGGGAGAGGTGAGGGGTGGGTGGCAGGGGGTGCCCGGCAGGGACAACGCAGCGCCGTGCCGCTGATGTCCTCTGCAGCTGGAGCAGATGCTGGAGAACACGGCGGTGCGCGCGCTGAAGCAGCTCATCCTCCTGCACCGTGAGGACGGCCCCAGCCCATCCCGCACCGTCGAGTGGCTCAACATGCGGAGCTGGTGCTCGGGCCACCTGCACATCAAGTGTCCCCGACGCGTCTTCTCCCGTCGCAGCCCCGCCAAGCTGGTAAGGAGCCACCGCCGCGCGCCCCCCAGCCCCGGGTGTCCCCTGCGCTCTGCTGCCATCGTCACCCATTGTTCCCTGTCCCCAGCGGGAGATGTACGAGAAGGTGTTTGAGAAGAGCGCCGATCGGCACAGCGACTTCTCCCGCTTGGCGCGGGTGCTCACCGGTAACACCATTGCCCTTGTCCTGGGGGGCGGCGGAGCCAGGTGGGTGCTGCGCTGGGGCAGGGAGGGGTGGCCCGCTCCGGAGACCGCTCCCATTCCCCCTCCTTATTGTTCCCCACCTCCTCTCCTCCGTCTGCTTCCCCTCGGCCAGGGGCTGCTCCCACATCGGGGTGATCAAGTCGATGGAGGAGGCGGGGATCCCCATCGACATGGTTGGAGGCACCTCCATCGGCTCCTTCATCGGGGCGCTGTACGCCGAGGAGCGCAGCGCCGTGCGCACCAAGCAGCGGGCGCGCGAGTGGGCCAAGGTGGGAGCCTGGCGAAGCGGGGCAGGGGCACGCACCCAGCCCTCACCATCACCGTTTTGGGTGGATGGCAGCACAGCGCCCTGCCTGCCTGGGGCCAGCCATGGCCAGGGTGTTTCTAAAGCACCTTCCTATCCTCTTCCTGTTCCTCTTCCTTTTCTTCTTCCTCTTTTTTGCCCTCCTTATATTTTCTCCTTTCTTTATTTTCTCCTTTCTTTTATTTCTCCTTCTCTCCTCCTCCTTCTCCTCTTTTTTCCTTCTCCTTTCCTTTTTTCTCCTTCTTTCCTTTCCTCCTCTTCCTCCTCCTCCTCCTCCTCCTCCTTCCTCCCCTACCTCCGCCTCCAGTGCATGAATTCGGTGTTTGAGACCGTCCTGGATCTCACCTACCCCATCACCTCCATGTTTTCGGGCTCAGCCTTCAACGCCAGCATCAACAAGGTTTTCCAGGACAAGCAGATCGAGGTGCGCCCCGCGGCCCTTCCCAGGGCTGCACCCACCCACAGGGGGTCCCAGCTGGCTCCCCGCCCCACCGCCACCGTCCCCACGATGTCACCCACCTCGTCTTATCCCCACAGGACCTTTGGCTTCCCTACTTCAATGTCACGACTGACATCACGGCCTCAGCCATGCGGGTGCACACGGACGGTAAGAGCTCCCCAGGGAACTGGGGATGCTCTCTGGCACCACCATGTCTCCCCGTGTGGGCACCCTCCTTACCAGCACCCCAAAAACGGTGCCACTGTCATCCTGGCAAGCAAAGGGCTCGGAGCCCGGGCAGTGGTGGTGTCCCAAGGCCACACAATGCTGGTAACCAGCAAAGCTCAGCTCCCCTGAGCTATGCCCCACGTCCTTGATGGGGTTGGCAGCAGAATTGGGGTGTGGAGCTGCCCCCCCTGAGTGTGCACGTCCCCTCTAACGTATCTGCTCACCACTAACCCCAGTAACCCTCACTCACAGCATGGGGGTGTGGGGCTGTCCCGCTGGGGACAACGTGGTGGTGGTGGTTGGGACAATGTGATGATGGTGGGGACAACGTGATGGTGGTGGGACAACGTGATGTTCTGGGGATGTGGTGGTGGTGGGGACAACGTGATGGTGAGGACAACCTGCTGGTGGGGTCATCGTGGTGGTGGTGATGGGGACGTTGTGATGGGGACGATGCAGTGGTGGTGATGGGGACCACGCGGTGGCGGTGGTGGGGATAACGTGGTGGCTGCCCCTCATCCTTGCCTGGTGCTGGAGCTCACCTGGGACATTGAGCCGTCCATGGGGCGCACGCGGTGGTTTGTAGACTGCCTGGCTCTTGCTCCACCTGCTCCTCTGGCCTCTAATGCCAACTAATTCCCACTCACCACCCCTAACCTTCTGTCCTTCCCCATCCCAGTGTGGCCAAGGTGTTTTCCCCAGCGTGGCTCGCTCTTGGGACTAAAAACACCCCACCGGTGCCAGCAGCCTCGGTCACCTGCTGCCGGGGGCTCGTGCTTGTCCCGTGCCCCCAGGACCATGACCGTGTCCTCTCCCTCCGGCAGGCAGCGTTTGGCGCTACGTCCGAGCCAGTGCATCCTATACCCCCTACCTGCCTCCGCTCTGCGACCCCAAGGACAGCCACTGGCTCGTGGACGGCTGCTATGTTAACAATGTCCCAGGTCAGCATCTCCCTCGCTGGGGCTACCGGCCCCCCAAAAACACCCCGTTTCCCCACCCAAAAATAAAAATAAAAAACCAACACACAAAACAACCCCACATCCCATCCCAGGTGGAGCCATTCTAGGCTTTGTAAACGGCCAGTCAGGGTGCGTGCCGCCCCGGTGGGTGCCTCTGCCACCCATGGGTGCCCACCGGACCCCCATGGGGTGCAGACGTCCCCCGGCAAGGGCAGGGGCGAGGGGCAGCCCCCTGGGGGCTCAGGCAGGCGTGGGGCGGGCCGTGCTCACTGCGTTTGTTCCCCGCCGGCGCAGGCTCGCTCTGGCGGTACGTGCGAGCCAGCATGACCCTTTCTGGGTACCTACCGCCACTCTGCGACCCCAAGGACGGCAACTTGCTGATGGACGGTGGTTACATCAACAACCTGCCAGGCAAGTAGCGCCCCACCAGCATCACCGCCACCGCCCGCCACAGCCGACACGGCTCCAGGTCCGGTCCCGGTGGCGGGCGGTTGGGTGGGAGCCGTGTGCCCACCAAGGGAGGGGTCTTCAGTGGTCTTCGATCCACCGTTGAGGCTGGATCTGGGCCGTCTCGCATGGTTTTGCGTTGATTCTTGGTGTCTTTGGCATTGGGCACCCTCTCTGCATCTTCATCCTAGTTCCTGTGCAAAAGCCATCCATCTGTCTTGTGTCGTCTCTTGGTGTCCTCAGCACCAGGTGGCTTCCAAGGGCATCTTCGTGTTTCTTCAAATCCCAGACGTGTCCCTTCGTCTTGCATCATACTTGGTGTTGGGTGTCCTCTTGGGGCATCTTCATCCTCCTTCATGTACAAAAATTCACACGGTGTTGTCAGCTCTGGGTGTCCTCAGCACCAAGATGATCCCAGATCATCTTCACTCTTCATGCACAAAAAATGTCCCTCTGTCTTGCATCACCCCTGGGTGTCCTCAGGACTGGGTGCCTTCCTAGAGCACCTTCATGCTCCTTCTCCTGCCAACCCCTTTCATCCAACCTGCGTCATCCTCTCCTGATGTCCTCAGCACCGTGTGCCTTCCCAGGGCATCTCCATCCTTCTTCACATGCAAGCCGTCTCCCTTCATCGTGTGTCATCTCTTGGCATCTGTGGCACATGTTGCCCTCCCAGAGCATCTGCATGCTCCTTCGCATGCCAACCACCTCCATCCATCTCGCATCAGCCTCTCATCCTCGTGTTCTCAGCACTAGATGCCCTCCCTGGGCATCTCTGTCGTCCTTCCCATGCAAGACAGCTCGATCTATCTGTTACCATCTCTTGGTGTCTTTGACACCAGGTGCCCTCCCAGGACATCGACATACTCTGCAAGCCACCTCCCTCCATCCTACACCTTTTGGTGTCTTTGGTACTGGCTGCCCTCCTGGGACATCTTTGTGCTCCTTCATGCACAAACCAACTTCAGCCACCCTGAGTCATTGTTTCTGGATGTTTTTTGCCCTCCTGGAGCATCTCCGTTCTTCTTGACATGCAAGTCACCTTCCTCCCTGTTGTAACATCATTTCTTGATGTCCACAGTACCAGGTGTCCTCCTGGGACATCTCCATCTCCCTCCATATTCCAGCTGTCTCCATCTGCCCTGCATCGTATCCTGGTGTCCTTGGCACCGGGTGCCCTCCTGGGGGTCCCTCCACGCTTCTCATCCCTCCGTGGACGCCGCACCTTGCCTGCAGCCTCCTGTCACCTTTACACACGCAGCAGGTTGCAACGCTGCTCTGCTCCCCACTGGCACATCATGCCACGGGGCTCCTACCCCCAAATCCAGCACCCACGGGACATTCCTCATCCCCCCCACGAGCCCTCAGCATGGCTTTGCCATCCAGCCCATGGTCGGGACCGATCCCTCGCCCTGCTCCGCTTGTGCCACCGCCTCTCGTGGTGGGCTCGGACTGGGGAAAACCAGGGTGCTGCCGACCCAGCTTCGTTTTTTCCCACCCTGCAGCTGACATCGCCCGCAACATGGGTGCCAAGACGGTGATCGCCATCGACGTGGGCAGCCAGGACGAGACGGACCTGTGCAACTACGGGGACAGCCTGTCAGGCTGGTGGCTGCTCTGGAAACGCCTCAACCCCTGGGCTGAGAAAGTCAAGGTGAGGAGCAGCGTGAGGGATGTGAGGACAGCAGTGGGGACGGTGCAGGCAGGGCGCTGAGCTCCCTGCCCTCGCAGGTGCCCGACATGGCAGAGATCCAGTCGCGGTTGGCCTACGTGTCGTGCGTGCGGCAGCTGGAGGTGGTGAAGTCCAGCTCGTACTGTGAGTACATCCGCCCCCCCATTGACCGCTTCAAGACCATGGATTTCGGCAAGTTCGACGAGATCTACGTGAGTCGGGGATGGAGAGCCTGTGGGGGTGGCCTGGACTATCAACAGGGTGCCTCAAAGTCATCGGTTGGGGTTCTTCAGCCATCCTCTGGGGTGTTCTGGGCGTTGATTGGGGTGCCCCAGCCACTAGTGGGGTGCTTCTGGCATTGATTGGGGTACCTCGAGCATCTGTTGAGCATCCAGGCCATTAGCAGTGTGTCCTGGTCATCAGGTAGGGTCACCCAGCAATGAACTGGGTGACCCAGCCACCATTTAGGGGTGCTTTGGCCCATCAGTTGGGGTGTCCTGGTCATTGATTGGGTCTCCTAGTCATTAACAGCATACCCCAGGCCATCATTTGAGACATCTCGGTTATTTCTGGGGTTCCCCAGCAACTGGTTGGGATGTCTTTGCCTTCAGTTGAGTGTCCGAGCCATTAGTTGGGTGCCCTGGCCATTAATGGGGTCACTGGACCATCATCTAGGGTTGCCCAAGCTATCATTCAGGGTGCCTGGGCCATCAACTGCAGCATCCTGGCCATCATTTGAGGTACCAGGGTCATCATTCAGGGTCCCCAGGTCATTGTTTAGGGTTTCTTGGCTACCATTCGGGATGCCCTGACCATCGGTTGGGTGCCCCAGCCATCAATTGGGTGTCCCGTGCCATCGGTTGGGATGTCCTAGCCATCAGCTGGGATCCTGGGCCATCTTTTGGGGCGCCCCATGCCATCATTTGGGGTGCCCAGGCCATGAACGGGCTGCGGTCGCTCTCCCTGCAGGACGTGGGGTACCAGCACGGCAAGGTGGTCTTCGACGGTTGGAGCCGGGGCGACATCATTGAGAAGATGGTGAAGGACCGGCGCTCGGCCGACTTCTACGAGAGCAAACGCATGGACGTGAGCAGGGGTGGCCGCGGGGTCTGCAGGTGGCAGGGGCTGCATGGGACCTGCCCCAGGGCACGTCCCATGCCCCCCCAGTACCTTTCCACCGCCTTACCCATCCCACGTCCCCCATCCTCGTCCCTCTCATGGTTGGGGGCGCATCTCGGACACCTTCCCCCCCCCGCCCCGTAGGTGCTCACGTGCCCCAGCGCCGGCTTCACAGACCTGGCAGAGATCATCTCCCGCATCGAGCCCGCCAAGCCCTACCCATCGGATGGCTACGCGGACGGTGAGCAGGGGACAGGCTGCAGGGTTGGGGGCCCGATCCAGGCTTGGGGCCTGACTCTGAGCCCCCCCCTCTTTCCCTCCCCAGAGGAGTCCGACTACCTCACCGAGTATGAGGACGAGGGGCCGGAGCTCACGCGGGGCGAGGAGGAAGCGTTTGCCCCGACCGAGTGGCCCGGAGCTGGCACTTTGGAGGCTGTGAGTGCTCCCCGACCACAGGGACCCTCCAAAATGAGGCCCCTCAGAGCTTGGGGGCTCCCAGGGGTGCCCCAACCCCCTGCATGGAGGGAGTAACATGGGGCAGACCCTGGCCCCAGTTCTGGAGAACCCCCAGAATGGGGTGTCCTGCGGTCTGGAGGCCCCCAAAGGTGTGCGTGGAGGGGGTTACATGGGGCAGAGCTCCCCAGCTGGGAGCTGATGGGTGCTGCGCCGTGTCCCCATCCCGGTGTCCCCCACGTGTCCCCTCTCTCCCCAGGAGGATGAGAAGAGCCTGCGGCACCGCCCGAGCCCAGCCCGAGCCTCCTCCACGTCCCACACCTGAGCCCAGATGGCACTGAAGGAGCCCAAGAGCCCCCCCGGGTGATGCCCTGGCACTACCTCCGTGCCCCAGGGCCCCCCCGATCCCCTCTTCCATGGCCGCTTCCCCGGCCAGGGCTCAGCCCCGTGGCACTTTCCCACTCGCCCCAGGCTTGTCCCCGCTACTGTCCCCAAGCTGGGGTGACAACAGGGGCTCCAGGGACCCCTCCCCTCCCTTTCCCCCATCCTGCACTGTTGCACTGGCCCAAATCCCCCCTCCGTGGCCTGGCCCTGCCCTGCTTTGCCGCAGGACCGACCTCGTGGTGGGGGGAGAAGTGACTGCTGTATATTTTCTTTTTTTTTTTTTTTTTTTTAATTATTATTATTTAAAACAAACCTGGCCCTGTTTCTCCTGCGGGAATAAAGCTTCAAGGGTGGGGGCTGGTGGTGGCCAGCAGACAACAACCACCAGGTGACACCACCAACTGCCCCCGTGGTGCTGGTGGCCGCGGCATGGTGCAAGACAAAGGCCGTACGAAACCAGCAGGGAGGAATAATCCCCACAGCGGCAGCGGCGTCACCCGTGGGTGCTTCTCCGGCGTCAGTCGGCGCCGGTGTGCACCAGCTGGTGCCGCAGCAGCATGGCGCTGAGGGCGAAGGCTTTGCCACGCTGGCCGCAGGGGAAGGGCCACTCCCCCGTGTGCGCCAGCCGGTGCCGGGCAAGGTGCGCCCGCTGCCGGAACCGCTGCCCGCACTCGCCGCAGGCATGGGGCCGCTCGCCCGTGTGGGTCTGCGCATGCCGGGCCAGCGTGGAGCGCAGGGCGAAGGCTTTGCCGCACTGCAGGCAGCAGTGGGGGCGTCCCGCATCGTGGGCGCCCTGCTGGCGCTGGGCCAGGTGGGCGCTCTGCCGAAAACGCTGCCCGCACTCGGCGCAGGCGAAGGGCCGCTCGCCTGTGTGCGCCCGCTGGTGCACCAGCAGCCCCGCGCTGCCAGCGAAGGCTTTGCCACACTCGGCGCAGGCAAAGGGTCGCTCGCCCGTGTGGCCACGCCGGTGCATGGCCAGCGCCGCCTGGTCCCAGAAGCCGCGGCTGCGCTCGGCGCAGGAGAACGGGCGCTCGGCCCCGTGCAGCGCCTGGTGCCGCAGCAGCGTGGTGCTCGCACCAAAGTGCTTCCCGCACGCCCTGCAATGGAAAGGACGAGCTGCCACCGCCGCAGGGTCCTCGCCGTCACGCTGGCTTGGCTCCACCGTGGCACCCTCGCCTTGGGGCTGTGGGTCCTGTTCGGTGCTGCCGGCGTCGGCCGTGTCCTGGTGCTGTGGCCCCGAGCGGGTGCTGCTGGTGCCTGCCCCATCCTGGTGCTCCGGCACTGGGCTGGCATCGTCGTGGTCCTGGCACCCCAGCACCGCTTCGGTGATGCTGGTGTCCGCTCGCTCCCCACCTCGCGTCCCCAGATCGCTGGCTGCAGGGTTGCGGGGTCGTGTCCCCCCCACCTTGGCACTGCTGGTGGCCGCCTGGTCCTGGCGTCGTGTCCCCAGATCAGCCCTGGCCCAACACTGCAGCATCGCCCCGGCACTGCCGGTGTCAGCTCGGCGCTGCTGCCAAGCACTCGGTGCTGGCACGGTGACCCCAAATTGCCGCTGCCCCTTTCCGTGCCCTTGCGGCACCCCGGTGTGGCTTCGGTGCTGCCGGTGGCCTCCTGGGTCCCATCTGCGGCACAAGGAGAGGGGAGTGAGCAGGCAGCACCCTACGGTGCCACCCTGGGGGCACCCCAAAAAGGGGGCACCCTGGGTGTCCGCCACCCCCCAGTACCGTGATGGGGAGCCGGGGACCAGACCCAGCTGCCAGCGGGGCCACCGGTGCTGGGCACAGCCCCGTCCCATTCCCGGTTGCATCCCCCGGTAACCGCACCCCAGCACCCCCCACACCGCCCCTTCCTCCCCGGTACCGGTCTCCCTCCCCCTTACCGGCTCCCTTTGCTCCCCGGTACCGCCTCCTCCCGGTCCCGAGCGCAGCGCACCGGGGCTGGGGTCCCCCGACCCCGGCTCCCCCCGGTCCCGGTGCCGGTGCCGGTGCCGGGGGCTGCGCTCGGCTCCGCCTCTCGGCGGCTCCGCTCCCACCGTTGCGGCGCCTCCTGGGGGCTGCGGGACTCGCTGCAGCGCCCCGGGGGTGCGCGGACACGCGTGGGCGTGGGGATCCCTCCTGGGGAGGGCAGAGGGGACGTGGGGGGGGGTCCTTGTGGGGACGTGCATGGGGGGGGAGGACAGGGACGGGCAGGGGGACGGGGACAGGCGTGGGGACACCCAGCACCGCCACAGCATGCTTGTCACGGTGGTGGGGTAGCCCATGGGACAGCCGTCACTGTGGGACACCCGACAGCACCACGGGACACCCAGAAGCACCACGGGACGCCCAGAACCACTATGGGACATGCGGCACCACCACGGGACACCCAGAGCCACCACAGGACACCCAGAGCCACCACGGGTCACCTGTCACCACCGCAGCGGGCGCCCACTGCCACTGGGCGCGATAAGCTGGGTGCTGGCCGTGGCTGGGGAGCTGTGGCCGAGGCTGGTGGGTGCTGATAGCACCCAGCTCTTCCTGCACCCCCGGAGATGACGTGGGGCTGGGTGTCCGTGTCCCTCCCCCCCCCCCTTGGGGACACCCAGATCACCCATGGGTGCTGGGCCGGGTGTGGGTGCAGCTGGGTGTGGGTGGACACCAGGGCCGTGTTAGGTATGGGGACACCCTGGGCACGGGCACGCAGCAGGCTTGGGAACACCCCATGGTGCACTCGAGGCGTGGGGACACCCTGGATGCAGTCATGGGTGTGCCCAGGTCCCCAGTGTGGCACCCATGGGTGCAGCCTGCAGGCTCCATGACCCTCCTTGTGCCGAGACCCCCCCCCCAGGGACATTGCCGGGGACTGTCACAGGCAGTGTCACCTCCGGCCAAGCCCTGGGATGTGGGGAGGAAGCTGTGGGTGCTCGCGGGCCCCTCGGAGGCCCATCCCCAAGGCAGGGGCACATCCGGACCCCCCCTTCCTCAGGCATTATCAGCGGGGACACCCGTGGGGAGAGCTCAGCGGTGCCGCGGGGACGATGTACGGCAACATCGAGCCCAGCCAGCCCAGGGAAGGGCAGAAATGGGTGCTGGGGCCTGGCGGCAAGGAAGGTAGGGAGCACCCCGGGGTGCTGGCTGGGGTGGGGGGCAAGCCCAGCGGTCCCCAGTTCATGCCCCGAGCCTGTCCCTTTTGGGATCTGAGGAGGGGTCCCCAGGGCAGATGGCGGCACCAAAGGGGATCCCCATTTCCATCCCCGCTGCCCGCAGGCAAACCCTGGGACTCTGGTACCCAATGGGGGGTCCCCAGGGTGGTGACATGGGGGGGAAGCCCCCATCATGGTGCTTGACGGGGGTCCCCAGGGCTGGTGGTGGCACCAGAGGGGAGGGGATCCCCCACAGGCACCATCCCTGCTGCCCCCTCTCCAGCCTGCAGCGACCCGTGCCCCGCGGAGGAGAACCCCTATGAGCCCCTCGACCCCCCCATCGCCGTGCCGAGCCGCAAGCACCTTCCTGACCCCCCAGGTGAGCCCACCCCTGTTGGGATGAGGCCGTGCAGCCCGAATCGGGGCCCTGCAGCCCCGTCGGGACCGGCCGTCACCCCCTCACCCTCCCCAGCGCGCCTGTGCTGCTCCCAGGAGAGGCTGGTGCTGGTGGGCGCCGTGGCCCTGGGGGTCTCGGTGCTGCTCAACGTCCTCCTCCTCGCCCTCGGCTCACGGCGCAGTGAGTACCGGGGGGCCACAGCGGCTCTCCCACCCTGAGAGACAATGCTGGGGCTGCTGGGGGCAGCGTTAAGGTGATTGGGGGACCCCCCCAGCACGGTGACCCTTTGCCCCCCCCCAGTCGCAGCCCTGACGGTGGCCCTGGATGAAGCGGAGACGGTGAAGCAGCCGCTCAACGTGGGTGCGTGCCCGTGCTGCGTCCCTGTGCCGCGTCCCCCCCCCCCATTTCCACGGTGTCACCGTCTCCCCGGGCCCCATTTCTCCACCGTCCCCCTCTCCGCAGCCTCCGCGCCCTTCCTGCTGTACAACGAAGCGCACAACAAGTGCGTGGAAGCGCGCGGGCGGCAGCTGACGGCGGCGCCGTGCCGGCCCGAGGCCGAGGGGCAACGCTTCCAGTGGCTCCCCGGGGACCGGCTGCGGAGCGCGGCGGGGTCCCGCTCCTGCGTGACGGCGGCCAAGGAGAAAAACCTGTCCACGGTGTGGCTGCAGCCGTGCCGGGAGGACGGCAGGCTGCAGCGCTGGGAGTGCCGCGACGGCACGCTGCTGGCGCTGGCCGGCCACGATCTCTATTTCAATTACGGCCACAACCAGTACCAGACCGTGATGCTCTACATTGGGGACCGCGAGTGGAGCCGCTGGGTTGCTCACGGGAGCAAGGACAACGTCTGCTCGCGCTCCAGTCAGTCCCCGACTGCTGATATTTAGGGCCTTGCCCGACCCTAAATGGGCTGAAACGCAGCCCCAGCCTGGCAGGGATATGGCTTAAGAGAAGCCCAGACGGCAACGGGGCCCTAACCCAGGCCTAATCCTAAATGATTTGAGTTAAGCTAACCCTAAAGAAGTCCGAACCCTAGTGGAGTCCTAGCCCAGCTAACCCCAACCCAGTTGGAAACCTAAATATAGAGGACTCAAGCTAAACCCAAACCCCAAAGGGACCCGAACCCCGTTACAGCTCTAATTATATGGGATTTAACCTAATCCTAGCCTAGCCTAAACCCCAACAGGGCTCCACCCAGACCTAACCCGAAACATACAGGATTTAACCCCAAACCTAGCAGGGCTCTAACCCTACCCCTAACCCAGCAGGGATCCTGGCAGCTCCCGCAGCCCTACCAGGGGGGGTGACCCCCTTTCTGCGTCCCCTCCCCAGGTTGCCCCCCTTGCTCCAGAGGCTGGACCTATTTCGAGGGCTCGTGCTATTTCCGCTCCACGACACCGAGCACCTGGGAGACGGCGCGGGGCTTCTGCTCGGCCCTGGGCACGCGGCTGCTGGAGGTGGACAGCGCCGAGGAGCAGGTGAGGGGGGCAGAACCCGGCCCCCACGAGCCTCTCGTGGACCCCAAACCCCTGTCCTGGACTTCAGGGCCTGCTCTGAGGTCACCCCACGCCACCTTTTCCTGCTGAGCATCCAGCTCTTACTTTTATTCTCTAAACACTCAGATGCTCTGCTTTTTACCCAAATTCTGTCCTTTCAACCCTGAATTTGCTCCAGTGTCCCGAGGCCCTAATTCTGCCATCCCTGACCCCATACATCCTCTAACTGGCCCCCAGCACAAAAAAAAAAAAAAAAAAAAACCACAAAATTTCCCCCGTCTCCTCACTCCTGAGCAGAGGTGGTGCTGGTGGCACCGAGCCCTGCTGTCCCCAGCTGTCCCCAAGGATGTGCAGGGGTCCTTCGGGGGGGGGGATCTGCACCAGGGTGACCCTGCCTCTGCCCCCAGAATTACATCAAGACCTTTCTGCGAGCCTCCTCCTGGCTGGGCATCACGGATAAAGAGGTCGAGGGCACCTGGAAGCGGGCAGACGGCACCATCCTGCCCAAGGAGCGCAGGTACAGCCCGACGGGCGCTGGGGACAGGGCGAGGGGGGCTTGGGGGTGTGGAGGGGGCCACCCCCTAAGCCGTGACATTTCCCCCCCCCCCCCCGTCACAGCTCCTGGCACAGGGACGAGCCCAACGGCGGGCAGCAGGAGAATTGCGCCGTGGTGCGCGTGGACGGCACGTGGTTCGACTACCCCTGCACGAGTCAGCTCCCCTGGGTGTGCGAGGGGCAGCCCTGAGAGTGCAGGGGGGGGCACCTCGAGGGTCGTCCCCCCCCCCCAAGTCCCCGTCACTGCCCCACGCCACATCTGCCCTGCAGCCCCGCAGCACCGCAGCTCGCCGCTTCGGCCTCCAGCACCTCCGCTCCCTCCGGGTCCTCCGGGCGAGATTTGGTGTTGGGGGCGCACCGGGGGGGGTCCCTGTGGGATAATAAATGGGTGCACAGAGTGAGGGTCCTGATCGGATGAGGGCCCCCCGATGGTGTGGGGGGGGTGGGTGCAGGCTGCCCTGGGGTGTCGGCGTCCCCCCGGGGGAGCAGCGGTGATTTCGTGGGTGATGCCACATCGGAGCCCTCTGCAGATGTGGGGTGGAGGGGTCTTGCCCCCCTCCCAGGTTCCCCAAATCATCTCCAGGCACCCAAATATCCTCCCAGCCTCCCCAAATACCCCCCCAGCCTCCCCAGACACCCTCCAGACCCCCTAAATACCCCTCCAGGCTCCCCAAACACCCCCCAAGGCTCCCCAAACACCCTCATGCCCCCCCAAACACCCCCCACAGCCTCCCCAAATCCTCCCCAACCCCCCCTTAGACCCTCCCATGGCTCCCCATAACCCCCCCAGCGCCCCCCCCCCCCAAGGCCCCCCCCAGCCGGGGGACGCGGAGACCGGGGCCGGGGGGTGCTAGAACCGGGGCGGGGGGGTCCCGGCCTGTAGTTACCGGGAGCCCCGTGGGGTTTTGGGGGGGGTCCGGCTCGGGGGGGGGTTCCGGACTACAGCTCCCGGCAGCGCTCCCGGCGGCATCCCAGGAATTCGCTCCGCGGATGGCGCCGCCGCCGCCGCTCCAGGCCCCGCCGTGCTGACCGGGGGGGGGGGTCCCGGGACCACCGGGAGGAAGGGGAGACCCCCGCCCAACCGGGCTGGGGGGGGGCCGGAGCGGGATAACTGGGGAGAAGCGGGTTAAAGGGAACCGGACCGGGCTGAACGGGACCGGACTGGGCTGAACGGGACCGGACTGGGCTGAACGGGACCGGACCCGGCTGAGGGGTCCCCGGGGGTGCCGAGGGGACCCCCGTCGGGGTGGGGGGGGGTGGGGGGGGTCCGGGCAGGGCCGATGGCGGAGCCGCTGCTGCGGAGGACCTTCTCCCGGCTGCGGGGCCGGGACCGCCCGCGCAGGAAGAAATCGGATGGCAAAGAGCGAGGTACGGAGCTGGGGAGGGGGCGAGGAGCCCAACACCCCCCCCCCTCGGGATGGAGACCCCACCTCAGTCCCTTTGGAGCCCCCCCCGAGTCCCTGGTGCAGCCCCCGAGGGCTCCGCATCACCCCCCGGGTCCCTGCTGTCCCCCCCGGGTCCCTGCTGTCCCCCCCCAAAAAGGGACCCTTGGGGTCCTGCCCTCCCAAAAAGGGATCCCTGGGGTCTAGCCCCCCAAAAAAGGGGTCGTTGGGGTTCAGCCCCCCAGGAATGAGACCCCTGGAGCCCTGTCCCCCAAGGAGAGGACCACTCGTTGTGAACCCAGCTCCCTCCTGCCCCCCAAGGGAGGGACCCCCAGTGTCACTCTGGGCCCCCCCCAAAGCTCCCCACCACCCCTTTTGCCCCCGAGGAAGGTTCCCCATCACCCCGCGTCCCTCTCTGTGCCCTGCAGGAGTTGGGGTGCCCCCCCTGCCCCGGGGTCCCCCCTGCCCCACATTTCTCGGGGTGCCCTACACCGAGCCGTGGGCTTGGCATCACTTGGGGGGGACTCCGGGGGAGGGGGCTATGGGGTGAAGGATGGGGTGGGGACCCTGCTGGGGGGCCTCCACCGATGCTGGCGCTCATTTGGGGTACCCGAGCTGGGGGCTGGGGTGGGTGGAACATGCCATGTGGGCGCTAGAGCCAGAATTGGGGTACGGGGGGGGGGGGGGCTCGCAGCACCCCCTGTTCACATCTTGGGAGGGTGGGGGGCTGTGACAGCACCTGGGAGGATTTGGCCCCACGGGGGTGCTCCGGTGGGACGGGGACCGGGACCGGGCACGGGTGCTGGTGTGACACGAGTGGGGACTGCTGTGGGGAGCACGAGGGGTGCAAGCGACCCGGGGTGCACAAACGCTCCGGGAGGGGTGCAGAAAATTGGGGGCGCACTGCTGAGCCCCCCACCCCCAGCCTGCGTGCGTGCAGGCAGGGGCTGCAGGCCACAGGGACGGAGGCAGAGCCATGCCCACCGGGATGCGGCCGTGTCCCCCATGGGGTGCAGCAGGGCTCGGCCGAGCCCCCCCCAGTCCTCCGGCGAGCCCCCCCGGGATGGTGGGAGCGCGGCGACGGGGCCGTCCGGCCGTAAACAGCCGGAAATCCCTCTTGGCAAGGGGCTGCGCGCAGCTGCCTCCGCGGCCCCGGCAGCGGATTCGGGGCTCGGAGTGGGGGGGTGGCCCCACGGGACGCTGGTGGGGACCCCCAGCGAGCCCCGGCCTTTCTCCCTCTCCGCAGAGCATCCTCCGCCAAGCCCCGACTCGCCGGCGGACCCCGAGGCGGCCCCGGTGTCACCGGAGCCGGCAGCGCCCCGCAAGCAGAACTGGGCCCGTTTCTCCTGCGGCGGCCGCGATGAGCCCAGCGGGAGGAGGGTGCCGGCTCCCAAAGCTTCCCCGGAGCTGGGGGAGGCCGGCGAGCTGGATCCGGCCACCAGCAGCCCCTGGCCAGGCCTGGAGCCCCCCGGCGAGGGGCCCCCGGAGCCGGCGGAGGAGGCCGAAGCAGAGAACGGCTCCGTGGAGCTCGGCGGCCCCGGCAGGAGCCCGGGGCACGGCGCCTACCTGCAGAGCCTGGAGCGGAGCAGCCGGCACTGGGTGCTCTCCTCGGCGAAGGCACCGGGGCTGGACGAGGCTGGTGGCGGTGGTGCCGAGGCCGAGGCCGGCGCGGCCGGCAGCGAGGGCGAGATCTGGTACAACCCCATCCCCGAGGACGAGGACCCTCCGAAAGCGAGTGGGGAGGACGTCCCCTGGGGGGGCAGAGGGGCGGCGGAGAGCTCCGGAGCCCGCGGCGCAGAGGAGCCGGCGGCTGGCAGGACGCAGGCCTGTGGTAAGGGGTGGCACAGAGCTGGGAGGGGGGAGAGGGGGGACAGTGGGGGCCCCTGGTTCCCCACAGCCCTTGTCGCCACGCAGGAGAGTGTCCCCTGGGCCCCACAGTCTCCATCTGCAGCGCCTTACGGTCTTTTTGTCTTTCTCTGGTGCCTCTGAGGCTTCCTGGACCCCGAGGTCCTCAGAGGCCGTGGTCCCTTGTCCCCAGGGTCTCCCGGACCCTGTGGTCCCTGTCCCTTCCTTGTCCCCCAGGCCGACATCCCCCAGAGTCCACAATCCTTGTCCCTTCCTGCCCAGCCCCCCCGGGATGATGTCCTTGAGACCTGACGGTCCCTGTCCCCACCCTGTCCTCAGGGACATCTGGACCCCGTGGTCCCCATGGTCCCCATCATCTTCGCCATCCCCCAGACACATCCCATAATCCCTGCCCCTTCCCCATAACCCCTGCCCCTTTCCCATCCCCCAAAACAGGACATTGTCCCCCAAACCCCACCAGGGTTTCCACCCCAGTCCCAGCCAGGCTCCCGGTACCCCCCCGGCTACCCGCTCACCCCTTCTCTCCCCCCAGCAAAGATGCCCATCCCCTGCGTGAGCCTGGGGACGGGGCTCTCCCCCCCGTCCCCCCCCGCCAGCCCCGGTGCCACCAAGAAAGGCCGCTCCCTCAGCAAAGTGAAGTCCCCGGGGACCGTGCGCCGCCTCTCCATGAAGATGAAGAAGCTGCCGGAGCTGCGGAGGAAGCTGAGCCTGCGCAGCCCCCGGCCGCGGGGCCAGGAGGGGGGCACCTCGCCCTCCGACGCCCGCAAGGAGTCCAGCAACGTCATCAGCCGCTACCACCTCGACACCAGCGTGGCCTCGCTGCCCCGCGCCAAAGCGGCCAGCAAGGGCGGCTACTTGAGCGACGGCGACTCCCCGGAGCTGCCGGCCAAAACCGGGGCGCACGCGGAGCCGGAGGAGGGAGAGAGCGGGCTGGACGTGGCCGCTTTCCGGCCCTACAGCTGCGGGGAGCTGCCCCGAGGCGGGCAGCACATCTCCGGGCTGGTCAGCGTCCACCTCTACGGCGTGCGGGACCTGAAGCCGCCGCGAGCCGAAGCCCGGGAGGTTTTCTGCGTGCTGCAGGTGGACGCGGCCAACCGGGCTCGCACGGCTCTGCTGCCCTGCAAGGCGGCTTTCCTCGGCCTCAACCACACCTTCAACCTGGAGCTGGAGAGCGCCCAGCTCCTCAAGGTGATCGTCTTCTCCTGGGACCCCTCCTCCTGCCGCAACCGCCTCTGCTGCCACGGCACCGTCGTCCTGCCCCACATCTTCCGAGGTGCGCGGCGGGGACGGGAGGGGAAGGTTTTGGATGGGGGGGGGGGGGTTCACGGCACGGCTCCCCACCGACCCCCTTCTGTTCTCCAGGCTGCCGGGCCCAGCAGCTGGCGGTGCGGCTGCAGCCTCGCGGTGTCCTCTTCTCCAAATTCACCCTGGTGGAGCAGTGGGACGGCCCCGGCGAGTGCGAGCCCCGCGTCTTCGGCGTGGAGCTGGGCCAGCTGGTGGAGAGGGAGAAGACGGCCACCAAGGTGCCCCTGCTGATCCAGAAGTGCGTGGCCGAGATAGAGAAACGGGGGCTGAAGGTGGTCGGGCTGTACCGGCTCTGCGGCTCGGCCGCCGTCAAGAAGGAGCTGCGCGACGCCTTCGAGAGGGACAGCGCGGCCGTGACGCTGTCCGAGCAGCTCTACCCTGACATCAACGTCATCACGGGTCAGTGCCCACCCCACGGGCCCCCCCTCAGCACCCACGGGGGGGTGGCCATGCTGATGTCCCCCCCCTCTTGCTCCTCGCCCGCAGGGATCCTCAAGGACTACCTGCGGGAGCTGCCCACGCCGCTCATCACCCCCACGCTCTACCACGTCGTGCTGGAGGCCATGGCCAAGCGGCCCCCCCGCATCCCCCCAGGCGAGCGGGACGCCGTCACCCTGCTCGACTGCCTGCCGGACGTCGAGAAGGTGGGTGGCTAGCCCTAAAACTGGGGGTTTTAGGACTAAAACTGGGGGTTTGCCGGGGCACCCCTCTCGGTCTGGGGCTCTCCGTCGCGCGTCACCACTGCGGTGTCCTTGTTTCTGGATGAGTGGCACGTCCTGGTGTCACCACCCCACCCCAAGCATTTTTTGGGGGGGATCTCTCCATCCCTAGTAGCCAAGCATTTATCTCCACGTCCTCGTTATTAGCTGTGTGGTTCAGCCCCAGTGACGGCAGGGAGCAAAACGTTTCCCCTCGGTGGCCCAGCACAGCCGGGGAACGTCACCCCAGGGGGTGTCCCCGCTGATGCCACCCTGTTCCCCAGGCCACGCTGACGCGGCTCCTGGACCACCTCAGCCTGGTGGCCTCCTTCCACGACTTCAACCGCATGAACCCGCAGAACATCGCCGTCTGCTTCGGGCCCGTCCTGCTCACCCAGAGCCAGGAGCCTCGGCGCGGCGGCGGCGGCACCGGCGGCGCCCGCAGCTACGCCCACAGCGAGGACATCGCCAGCGCCGTCGATTTCAAGAGGCACATCGAGGTGCTGCACTACCTGCTGCAGGCCTGGCCGGGTGAGCAGGCTTCTGGGGAGGCTGGGGGGACACCCGTGGCCCCCACCCTGGGGGAAATTTGTGCTTGGCCACCTCCCGGGCCACCCTCTGGGGGGGTCCGTGACACCCTGGGGCTGTGCCATGCGCCTCTGACCCCAGTAGTCGCCCCCAGGGCCTTTCCTGCCCCCTCCAATGCCACCAAACCACCCCGAGGCTTCCCCCTTTTATCCTGACCGCCCCCCCCGTGCTCTCTCCGCAGCCCCCCGCTCATCCCCGGCCCCCCAAATCTGCGAGGAGGAGGCGCCGCCCGGCCACCCGCGGCAGCCAGCGCTGCGCTTGGAGCTGCTGGACACGGCGGTGGTGGCTCGCCATCGCCCCCGGGGACCCGAGAGCCCCCCCAGCAACCGCTACGCCGGCGACTGGAGCGTCTGCGGCCACCAGTTCGGGGGCTACGACGAGGTGATGGCGGCGGCAGCGGCCGGCGATGGCGAGAGCCGGGCCGCCCACCGGCGGACCCTCTTCGTGGCCGATTTCGGCCTCGGCGACGAGCCCGAGGCGCCCTTCGGCCCCCGGCTCAACCTCAAGGACTTCGACGCGCTCATCCTCGACCTGGAGCGGGAGCTGGCCAAGCAGATCAACGTCTGCCTGTGACAGCGCCGCCGGGGGGAGCGACCCAAAACGCAGCACTTGCCTCTTGTTGCCTTCGATTTGCACAGCGCCGAGCAGGAGGGACCCCCAAGAAAAAGGTGATGCCATCTTTTGGGGGGGGCCCCAGCCCCATCGGGGGACACCTGAGCAGCCCCCCCGCCCCCCAAAACTGGCTGCACGCCCCCCCCACCACGCATCCACGTGCCGTTTTGGGGGGGATGGTGGAGGTTCGGTGCCTCTTGCTCGGCTTTTTATGGCCAAATTTTGCCCTCAAGTGCCTGTTCGCCCCTTTTCCCCTTCCAAGGCCCCCCCATGGGTGCCCCCCCCCCTCCAAAATCAGTATTGACAAGGGTCCATGACCTCCATCGCTCAGGCTACGGGGGGGGGCAACCTCTCCCCTTCCCCACCAACCACCCCCCCCCCAGCTCACGAGGGCTCCCCAAAATCCCCTCCCTGTTGCTGGCACCCTGAGGAGGGTGATGGCTCTCCCTCATGGGTGGCAGCAAGGACCCCCTAGCCCCCCCCCACTTTTTTTTCTGCCCCCCCCCCGGGGGGGTGCTGCCGGTACGGGAGCGCTGAGCTTTTATTTATTACTCCAGCTTCGTGTGCGTGCGCGTGGACGGATGGCCCGTGGCGGTTGCCTTCACCGCAGCCTGCAGAAAAAGCCCTTTTCACCCCCAAAACGAACCCAGCACCAGTGTTACGGGGGCGGGGAGGGAGGGAGCCAAATTAATTCCTCTCCACCCCCTAAAAAACAAAAAAAAAAAAACAAAAAAAACCCCAGCCTTGCTCAGTATTAGCCTTACAGGAACCAGCTGAATGTGAACGCACCGGCCCGGCCGGGCTGAGCCAGCAGTGTTAAATCACCCGGGCAGGGGGTGCCACCAGGTCAGCGGGGGGCTCGGTGACAACGCTGTCCCCAGTCATCCCCCCCCCCGGATGGCCTGACGCCCACCCTGCCCTGCCCACCGCCTTGTCACTGTCACCAGCAATAAAGGACACAAGCTGCACTCGCCGCCGGGCTGTGTGCGTGTGGTGGTGTCCCCTTGGGGTGGGGTGGCCGTCCCCAAAATGCCCCATGGCACCCGAATCGATGGCGCAGGATGGCAGGTGGGGGCACACAGCGCTGCTTTATTGCCAGGGGACACCACTGTCCCCCCCCCCCCAGCCCCAAGTTAGGGGGCACAGCACCAATGCCACCGCCCTAACACCTCTTCTCACCCATCCCCGGTTGGGGACAGGGCGGCGGCACCTCGGTGGCACCCAGCCGGGGCATCCTTCAGCCCCCCTCATCCCTGCTGCCGGGCACTGGGGGGGGCATCGGGGGAGAGAGGGGACAGTCCCTAGACAGAGATGGAGCCCTCGCGGAAATCGGTCTTGCCGATGAGGGCGTTGATGAGGATGGGGTGGCCGCGGCGGCACGCATCCTGCGCGGCGCGGAGGACGGCGTCCAGCCGCTCGCTGTCCGGGCGCCCCACCACGAAGCCTTTGCCCCCCAGCGCTTCGGCCGCCATGTGGTAATCTGCAGGGAGGGGACAGGGATGGGGCTGTGGCACCGGCGTGACAGCGGGGGTGACAACGGGGCCACCGGGCACGGCCCGAGCCTCCCCGCTGCGTCGTGGCCACCGAGCGCGGCACCGTCAGGGTGACGCGGGGCCACCAGGCACAGCTCAACCCACTCCAGGGTGACCCAGGGCCACCAAGTGTCCCCAGATCAAGGGGCTCGGTCCCCCCCCCAGTGTGTAGGGGACAGTGGGGACAGCGCTCACCCAGGTACTCGAGGCCACATGCCACGTTGCTGCCCAGCATGGCCACCTGCTCCCGGGAGATCTGGCTCCAGCACGCGTCGTTGCCGACCAAGGCGATGATGGGCGTCTGCAGGGGACAAAGCATGGGGCCACCGCGCCCTGGTGACAACCCAGAGCGGGGACAAGACCCCAATTCCACCCCCCCACACCCCGTTTCGGTGCCGTCTCACCTTGTGCCGCACAAAGGTGTCGAACTCTATCAGGCTGTAGCCCAGCGAGCCGTCACCGTACAGGACCCAAACCTGGCAGGTGGCACAGGGGAAGGGACAAGTGACACGAGGCTAATCAGGTGGCACCGCTGTCCCCGTGGGCCACCACGTGCCTGTGTGTCCCCCCCCCCCTCCATACCTCGGCCTCCGGGCGGCAGAGCTTGGCACCGAGCGCGAAGCCGCCGCCAACTCCCAGCGTGCCGAAGGCTCCTGCGAGGACAACAGCCGGTGTCACCCGCGTGTCCCCAGCGGTGACAACGTGCCCAGGGCCGGGGGAGGGTCCTCACCGGGGTCCAGCCAGGAGAGGGGGCGGCGGGGGCGCACGATGTAGGCGGCGGTGCCCACGAAGTCCCCCCCGTCGGCCACCAAGAGACTCTCGGGGGGCAGCAGCGCGTCCAGGCGGTACAGCAGGTCCAGGGGGTTCAGGTGCTGCGGGGTGGGGGTCGCTGCCTTCTCCCTGTTAGAGAGGACCCCCCACCCCCCAAAAAAAAAGAAGAGATTGGCTGGGGTCTCCCCAAAACGGGCATGACCCCCAAACACACAAAAATGGGAACCCCAAAGAGGTAGTAAGGGGCTGGAACTTCTCACCCCAAAATAAACCAAGACACCTCCCCCTTGTACCCAAAATGGGGTCGTCATCCCCCAAAACGGACACGGGACCCCCCCAGGCTCTGGAAGCTGCCCCCCCCCATCCCCGTGGCTCACCGGTTCGCCTTCTCCTTGCGCTGCTCGGCCTCGCGCAGCCCCCCCAGCCAGTCCCTGGGGCAGGAGTAGCCCCCCAGCCGCCGCGCCAGCCCCACCACGAAGGAGGCGGCGTCGCCTGCAGAGAACGCCCAGCTCATCACACTCCCTCCAAAAAAACAACCACCCCACCCGTCTACATCAGACCCTAAACCTGCCCAAATTGGCCCCAAAACCCAGCTCTGTTGGACCCCGCCGCTGGCTCAGTCATAGCCCCAAAACTGGCTCGGCTGAGCCCCAAAACAGGCTCAGTTTGGGCCTCAGAACTGGCTCAGTCACCCCCAAAACAGACTCAGCCGAGTCCTAAACCTGGCTGAACTGGCCCCAAAACCCAGGTCTGTTGGCTCCTAAACCTGGCTCAGTCACCCCCAGAACTGTCTCAGCTGAGCCCCAAAACCAACTCAGTTATCATAAAAATGGTTTGGCCTGGGAGGGACCTTAAAGACCCCCCAAATCTGGCTCAGCTGAGCCCCATAACACATTCAGTGGGACCCCAAACCAGGCTGAATTGGCCCTAAAACCCAGGCCTGCTGGACACCAAACCTGGCTTGGTTGGACCCCCAAAACCCAGCTCAGCTGAGCCCCAAACGTGGCTGAACTGGCCCCAAACCCCATCTCTCCTGGCCCCAAACAGAGCTTAGCTCTCCCCCAAACCCCCGTTGTCCCCCAAAACCACCTCACCCGACCCTGACCCCATCTCCCGCGGTGCCACCACCCTGCTGGGGCTGTGGGGACAGCGGGGGGGACGGGGCTGTCACCTTGCACGGCGAGCCGCGGCCGCCAGAAGACGTCGGCGTTGCGGAGGAGCTGCGCCCGGTCCCGGTTGACGGCCACCACGACGGTTTGGCGGCCGAAAAGGCGCCCGTAGGAGAGACGGAAATCGCAGACGGCGCCTTTGGAGGGAGGTGGGGGAGACAATTTGGGGATGGGGGTCACTGTGGGGTGTCCCCGTCCCTTCCCCAGCCCCAGCACCCACCTGCCAGCAGCACCAGGTCGGCCTCGCGGAGGGCGTCGCGGCGGTTCTGGCGCAGGAGCAGGGGGCTCTCGGGGGGCAGCAGCCCCCGCGCCGCCCCCCCCAGGTAGCAGGGGATGCCCAAGGCCTCCAGCGCTTCCCTGCATGCCCCAAAAGCGGCTCGATCAGCCCCAAAAATGGCTCGGTTGGGCCTCAGAACAGGCTCGGTTGGGGGCCTCAAAACTGGTTTGGTTGGACCCAAAACCAGCTCGGCTGAACCCCAAAACTCAACCAGCAGTCCCCAGAGTGGCTGATCCAGCCCCAAACCTACTCATCTTTTCCTAAACCACCTCGTTTTCCCCAAATAAGCTCAGCTGGCCCCAGAGTGGCTCAGCCATCCCCAGGTCCGCTCATCCAACCCCAAAACTGGATGATCCATCCCCAAAGAGGCTCAGTTGTCCCCAAACCAGCTGATCCATCCCCAAACCAGCTCGCTTGTCCCCGGACGTGCTCAGCTGTCCCCAAACCATACCCTCTGTCCCCAGGCCTGCTCACCGGAGCTCCTCGGCCGGCGTGGGTGGCAGCAGAGCCTGGCTGCCCACCAGCACCAGCGGCTTCGTTGCCCGGCTCACCAGCTCGGCACAGCGCTGTATCTGCCATCCCAAAAACGGCTCCGTCAGACCCCAAAAACGGCTCCGTCAGACCCCAAAAACTCAGAAGCAGGTTGGGGGACAAAGCCAACCTCGTCCTCGGTGGCCAGCGGCACCTTCACCGGCAGCGGGGTGACATCCCGGGGCACCCAGGCACCCGCAAAGAGGTTATGGACGTAGTTTTGGAGGTACCTGTCAAGAAGGGGGCGTTTTGGGGTGCTGCAGCCCCCCGGGGTGCTGGCAGCACCCATGGGTGGCGGGGGGTGGCTGCTCACCACTGCACCAGCTTTCCCCGGAATCCCCGGGCACTCTTGGCGCCGCCGACCTCCTTCTCCACCACGTGGAAGGGGTAGAGGACGTCGATGGGGAGCTCCACGAACACGGGACCTGTGGGATGGGGGTGAAGGGACCCAAAAAAAAAAAGGAACCAAAAAAAAAACAAAAAAAAAAAAAACGCGTTTCAGGGAGGTGACACCAGCACCACCAAAAGCGCCGCGCCAAAAGCACCGCCGCCAAAAGCAGCGCCCGCAACGAGACCTGGGGGGGGATGGAAATCACCCCAAAGCTTCCCCGGGGGGGGACGGGGGGGTATTGGGGTGTCCCCATTTTTTACCGGGGGTCCCTGACTGCGCGGTGGCGATGGCTTGGCGGAGCGCGGGGACGATGCCGCGGACGGTGCGCACCGAGACGCACGCCTTGCAGAGCGTCCTGAAGAGCGAGAGCTGGTCGATGTCCTGCAGCGCGCCCCGGCCCTGCGGCGAAAACCCCAAAATTGTGGAAATCTCCCCCGAAAAAAAAAGGTAGGTTTGGTCCCTTAAATCCCCTCCCTCCCTTTGTGAGCCCACCGGACCTTCTGCAGCGAGGCGGCTGCCCCCCCGATGAGCAGCAGCGGCGACTCGGCCATCTGGGCGTTCTTGATGGCCGTCACCGTGTTGGTGACGCCGGGGCCGGCAGTGACAGCGGCGACGCCGATGCGGCCTGTTGGGGAGGGAGATGTGGGGGTAGGAGGTGACCCCCTGGGGACCCCAGTTTTGGGGTTCGGGGCACAGGGGGACCTGCCGCGGGGTCCTTGTTTGGGGTTGGATTGGTTGGGGGGGGGGGATAAATGGGGAGAAAACCCACGGGGGAGAGAGCCAAAGAGGGTTGGAAGCCTTCTCCACTCAATGGGGACCCCACCAAGCAGGGACACCCCAAAACCCTCCACCCTTTGAGGAAGAGGAAGGTGTTGACCAGGAGATCCACCTCCCCTCATCCCATCCACACCACAGCTCCCAGATTAACGCTGGGGGGGATAAAGGGGGAAAAAACCCCATGGACAGCCCCTGAAGACCCAAAGAGTGTTGGAAACCACTCAACGGGGACCCCACCAAGTGGGGACACCCCAAACCCCTCCACCCTTTGACCAGGAGGACCACCTCCATCTCCCCGCCCGGTACCCGAGAGCCTGGAGACGGCGTCGGCGGCGAAGACGGCGGTGGCCTCGTGCCGGGTGTCCACCACGCGGATCCCCAGCTTCTCGCTGGCCACCAGGATGGGCGAGATGTGGCCGCCGGCCAGGGCGAAGATGAAGCGGACGCCGTGAGCCTTCAGCACCTCCGCCACCAGCTCGCCCCCGTAGCGGGGGCTCTGGGGGTCCGCCTGCGAGGCCAGGAGGACACCCGCTTAGAAAACCGGGCAGATTTAACCCAAAACGGGGTGTTTTCAGCCCCGTTTCGCCCCTACCTTGTGGAGGAGCCGGTAGAGGAGCCCCAAGCGATACGCCGCCGCCAGCAGCGCCGCGGCCGTGGCCGCCAGCAGCACGGCGCCAACGCAGCCGAGGAGGGCGAGCAGAGCCATGGGGACGCTGGGGAAGGGACAGGAGGTGACGGCGACGTCCCCAAATCGTCCCCGGCGCGGCGGAGAAGCCCCGGCACCGTCAGGAGGGGGGACACCAAACGGGAATTCCCCCGGCGCCGGGGACAGAGAGGAATTTCGGCGCCGGGATGGTGATGGTTAATTAAAGGCGGTTAATTGAACCCATCCCAGTGCCAGAGGCGCCCCGGCCGGAGCCCAAAGTCTGCTCATTTGCATAATTACAGCCTAACGAAGGCATTCCGGTTGCTTAGGCCATGCCGGTGCAAAGACCCCTGGGGAGGAGGCAGAGCCGGCGAGCACCAAACCCGGCCCAATTTCCCCCAAAACACAACCCCTTTTAGCACCCGGAAGCAGGTCAGATGCCAGATTTTCCCCCTCAACCCCAATTTCCCCCATTTTCACCTTAAAAAGGCGGGTGAGCATTGCAGCTTGCCATAAGGGCGAAACAGGCGGGGGGAAAAAAAACACCCAAATTGGGCAAAACAGCACCAAAACCACCACAGGCTGGGACAAAACCCCGGTGACAATCCCCCGGGGGGGGGGGGGGGGGGGGGGGGCTCCGCGTCCCGTAGGGAATTGGCTTGTCCCCCCCCGAGGGGCCGGGCGTCCTAATTTCGGGGTGCGGAAATATGTGGGTGCAGCCGACCCGGCGAGCTTTTCGGGTCGGTGTCACCCCCCCCCCCCCCAGGGTACCGTACCTGCTGGGTGACCGGAGGTGACCGGAGGTGACCGGGTCCCTGCGGGGTCGGGGACGAGCTCAGCCCTGGGGTTTTGCGCCCTAATTCGCCGCGGAATGGGGACAGGGACAAATGTCCCCGTGTCCCCATGTCCCCGTGTCCCCGCTGTCCCACCCCGGCCTTTGGCCACCTGCCCTCTTGGTCACTCCTGGCCCTGAGGTCACCCTGGGCCCGTGGCCACCCCGTCCTGGCTGTCCCCTCTCCCCCCCCCCAAGCCACCCTGTGCTGTCCCCGTGTCCCCAAAGCCCCCCCCGTCCCCATGCTGTCCCCCCTCCATGCTGGGGACACCACCCCTCCCCAGTCCCATGTCACCCCCCCCAGCCCCATGTCACCCCCCGTCCCATGTCCCCCCCATGTCACGCCCCCCCCAGCCCCAAGTCCCCGCCCCGCCAGTCCCATGTCACCCCCCCTGCCCCCCCCACTCCCATGTCCCCCCCCAGTGTCACGCCTCCCCCAGTCCCATGGCCCCCCCCAGTCCCAAGTCACCCCCCCCGCCCCCCCAGTCCCATGTCACCCCCCCTGCCCCCCCCACTCCCATGTCCCCCCCCAATGTCACGCCTCCCCCAGTCCCATGGCCCCCCCATGTCCCCCCCATGCCCCCCCCCGTCCCATTACCCCCCGTGTCCCCCGCCCCCCCGCGGCCCCCCCCGGAGCCCCCCCCGGAGCCCCCCCCGGAGCCCCGCCACCACCTGCCCGCTCCGGAAGCACCGCCCCCCAACGAGGCCCCGCCCCCACCTGCAGGCCCCGCCCCCCGCCCCCGTGGCCCCGCCCCCTCACCCTTGCCCGCGGCCCCCGCGCGGATCCGCCCGCACCACGTGACTTTCCGGCGCCGCTTGCTCCTCCCGCGTCCGCCCCGGGGGGGAGGGTGGTGTCACGTGGGGCTTGTGGCTGCTGATTGGCTGCTCGAGGAGCGTGGGCGGGCCCGGGAGGGGCGGGGCGGGGCTGGGGCAAAGGCCGGGGGCGGGCGCGGGAGGAGAGGGGCGGGGTCAGGCGGGAAGGGGCGGGGCCAGGGGAGGGGCGGGGCTTGGGAGTGGGGGCTCCCAGGGAGTCTCCTCCCACGGGGGGGCGTCATTGGGGGGGTCACGTGAGGGGGGTTATTGGGGGGGTCACTGGGGGGGGTCACCTGGGGGGGGTCACTCATGGGGGGGTCACTGGGGGGGGCGTCACTTGAGGGGGTCACTTGGAGGGCATCACCTGGGGGGGGACACGGGGGGGGTCATTGGGGAGGGGTCACTTTAGGGGGTCACTTGGGGGGGGTCACCTTGGGGGGGGGGGCACCTCCCACGGGGTCTTCTATGGGACGGGGGCTCCCATGGGGGTCTCATGGGGGTTACTCTATGGGGGGGGGGTCTCACATAGGGTTATTCCGGGGGGGGGTCATTGGGGCGGTCTCATATGGGGTCTTACGTGGGGGGGGGGGCTCACGGAGGGGTGTCTGCCATGGGGTCTCATATGGGGGGGGCTCATGGGGGGGGCTCATATAGGGGTCTCCCATGGGGTCTCATATGGGGGGGGTCTCATAGGGGGGCTCACATGGGGGGGGTCTCACACAGGGGGGGTCGCACACAGGGTCTCATACGCGGGGGGGGGGATGCGCGTGCCCCCCCGGGCAGCCGGGAATCCGCCCCCCCCCCTTTCCCGTTCCCCTCGGAGTGCCGGGAGAGGTTTTTTTGTTTGGGGGGGGGGGGCAGAAATTCCAACCCCATAGGAAACTCCGGTGCTCCGTCACGGCTGGGGGAGGGGCAGGAAATCCCCGGGGGGGGGGACACACCCTCGGAGGAAGTGTCCCCCCCTTACCCCCCCCACCCCCCCCCTTTACATCCACGGCGCTCCCGGGCTCCCCCCGCCCCCGGTGCCTCCGGTTCCTCCCCGGGGGGCTCCCCGGTGCCGGTCTGTCCCCACCCCCGGGGGGGGGGGCAAGCTCCACCCCCCCCTCCCCGTCACCACCCCCCCCAGCCCGGTCCCTTTATAAGCGGGGCTCCGCAGCCGCTCCCCGCCGTGATGCCGCCGCCCGCCGACCCCGAGTGCCCCCCCCCCGCCGTCACCGGTGCCCCCCCCACGCTGCTGCCGCTGCCGGGACCGGGCGGCTCCGTGCTCCCGGGGGGGGGGGTCGCAGCCGCCGCCTCCTCCCGGTCCTCGCCACCCTCGGGGCCGTCGCTCTCGGGGCCGCCGCCGCCGCCGCCGCTTTGCTGGGGGTGCTCCGGGGGGAGAGCCCCGCACACGGCCCCCCCCCGCAGGTGGGCACCGGGTGGAGGTGGCGGGGGGGGGGGCGTCCGTCTGTCCTGTCCGTCTGTCTGTCTGTCCGTCCCCTGTTCCGTCTGGCTGGGCGATGGGGTGGCCGCCTGTCCGGGTGGCTGTCCGTCTGGGTGTCCGGTTGCCTGTCTGTCCACCCAGGTGTCCGTCTGTCCGGGTGACTGTCCGTCCATCTGTCTGTCTGTCCGCGTGTCCGTCTGTCTGTCCAAGTGCCCGGTTGTCTGTCCGGGTGGCTGTCCGTCCGGGTGTCCGGTTGCCTGTCTGTCCATCCAGGTGTCCGTCTGTCCCGGTGTTCATCCGTCAAGGTGTCTGGTTGCCTGTCCATCCAGGTGTCCATCTGTCTGTCCAAGTGTTCGGTTGCCTGTCCGTCCATCCAGGTGTCCGTCTGTCCGTCCTAGTGCCTGGTTGCCTGTCCGTCTGTCCAGGTGTCCGTCCGGGTGTCCGGTTGCCTGTCCGTCCACCCAGGTGTCCGTCTGTCTGTCCAAGTGCCCAGTTGCCTGTCTGTCTATCTGCCTGTCTGTCTGTCCAGCCGTCCGTCCAGGCGCCCTCCTGGTTGTCCGTCTGTCTGTCCCCCTGGCTGTCCGTCTGTCTGTCCCTCTGGGGGCCCAACTGTCCGTCTGTCCTGGCGTGCATCCGCCCACCCGGGCGTCCGTCTGTCCACCTGGGGCCTGTCCCTTGTGCGTGTCCATCCATCCGTCTGTCCGTCCGCTTGTCTGTCTGTCCCCCCTCCCTCCTCCCAGGTGTCCATCCGTCTCTGTCCGTCCAGTTCTCCATCCGCCCCCCCTCCTTCCATCTGTCTGTCTGTCCGGTTGTCTGTCCGTCCCCCCCCTCCTTCCAGGTGTCCTCCCATCTGTCCGTCTGTCCGTCCGCGTGTCCCTGAGATCCGGGGGGGTCTCCACACCCACCAGATGGGGACGGACAGACAGACGGACATCAGGCCTCAACCCCATCCCCCCCCCCCCAAGGACCAATCCCCCCATCTCCCCCTTAACCCGGGGGTCGCCCCCTCCCCTGGGACCCCCCCCAAAACACCCTCTGGAGCTGGAAAGTCCCCAAATCCCAACTTCCCCTTCACCGGTGGGGGGGTGCGGCGTGTATGGAGGGGGGGGACACGGGGCTGGAGATGTGCAGGTCCCACTGACACCCCCCCCTTTTCCCCTCCCGCAGGGTGCCACGGCCGCCCACCTGCTGCTGAGCACCGGTAAGTCCCGGGACCCCGGTGAGGGGCTTTGGGGTGCTTTGGGGTCACTGGGAGGGGGGGACACACACCGGGACGCAGCGGTCCCCCCCCCAGCAGCTCGCCCCGTCATCTCGAAAGCGCCGCGCGGGTTCCCCCTTCCGACCTCAGAAAGGAAACGGTGTCCCGGGCCCGGAGCATCTGGGGGTGGCACAGGGTGGCCGCGGGCCCCGGGGCGTCATGGAGTGTCCCCGGGGTGTCACGGAGCACCCCGAGGTGCCCAGGGCGTCACGGAGCATCCCATGTCCCTGTGGTCCCTGCGGTGTCACCGCCTGTCCCCAAGGTGTCACGGAGCAGCCTCCGGCCCTGCAGTCTCCGTGGTGTCATCCCCTGGGGGTGGCTGCAGGGCCCCAATCCCCCTAGGGGCCACCCCAATCCCATAGGGGCCACCCCATTCCCCATCCAGTTCCGCCTCCCCGCAGCCCCCTCTCCCAATTCCTGGTGCCCAGGGGGGGCCATAGCACCCATCGGGGCCACCCAGCTCTCATTGGGGGGCACCCCGTTGCCATCAGGCAACCCCATATCCTCACGGGGAAACCCCATTTCTCTTTGGGGACACCCTTTTCCCAATGGGGACGACACCTCTCCCCCATCGCAATCCCCATTTCCCATTGGGGTCACCCCATTTCCCCTCAGGGCCATCCCATTTCCCCTCAGGGCCATCCCATTCCCCAATGGGCACCCCCTCTTTCTCCCCGGTGACACCCTTTTCCCAATGGGGACACCTCTCCCCCATTGCAATGCCCGTTTCCCCTCGGGGTCACCCCATTTCCCATTGGGGTCACCCCATTTCCCAACGGGCACCCCCCCTTTCTCCCCGGGGCCACCCCATTTCCCATTGGGGCCACCCCATTTCCCACCGGGGACACCCATTCCCTACTACCACCACCCACAGGGCCCCCCCCATATTAACCCCATTCCCATTTTGTGTCCCCCCCAGGCTCGCTGGCGGTGTCCTCCAGACCCTTGTGGCGCTACGAGGAAGGCATCAGCGGAGTCTTCCTCAGCAGTGACCTGGAGGTGACGGCCGCGGGGCTGCGGGTGGCGGCGGGGGGGCTCTACCTCCTCTACGGGCAATTCGCCCTCGCCTGCACGGCCGAAAATTGCCCCCCCGGCAACGTCACCCTCCAGCTCCGCCGCGCCGGCTCCGTGCCCCCGTTGCTCTCCGTGCCCCTGGCTCTGCCCGGTGCCACCGACCCCGGCCCGGCCCGCTCGGGTTTGGCTCAGGCCGTGGGGCTGCTGCAGCCCGGGGACGTCCTGGACGTGGAGCTGGTCGGGGACATCGGTGGGGACGAGTGGCAGATGGCGCAGGACCAGCGGGAGGGGAATTTTGTGGGGCTGCTGCGCATCGCCGGGGGGTGACGGCGGGGACGCGGCCCCTGCTGGCATGGAAAAGGGGGCCCGGAGGGGTTTGGGGACGGTCACCCCCCATCCATACCACCCCCGGTTGGAGGTTTGGGGACGTCGAGGGACGTTGCTGACTTCCATGCCTGGAGATTTGGGGACGTCGGTGACCCCGTGCCCTGAAATTTGGGTCCCAAACCCCCATGCCCAGAGATTTGGGGACACCAAGGGACACTGCTGACCTCCAGGCACAGAGATCTGGGGCTGGTGCCGCCCCTGCTCGGAGGCTGGGGACATCAGGGGACATTGAAGACCTCCACCCTTGAAGATTTGGGACATTAAGGGACATTGCACACACACACCCCCCCTTTGAATATTTGGTGCTGGAGACCCCCAGATGGGAGATCTGGGGCCATCAAGTGACCTCGCAGACCTTTGTGCCTGGACATGGGGGACACCAAGGGACCTTGCAGACCCCCCCCCGCCTGGAGATTTGGGGTGCTGAAGCCCCCCTCCTTGGGGACATCAAGGAACCTCGCAGGCCCGACCCTCATGCTGGACATTTGGGGACATCGAGGGACCTCACAGACTCCCATTTTGGGGACAGCAGGGACTGCGGATCCCCACCCCATGCCTGGAGGCGTGGGGGGGTCCCTGCTGTCCCCCCTTTTCCCCCCCAGCTGGCCTGGGGGGGGCCCTCCCCCCTTAAGTTATTGTCTGGTACTCGAAGCCACTTTATTTATTGATTAAGTAAATTTATTTATGGTTCCCGGTGCTCCCAAGTGGCTTAATTCAAAGTGGGGTCCCAGCAGGCTTCCAAAAATGGGTCCTGGCATCCAGCTGGGTGAGGGGCGGGGTCCCAAGGGTCATCACCACCCCATGCACAACCCTATACGAGCCACCAGAGAACCCCCTCACTCCCCCTTCAGCACCCATACACCTGGGTGCTGACACCCCCGCACCTATAGGGCCACCCAGGCACCCACGTCCCCAAGGTGGTGGCACCCACGTCCCAGGGCTGGTGCCCCCTGTAGTGTAGTGGCACGTGTGTCCCTGGGGGGGAGTCCCACGTCCCCCATCCCCTATTGTCCCCCCATATCCCCCCTGTGTCACCCATGTCCCCTCTCAACGGCAGCCGCTCCGTCACCTCCCGCAGCCCCCCCCATGTCCCCATAATGTCCCCCTGTTCCCACGTCCCCATGGCGCACGCGGTCACACGCTCACGGTACGTGCTTGCACCACGCACACGCTTGTGCCGGTGCACAAACACGGGGAGCTGCCCGGCTGCAACATGCATGCAGCGCTGCATGCTTGCACCACGCCTGCACCCACTCGTGCATGCACCCACTCGTGTGTTTGCACCCTCACCTGTTTGCAGCCTCACAGACGCGTTGCGCCCACGCTTGCGTATGCACCCATCGATGCCTTGCACCCTGCTTGTGCATGCACCCACGTGCACCCCCCACACGTGTGCGTGGCTGTGCCCCGGCCGTGCTCCAGCAGCAGCCGCGGGTGCTGACAAAGCCACCGGAAAGCGCCGCCGGCGCGGGGCCTTGCTGGGAAAGCAGGAAACCACCAGCATGCGGCTGCAGCAACCTGTGCGCCCCGGCCGGGTGCCGAGGACAGGCAGGGGGAGGCGTGCAGCGCCGTGCAGCAACGCCACGCAGCACCAGGAGCTGAGCAGCATGCGGAGATGTGCACCCAGGGGGGTGCACCACAGGCTGAGCACCCTACAGTGCTGTGCAGCATGGGCTGAGCACCCTGCAGGGCTGTGCAGCGCCGTGCACCAAGGGCCGTGCACCGAGCACCGTGCAGCACCACGGGCTGAGGACGGAGCAGCACCGTGCACTAAATGCCCTGAGCTGATCCCCCAGGGCCTCTCCCAGCCCCCTCTGTGGCCCCTATGACCCCAAGGGCTCCCCTTGTCCCCTACAGGGTCTGCATGTGTGTGCCATCCTCTACGGAGTGCCCCTGTCCTCTATGATGGCCCCATGGCTCTGCCATCCCCTTTGGAGTCCTATGTCCCCTGTGGTGGCCCCATGACCCTGTCGTGCTCTAAAGAGCCCGCACGTCCCCCACAGTGTCCCCATGACTCCATCATCCCCTCTGGAATCATCCCAACCCCACCGTCCCCTGTGATGTCCCCATGACACCCATTAAGTCCCCACAGCCCCGTTGTCCTCTGCCGTGTCCCCATTGTCCCCTATGGCGTTCCCACGTCCCCCGTGACACCCCCAGAGCCGGGCTGTGAGAAAGGACATTTTTAACTCCCCCCCAAAAAAAGAGAGTAACAGGGGACAGGAGGGTGGGGGCACCCATGGGTGGGGGGCACCCGCTCAGGGGGGGCACCCGCTCAGGAGGGGCACCCGAAGATGGTCATGGCCTCGGAGAATTCCACAAAGTCCTGGCAGAGGGACTGCAGCTCGGGGTCCTGGCAGGCCACCTCCGACGGCCACGTCTCCAGCCACGTGTCCTTTCCGATGAGGTAGGAGAAGCTGGGGACAGCGGGGGGACAAGAGGGGTCACAGGGCAGAAGGGGGTTGGCACGCTGGAGACGGGTGCAATAGGGTGCACAACCCTGTACGAGACACTGGAGAAGCTCAGGGTGCAGCGGGGGGTTCCCAGGGGTCAGTGTCCCCATGTCCCCATGTCCCCATGTCCCCATGTCCCTCCCTATCTCCCCATGTCCCCATGCACGTCCCGGGACTGGCAGCACACACTTCAGTGGCTACCAAGAGCACGCAGACCTGGCTGGGCTCATCCCCGTGTCCCTTGTCCCCACGCACGTTCCCTGTCCCCACGCGTGTCCCCGTGTCCCTACCGAGTGCCAGTGACCCACAGGTCGGAGGCCAGCCCCCAGACCAAATAGTCCTGGCCAGGCTGGAGCTTCAGAGCGTCCCGGCACTGCTGGTGGCTCACGAAGGTCCGGTTGCTTCCACTTGGGTCTTCATCAGTGCCTGTCCCAGGGAGGGGTGACACGCAGGTGACACGTCACCCCCACCCTGAGCCCCCCAGGGACACCCGCTCTGACGTGTCCCCCCATGGGAACCCCTTCCCCAGGGAGCTATTGGCATCCTTGGTGGCATCACCCAGTTACCAGCTGTGGGTGGCCCCATCCCAGGGACCAGCCATGGGTGTCCCCAGCACCCTTGGGTGTCCCCAGCCCTAGGTGACCCCTCCCGCGTCCCTCAGGGTGGCTTCGCCCCCTGGGCCCCAGGGTGCTCGTACCCATCTTGATGACGGAGAGGATGGTCATGATGTAGTTGTCGTGAGATGCCGTCTGCTCCATTTCCACCAGCTTCACCTTGTACACTGGGGACGGGGACACCTCCACGTCACCCTCCCCCCGGCAGCAGGCACCTCCGTCCCTTCTTCTCCTTCCTGAGTCCCTCCACGTCCCCTCCTGTCCCTCTGCGTCTCGCTCTGGTGTCCCAATGTCCCCTCTTTTCCCTCCCATGTCACCCCACGTCCCCCTTCGCACACCCGCAATGTCCCTTACGTTCCCCCCTTGTGCCCCACCATCCCCCAGTTTCACCCCACGTGCCCCCCGTCCCCCTGTCCCCGTGTCCCCCGCGTCTCACCGTAGTCAACCCCGGGCTCGCAGGCACGCTCAATGCGCTGGTTGACCGTGATGGGGCTGTCCTGCTGCTGCCGCACGAAGCAGTTTTCTACAGGGACACGGGGACAGGGTGGTGACGAGTCCCTTCATGGCCATGACATGTCCCTTCATGGCCACGACGTGTCCCACCATGGCCACAACGTGTCCCTTCATGGCCATGATGTCTCAATGTGGCCATGACGTGTCCCATCGTGGCCACGACACGTCCCACTGCACCAACGACGTGCCCCCATCACGGTGGGGGTGTGACCCGGGCTCTGCCCCCACGTCCCCGTGTCCCTTTTGTCACCTTCAGCGCAGCGGCACACGTCCCCGTAGCAGATCTTCTTCAGCTGCCCACCGTCCTTGTCCGGGTGGTAGAAACGGGTGCAGCGGTCGTCTGTGAGGACACGGGGACATGAGGGGACACGAGGGCAAAGGATCAGGGCAGACATGGGGACGTGGAGGGAGAGGGTCAGCGGGGACATGGGGGGACCTGGGGACACGTGCGTGGGGGACAATCAGCAGGGATGTGATGGGACAAATGGATGGGAGGGGATGAGGAGGGGACTCACAGGGGGCTTTGCGGGTGGCAGTGGGGTCCCAGAGGGGAGTATGGGGCCAGAGGGGACCCAGGGATGACACAAGGGGACACAAGGGGACACAAGGGGACACAAGGGGACACGGGGGCGCACCGATCTTGTAGTAGCTGTAGACGGTGACGGACGCGGGCTGGATCAGGCCCACCTGGAACTGCTGGTGGGCCCTGAAGGCAATGCACTCCTCGGCCTGGTGGGACACCTGGGGGGGCAGGGGGACGGGGACAGCAGTCAGCCAGGCGGGGAGGCAGCACCCCAGCCCCCAGCCTGGCCCTGGCCCCGTCCCCATGCCCACCCATGTCCCCGTCTTGTCACCTTGCAGGCCATCCCTGTTCCTGCCCCTACCCGTGTCCTGTCCCCATCTGTGTCCCCAGCTTCATCCCCATCCCTGTCCCCTTCCTGTCCCTGCATACATGTATGTCCCCAAATCCAGCCTGTGCCCTTCCTTGTCCCCGTCCCTCTGCTGTCCCCATCTCCATGCTATCCCATCCTTGTCCCCGTCCCCATCTCCATATGGTCCCACCTCATCCCCATCCCCATCCCCATGTCCCCCACGTCCCCCCACGTCCCCACCTTGTCGAGGTAGATGATGAGGTTGCTGCGGTCCGACAGAACTTGGTTGATCTCGAACTTGGAAATGTACCTCTCCACGCCCTCCGAGAGCTGGGGACGGGGACACAGTGACAGCAGGCACGCAGGACATGAAGGGACACGTGAGGACACGCGGCCACACCGTGACATGTGGGCACAGAGTGACACGGGGACGCGGTGACACATGGGGACGTGGGAACACAAGGACACGGGGGACATGCACAGGGACAGGAGGACATGATGATGCAAGGCCCCGTGTCCCCCGGGTGTCCCCACACATGTCCCCATGTCCCTGCACTCACTCTCTTCAGGTCCTGCATGTCTGGGGAGAAGCCCGTGAGCATGGAGACGTCGATGATGGACATGGTGGCATCCACGTTGTCCAGGTACCTGCGGGGGACCGGGATGAGGCCACCTCTCTGTCCCTCGCTCCTGGTGTCCCTGTTCCCAGCAGCCCCGTTCCCCTCCCTGTCTCCGATGTCCCTGCTGTCCCCAACATCTCGGATGTCCCCAACATCTCGGATGTCCCCATCGCGTCCCACCTGGTGCAGATGGTGATCTTGACAGAGCGGATGATGCCCTCTGGCTCCTTGCCTGTGAGGGGACACAAGGACACTGCTGCCACCCGTGGGGGACACGGGAGGAACCCGGGGGGACCACGGGGGACAATGAGGGACTGGGGGGAAGGAGGGGAGGTAAAGGGACCCAGAGGGAGCTGGAGGGGACATGGGGATCTGGAGGGACAGGGGTACATGGAGAAGGATAGAAGGGGGACATGGGAATACGGGTGACATGAGAGACATGGAAGGGGACATGAGGGGACACAGAGGAGATGTGGGAAGCGCCCGTTGGGACACGGTGGGAGCAAGAAGAGGACACGTGGGGGACACTTGGGGACTCACCCATCTTCACGTCCTCCACGTCCACCCGCAGGTCAAAGTTGTCACACTTGTTGTCCTTCTCGGGGACCTTGGCATTATAGACGGTCACCACCGTCATCGTCCCCTTGCCCGTGCCCGAAGCTTTCACCGTGAAGTCCTCGTTCAGCTTGGTCTGTGGGGACAGGGACGTTGGAGAGGGACAGGGACAGGGACATAGTCTGGGAGGGATGTGGAGGGGATGTGGCATCCCGGGCTATGGAGGGACACCGGGACATGGAGGGGACAGGGTGCTGAGGTGCTGAGCAGGGTGCTGAGGGTGCCGGTACCTCGGCGGAGCGTGCCACCAGGGCGTTGCTGTTCTCGATGCGGTAGGTGATGGCGTTGGCGCGGCGCGGCAGCAGCACCGACACGTCGAGGTTGAGCTTCAGCTGCCGCGGCATCGACACCTGGTACTGGGCCAGCGCCTGGAACACCATGATGGTGGCCTGCGGGAACACCGCCCGTGTCACCACGGCTTAGGGACACCGCCTGGGGCGTCCCTGGAGCCTCCTGGATGGCCCCGAACCCAAGGTCACCCCAAGTTCTGGAGCCACCTCGTGTCACTTGAAGACTCTCGGGGGGTCCTAAAGACCAGAGGTGGACCCTGAGAGACGTCCCTGGAGACCCCCAGGGTCCGGAGGGGTCCCCAGGGGAACCCCATGTCCCTGGGGGTCCCCAGTGACCCCCCAGCCCCCCAACAAATCCATCAACCCCTCCTCTTCCCCCCACCAACCTCCACTCCCATATGGCCGTGGTGGCCAGAGCAGCACCCAAGGGTGCCAGGGACGTTTGTAGCCCACCTGGGTGGACCCGTAGCCACCACCGAAGTAGTTCTGCTGGGACAGCCACTGGACCACTGCTCCCGTCAGCTCCGTCTTCTCCATCTGCAGCAGGGCCAGCAGGGCGTAGGACGTCCCCTCGATGTTGTAGGTGTGGGCGTTGCGTTCCACCCAGCGGTTTCCCTCTGGGGCGACACCGAGCCCTCAAAACCCACCCTTGGTGGCAATTTGTCGTCCCCACCCCCGACCAGCACCCAGCGGATGACCCATAACTCACATCCCCCCTGCCCTGGGTGCGTCCCCCCCACCCCGTTGGGACATCACCTTTGGATTTCTTCATGAGAACTTTCTCGCCGTCAAGTTTCCCGGCCAGGGCCAGGGCGTAGGAGGTCAGGGCCACCGTGTAGGGTCGGGCCAGCGATTGGTACCTCCGGGAAAGGTAGTCGGAGGCTTTGGCGATGCTCCCGTCCAAGCTCTGAGCAGAAAGGATGGCGGTTTGGATTCTCAGGCGGCTGCTATAAGGGTTGGGCACCTCGCCTCGAAGCACCGCCCTCCTGTGCGAGGGGTGCCTGCTGCCTCCCCTCGCCCCACGCTGGGCAACTCACTTTGACGTGGTCCTTGCAGATCTGCCGGGCTTCCTGCAGCGCGATGAGGACAAACGCTGTCAGTGACACCTCCGGCTCGGCACCCTCGTAGCCTCCCTGCATAATGAAACGGGGGAAAAAACCTCAGATCTATGTCCACACAACACTCGTTCCCATTTCCCAGTGCAGTTTCCCCCCCAGCTCATCCCAAAAGCCCATACTTGAGCCAAAGGGCTTGGCCATGAGTAGGGTTTGGGTCCCACCATACCACCATCTCCTTATGGATGACAGGAGCATCTTCTTGGAAGATCCCATCTGGCTTCTGCTTCTCCAGGATGAGCCACTTGACGGCCCCGCAAACCACCTCTGGCTCGATGTCCACTATCTTGATGGCCATGGCAAAGACCTTGGCCACATAGGCTGTCAACCTGGGGGCAGGGGGACCTCACTGTCACGTCCAGCCCCATCACCTGGACCCCCCAGGGATGAGCTAGAAATGGGACCCTCACCAGGTGCTGGATGGGCGGTTGGCGAAGGCAGCATAGGAGCTGTCTTCTTTCCGGAAAGCGAGTTGTTGGGTGTAACCTGGTGAGGAGAGGGCAGTTGGCCAAAGCAAGGAACACCCGGGGGTAGCTTCAGACCGCCAGCCTCCCCCTTCAGTGCACATCCCAGTGCAAACCAGTAGCTCTAGAAATCCCCAAACTGGCAGCACTCAAGCCATGTCCTCCCCACAGATGCAAGTTGCTTTACCCCCTTGGGTGACGGTGAGTTTTTGCACCTCAAAGGAGGGGACCGAGGGGATGCTCGTGTCCGTTTGGGGATGCTCCTACCCTTTCTAATCAAGGCAATGGACTCGGCGCGGCGGTCGACCCCCAAGCTCTCCCACTGGTTCGTGCTGTCCAGGTAGTGGACGGCAATGACGGTGGGTGTCATCCCGATCATGTTCTGCTCCCCGCAGCCCGACGGTGTCACGATGAGGTGCTTCAGCTTCTCCCCATTGATGGCTTTCTCCACCATGATGGACACGGGGTTGCCTGGGCCAGGGGAAGGGATGGTGTCAGGCCGGGAGCGTCCTGCCCCCTCCCAGCCCACCCCTAGGCGTTCCCTCTCCCCTGCTGTCACCTTGGATGCTGACTTTTGTCTCGGACTCAGTGTTGGGGACGATGTCGGAGAGGTTTGCTGCCGTCACCTTCACTTCTTGGACACCATCTGTGGGGCAGGGAGGCCAGGATGGAGGTGGGTGGCCCCAAACGCTTCATCTCCCCCTTCCCTGAAGTGACCCGGCCCTGCTCCAGACCCGTATCAGGGTGTCCTTCCTCCCTCGAGATGCCCCTGCTCCACAGTTGGATGTCCCTGGTCCCCCAGGATTCCCCGGCTCCATAGCAGAAAGTCCCTTGTCCCCCAAGATGCTCAAGTCCTGCTCTTGGTGGTCCGTCCATCATGCCCCAAACACACAGCAGGATTTCCCAGTTTCTCTTGTCCCCCATTCAGCGTCCCCATGAGGATTAGACGTCCCCACGACCAGCCAGGGGCCACTCACCGTGTCCCCTCGTCTTTGGGTCCAGCTCAACTATCTTCACTGTCTTCTCCAGCCTCATCCCTTCAGGCTGCAGAGGTGAGAGGCCAATGCTCAAGGCTGGGCTGGTTTTGAGCTACCCCTTCCCAGCCTCTCCAGGTTGGTGAGGAAAGGTGTTCCAGTGCAAACCAGCACGTGAAGGTCATGGGACAAACTGGGAGAGCCCCCAGGAGACCACCCTTGGGCATCCTGAATGGGGAATCCTTCATCCCTGGGTACCAACACCAGGATGAAGTGCTGATGGGGATGCCATGGGGATATCAAGAAGACCAGGAAGAGCTGGGGACTGAGGTGGCACCGCACGGTAGAGGCACCGTGAGCGGCGATGACCCACTCACCACGACTTTGAGCTTCTTCTTGACACCATCGGACACAAAGCTGCCCCAGACAGCCGCCTTCACCTCCACGTCATGCTGCCCCAGCTGCAAGGGCACGATGACGAAGGGCACAGCGCGCGACGACTGGGCTTCCAGCTCGAAGATCTGCTGGTAGCGAGCCTTGGAGGTGGAGGCGCTGCACAGGGCTGGGTTGTACATCAGCTCCACGCGCACCTGCGGGCACAGAAAAATGTTGTCCGTGAGGGTCTGGTGGCCACAGACACCCCCCGACCCCCAAAGCCCAGGGGTGGGCCACCCACCAACCTTGATCTTGTTCTTCCAGTAGTTGTAGAGGATGGCACGGACCTCCACCTGCTCGTTCCGTACCACCGAGTAGGGCAGGCGCAGGTCGATGAAGAACTCCTTCATCACCGTGATCTCATAGGGGTCAGCGACGCACAGCCCTGCACGGCGGTCCCCGGGGATGTGGGGTTCAAGCTCACGAGCTCACTTGGCCCTTTGCCTCCCAGGGACATCCTCAGGGCTTTGGGACATCTCTCAAACCTTACAGAGTTCCCTCCAGGTGGGAGGGACCCCTCAAGTCCCACGGATCTCCCCACAGTTTGGAACTCTCTCCAGAGTTACACATCCCTCCATGATTTTGGAGACACCCCCCCACCCCTCAAAGCCCAAGTAACCCCTCCAAATTCTGGGGATTCCTCAAGTCCCAGAGACCACCCCCAAGGTTTGGGGAACCCCTTGGGTCCTCTGAAATCCCTCCACATACCCTTTTTCTTGGAGAGGCTGACGGCCAGGACCTCCCAGGTGGTGATGGAGTCCTTCAGGTATACAGGCAGTGTTTTCGTGGAGATGCTGGAGGGGATGCAAACCACCAAGGGGGGGGTCACAGCTAGCCCCACACTGGGCCAGAGGGGTGTAAAGAGCCACCGAGCTGGACCAGGGGGGTGTAGGTGACCACTGAGCTGGATCAAGGGGTCATAGTTGGTCCCAAAGCAGCAGGAGGGGGGCATACAGGGCCCTAGTCTACTGAGGGGGTCACATCTGATCCCCAGGCTGGGCAAGTGGGGGTTCAGAGGTAAATGGATCGGAGGTGATGGAGTGGAGGTGATGGATCACCAGGATGAGACGCGGGGTGGTGATGGCCCCAAGCCAGGCCAGGGTGGCAGCAGTGCTGGGGTGAGGTTGTGGGGCTCACCCCAGTTCATTGGGCGGCTCTGTCAGCTCCTCCACCTGCCACAGCCAGCTCTCTGGGAAGAGGCTCCGAGAGGTGATGTCTTCGTCGTCCAGGAAGCCGCCGTCCATCTCGCCTGGGGGTAGCAGCAGCCCCCTCAACCACGGCTGTGGGACCCCAGCCCTGGGTGGGGGTGGCATCACCCCCAGCACCACTCCAGCACCATCCTTCTATCGCCCAACCCTTGCCCAAGCTTCAGTGAAGCTTCCCCCAGCCTTCACCCCAGCATTTCTCCGGCTTTGCCCAACCAGCACGCCTTGCCACCACCCCACCACTGCCCGGCACTTGCTTCGAGCCAGCTCAAGGTAGGACTCGCGCTGCTTCTGGTCGCGGATGCCCTTGATGTAGGTGCAGCAGCTGAGGAAGGCCTGGGTGCAGGCGTTGCCGTCCAGGATGTAGGTGGCCCGTTTCTCGCAGCTGTAGCCCATGAGGTTCTCCTTCATGCCGTCCTCGCAGCACTTGCGCAGGTTCTTGTCGGTGTACTCGGCCGCTGCCAGCACCCAGATGGCACCCTCAGGACCCGGGACCCTCCAGCACCCCCAGTGAGGGCAGGACAGCCTGGTGTCCCCAGGGCCGCGGGACAATCTGGTGTCCCCAGGGCCACGGGACGACCTGGTGTCCCCAGGGCCACCTACCCTTCTGGCCTTTGTACTCGATGAGCTGCAGGCTGCGGCGCTTGCGTTTCGCAGGCTTTTCGCATTGGACACCTGGGGACAGAGGGGACTCAGGTCAGGGAGCCACAGCCCCAAACCCTGAGGGCTACATCCCCATCCCCAAGGAGTCACCTCCCCCAGCCCCAGGGTGACACAACCCAAGCCTAAGGATGTCACACCAACCTTGGCGTCACCCCAGGCTGTCCCCATTCCCAGCGCATCCCCTACCAGATCTCTGCGGCGTGTTGATGTTCACGTTGGAGGCCAGGCTGAGGCCCGCGTCCGCGAAGACCCCAACGTGATCCCTGCCGCTGCCGGCGGTGCAGCCAATGTCGCTCTTCTCCACCGTGTCCCAGACCTGGAGCCGACAAGGGACGACCGTGACAGCGACTGCTGTCACCCAGGGGTGGTGGGGACAGAGGAGAGGGGAACCCGGGCACCCACCTTGGTCTGGGTGAACTTGTTCTTCTTGCTGAGGACAAAGACGGCCTTGTCCACAGCCACCAGCCCCACGTGGGCCTCGTGGTCACCCTCGATGCGCAGCCTCATGGGTGTCCCAGGCTCGTGCACCCGGCTGTCAGCTTCTGTCGCTCCCTTCACTACCAGCTGTGAGGGGACACAGCAGGTTTGAGGTCGTGGGGCACCCAAAAAGCCTTCAACAGCCCCAAGAGCTGCCCCATGGGTGCCTCCACAAGTTGCTGGAGTCCTCCAGAGGTGATCGCTGGCTGTGTCTCATGCCACGCGACATCTGGACCACCAGTGGGCTCCCTGGGCCACCCATCGACCACCTAAAGCCTTCATGGGATGCCCAAGGCGCCCATGGGATGTCCAAGGCCCTCATGGGACACCCAAGATTCCCAAGGACTTTTAAGACCCCCTAGAACAGCCAACCCCCTCATGGGCCACCTGATTCCCCCATGGGCTTTCCAAATCACCTAATGCCACCCAAAACCATCACGGACCACCCAGCCCTCTCAAGGGCCACCTAAACCCCTTCCAATGGCCAACCAATGCCCCCATGGCCCCCCCCGACCCCTGGGGTGGCGGAGACACGCTCACACTGCCCATGCAGGTGTCCTTGACGTCAACCCAGACGGAGTCAGCAACGATCTCGTTGGGCGTCACGAAGTAGTAGGCCACAATGCGGAAGGAAGGGATGAGGTTGGCCGTCACCGGCAGCGACATGGTGACCAGGCTTTGGTCACCGTCGCGTGGCTGCCTCCCCGCGTGGACAATGTGCCCCTTGTTCAGGATCTGCAGTGGGCGAGAGAAGGCTGTGTGGGTGGGTGCCCAGGGTGGGTGGGTGCCCAGACACCCATGGGTGGGTGCCCAGACACCCAGAGCCCTGGGACGGGGTCGGATGGGTGGCAGAAGCCAGCTGTGCCTACCAGGTAGGTGAAGTAGGAAACGGATTTGCGGACAGCATCGTTGTTGCTCTTGAGGTGGAAGTTCACGGGGAGGTTGTCACCGGGCTGCACCTCGCTGGCCCCTACAGCCAGGTGGAGGAAGTTGCCGGAGTTACCTTGGCTCTTGTACGCCTTGGCAATCATCTCCTGCTTGGCCTGGCGGTCGGGCAGCAGGTCTGCCTGGTCCGTAGTGACCTGCAGCACGGAGGACACGGCAGCCCTTGGTCAACAGGGAACCTGGGCAGGGGTCACCATGGAGGTCTCGACCACCGTGGAAATCTTGGCTGCCACAGACGACTTGGCCATCACGGAGGTCTTGGCCATCCTGGTCCCCTTGACCTCACTGCTCTGGTCCTTGGCTTCCTTGGTCAAATCAACCACCCTGGATGTTTTGGACACCCTAATTCCCTTGATGCTGGCCATCTTGGTTTTCGGTCCCCTTGGGTGGCTTTGCCATGCTGGTCTCTGACCATTCTGGCCCTGGGTCACCCTAGAGGACTTGGTCAACCCAATTGGTCAACCCCAGCCATCACAGTCCCCCTGATGCCAGCCATCCTGCTCCTTGTCAACGGTGACCAAGAACACCATTCCCTGGTCCTGGGTCGTTCTGGACATTTTGACCACCATAGCCATCTCTGCCATGCATGTCCCCTCAACTATGGCCATCTTGGTCCTTTGTCAACGGTACCTGGAGTAGTTCGGACACGTGGCCCCACCGTGGATGTCTACTCCATCCTGGTCCCCCAACCTTCCTGTCCTGGACCCTGCTCAGTGCTGCCCACGCTGCCCACGGTCCTTTGTCACCCTGGACATCTTGAATCCCCAAGGTCCTTGTCCCCGTCCCCACTCACGTTGATGGTGACGGAGTCCTTGTTGGCTGGCATGTTGAGGACCAGCTTGGCGGTGCCATCACGCTGGGTGGAGACGAGGCCCTGGAAGTTTTGGGCCTTGACGCGGACACGCGGAGCTGGGGAATTGTCGGGATTGGTGACATAGACCTGCGGAGGATGCGGTATGGGCATGGGACACATGGCACCGGGACACGACTCAGCAGGGGGGTGCAGCACAGGGAGGTGACATGGGGACACAGCATGGCACAGGGACAGACCCCAACCCCCAGGTGGCATCCAGGTGGCACAGGGACATGACATAGGGACAGACCCTGGTCCCAGGTCCCCTCACCCACAGACCCCTGGGCTTCCCCTTTCCCCATCCCCATGCAGAAGACGCTGGTGCCACTGGGGTCCCCGTCCCTGTCCCCCGGTGCCGTTACCGTCAGGTCGAAGGGCATCCCCGGCTTGAAGTACTTGGGGGTGTGGGTGAAGTGGATGGTGTACGGGGACTTCACGATGTGGATGCCAGTGCGCTGCGCCTCCACCATGTCACTGCCTGCGGTGCCCACGGGGATGGCAATGTCACCTGGGGACAGGCCAGGGCTCCCCGTCCCCCAGGGGACAGCCCTGTCCGACCTCAGATGGCCCTGGTTGTTCCCATCCACACTGTCCTCATCCTCGCTGTCCCCAACCCCATGTGTCCCCATCCTCACTGTCCCCAGCCCCACGTGCTCCTGTCCCCACACATCCTTGTCCTTTCTGTCCCCAACCCCCCGTCCCTACTGGCCCCATCCTCCTATGACCCCACATGTCCTCATATGTCCCCAAACCCATCCGTGTCACCAAGGACCGTGACAGACACACACAGGACGTAGCCCGACACGTGCCAGCTGTCCCCACACGTCCCCCCTGCGTACCCGACTCAGTGAGGACGGTGACGGTGACGTAGAGCGAGTGTCCCACCAGCTCATCCACGTTGGCGAATCGCTGCCGCAGCATGTCCATGGAGAGCGAGGCCTCCCCGTCCCCATCCACCACCTGCAGCACGGGGTCAGTGGGACGGGGACCGGGATGGGGACAGGGGGCTCAGCAGGGACAGGGATAGGGACGGGGCACAGGGACGGGGACAGGGCCACCTGGATGCGCTGCAGGGACTGGGGGATGCTCTTCTTCTCCTCATCCACCATGACGCCGAAGAGGGCAAAGGCCGTCCCCGTCAGGCGCTTCCCGTACAGGTACCTGGGGAAAAGCCGCCTCTGTCACCATCACCCCACGTCCCCATCACCGTCCATCCTCCCCACGGCCACCTGATGTCACCACGCCGTTTTGGGGTGTCCCCACCCCCCACACACACACTTGGCTGTGATGGACACGCGGAAATTCTCCTTCCTGTCGATGTAGAGGAACTTCTCCTCGGGCTCCAGGGTCACCTCAAAGCTCGGCAGCACTGCGGAAGGGACACCCGATGTCCACCGGGGCACGAGGGACCAAGGGGACTGGTGTGGGGACACCCAATGGACCCCCCAAATCTGGAGCCCCCCCTACCCTGCCGTACCGTACTCCTTGACTTCGAATTGGGTGCTGAAGACCTGTTCCTGTGAGTCCTCGAATTTGGCTATGATGGTCCACGTTCCCAGGCTGGAAGGGGGGGGGGGGGACAGGGTGAGGGGACAAGGACAGGGCCAGGGGTGTGCCTGGGACATTTTGGGAGGGGGGGCACCCACCTGACCACCTCAGGCAGGTTGTGATTGAGGGAGAAGATCCCGTTTTTCTTGGGGGAGGACACGGGCACTTGCTTGATGATGACGTTGTCGGGCGTCTGTGGGGACATGGGGTTGGGGATGGTGAGATGGGTGGCTGTGTCCCCCTGTCACCACGTCCCCATGTCACCATGTCCCCGTGTCACCACGTCCCCGTGTCACCAGCAGCCACCCACCTTGATCTCCACGATCACCGTCTTGAGCACCGGCTCCATGAAGTGGCTCAGGGCAAAGAGACGGCAGAGCACTGGGGGGGGGGACACGGGGGACAGGGTGAGGGGGACATCGTGGGGACATCCACACACAAGTGTTGGACCCCAGAAGGGGTGCTGGGGCCCTCTGGAGATGTCCCCGCGTGGATGCAGCGAGGACATCACGGGGAGGTCCCCACATGGGTCCTGGACCCCAAGAGGGGCCATAAAGAGAACGGCCCCAAATGGGTGCTGAAGCCCAGCACCCCGAGGTCCCACCAGCACCCCAAGGTGCCGTGGTGGGGACCCAGCCCCCTAAGAACCCCCCGACGGGACCCAGCACCCCGGGACGGACCGGTGGAGCCGGGGGTGTAGATGGGCTTGTCGGTCTGCAGGAAGATGTGGCCGCTCTGCAGGGACACCAGCAGCACCTTCTCCACGGTCACCTGGCCCACGCGCGCCGTCACCGCCACGTACTGCTTCCCCGCCACCGACGGCAGCAGCTTGGCAGGCACCTGGGGGACAGGGGACACCGGGTGGCACCCAGGGGACGGGGACAGCGGGTGGCACCCAGGGGACAGGGACGCACTCTCGAGCACCCTGAGGTGACCGTCCCCAAGGACCCTAGGGCAGCTGTCCCCAAGGACCCCAGGGTGACAGGTTCTTCGTGGTCCCTTTGGTAGCCATCCTCCCCCCGGCCCCACCAGCCCCGCAGAGATTCTCCGCCGTCTTGTATAGGGTTGAGCCCTCCCTGGGGTTGAGCAAGGAGGGGTCGTGACCGGCGGGGAGGTGACACGCGGGGAGGTGGCAGACCTTGATGGTGGCAGTGGTCATCATGCCGTGGGTGGCGTTCAGCTGCCTGCGGACCTGGTGGAGGACCTGGCGCTTCTGGGGAAAGTCCTGCACCAGGATGGTGGCCTCGGTGGGCGCCGACAGCCCCGGCGCCTCCAGCACCACCTGCTCCTCCGTCTCCAGCCGCAGCAGTGCCGGCGTCACCATCGTCACCCTTGGGGACATCACCCGTCACGGGGGGGGGCTGTGCCATGGCCCCAGCTTCTCCCAGTCTGCCCCACCACAGCACCCCCGCTCTGTCCCCGAAACCACCCTGGGGACCCCACGGCACCCAGTTCCCTGGGGAGATCCCGACCGGTGCCCCCTCAGCACCTTGGGGATCCCCTGATCCGCCCCATGGGCCTGGGGCACCCCCAAATCCCCCATCACACCCCCAAATCCCCCCATCGTACACCTATATCCACCATTGCACCCCCAAATCCCACCATTGCACCCCCAAATCCCCAAATTGCACCCCCAAATCCCCCCATTGCCCTCCAGCATCCACTCCCAGGAGAGTCCCAGAAAAGTGGGGGGGAGTCCACGTGGGGTGGGGGTCCTGAACAGGAGGGGTTCACTACTTGCGGTGGGGGTTGTGGCTCTGGGGATCCTGTACATGGGGGTCTCATTTGGGATAGGGGGGTCCTGGCCACGGGGGAGGGGTGATCTGGGGGGTGGGGGCTCTCTGCCATGGGGGTCTCCACTATGGGGGTCCCATCTGGGGTGGGGGGGTCTAGGTCAAGGGGACTGACAGATATTGGGGTCCTTGGGGGGGGTCGTCTTGCAGGATCCCAGGGTGGGGGCCCTATGTCCCATGGGTGGTGGGGTCCTCAGAAAAGGGGTTACTAATGGGGGGGGGTGTCCCATGGGTGGGGAGGGGGCGACTCACATCTGTGCGGGGGCGGGGGCCGCGTGCAGCAGCAGGAGGATGAGGGGCAGCACCCGAGGCCCCATGGCTGCGGGGGGGTCGGCGACGGGGACGCGGGGCTGGGGGGGGGGGTCCCTTTATGTCCGCGCCACTGGTTAATGGGTAACCCACACCCACATGCCCGGGGCCACCCACGTCACCACCCTGGGGCCACCCACGCCAGCACCCCGTGGACATGGGGGGGGGGTCACCCCACGCACAGCAGGGTGGGGGGGTGTCCACCTCCTGGGTGGGGGGCTGGAGCTGGGGGGGTTGGAGGCTGAGATGTGGGGGTCACCCCCCTGGGGGGCATAAGGGTGGGGAAGGACAGCCGGCCACCCATGTGTGTGCCCCCCCCCAAAAAAAAAAGGAGGGGCTGCCGGGAGGCCCAGGTCCTTCCTCATTTCGGGGAAGGCGGCTGGCGGGGGGCCACAGCCCTTGCGACACCGCCAAGGGGAGGGACAGCGAGGGGGGGAACACGGGGGGGATACGGGGCATGACGGGGAGTGGGGGGTCCTGGGTCACCATCCCGGGACACCTGGGGGGCTGGGGGTTTTGGGTCACCGTCCCCAGACACCTGGGGGTCCTGGGTCACCGTCTCTTGGGCACCTGGGGGTCCTGGGGGCCTGGGTCACCGTCCCCAGCCACTTGGGGCCCTGGGGGTCCCAGGTCACCATCCCCTGGGCACCTGAGTCCCTGAGGGGCCTGGGTCACCATCCCGGGACACCTGGGGGGCTGGGGGTCCTGGGTCACCGTCCCCAGACACCTGGGGGTCCTGGGGGTCCTGGGTCACCATCCCCTGGGCACCTGAGTCCCTGGGGGTCCTGGGTCACTGTCCCTGGGCACCTGGTGGTCCTGGGGGGCCTGGGTCACCGTCCCGAGCCACTTGGGGCCCAGGGGGTCCCAGGTCACCATCCCCTGGGCACCTGGGGGGCCTGGGTCACCATTCACCCCCGTGGGGGTCCCCATGGACCAGGACCAGGCCACTGCCCCATCCATCTGGGCCCCCCCCCGTGTCCCTCAACCTCCAGCCGTGCCGGTGGGGCCCCACGGGGACCCAAGGGTGCCAGTTCCTCCCCAGCCCGACATCCGGGCGCCCGCTCCCGTCACCCCCCGCGGCCCCACCGGGGCGCAGGCGCAGCACCCCGCTCCGACGCCTTCCGGCCCCCCGCCATCCCAAGGCCTCGGTCGGGCCCCACCACCCCTCTTCCCCCCCGGGCGGGGGGTCCCCGAGACCACCAGACCCCCACCCATCACCACCACCACCCTGAGACGTGGCAGCAGAGGGGGAAGGAAGGCGTTCCCCCCCCCGGACGTGGTGGCGGCGGTAGGAAGACGAAGGTTGCCTCCTGCTCCTCCCCACGGCCGCGCCGCGGGGCCCCGGCGCCATCATCTCCTCCCCAGGTGTGGGCGTTCTGGGGGGGCAAGGACCCCCCAAGCGCCGTGGGCTCCTCTCCAGAATCGGTCCCACCAGGATCCCGTCGCCACCGGCTGCTCTCCGCAAGGGGTCGCGCCCCAGAACTTCGTCTTTGCCGCTGCTCCTGCCCAAAAGAGGTCCCACCAGGACCTCGTCTTCATCGCCTCCTCCCCAGGACTGGTCCCAGCAGGACCCCGTCTCCACCAGCTCCTCCCTAGAAGTGATCACACCTGGACCTCGACCGTAGTAGCTCCTCCCCAGACGTGACCCCACCAGGACCCACCTCCAACCCAGACGTGACCCCTCCTGGATCTACCTCCACCCTAGACGTGACCCCACCAGGACCCACCTTCAACCCAGACGTGACCCCACCTGGATCTACCTCCACCCCAGACGTGACCCCACCAGGACCCACCTCCATCTCCTCCACCCCAGACGCGACCCCACCACCCCCCCCTCCCTGCTGTGCCCCCCCAGGGCCATGGAAGCGTGGCGGCAGTGCGCCCGCTGGCTGGTGGCGGCGCGGGTGCTCCCCGCGGGCCACCGGGCCAGCAGCCCCGGGGGGCAGGTGTGGGACCTGGCGCAGGCCCTGCGGGATGGGGTCCTGCTCTGCCACCTCCTCAACGCCCTCCTGCCCCGCGCCGTGCCCCCCCGGGACATCTGCCCCCGCCCTCAGATGTCACAGGTGGGACCGGGGGCAAGAAACCACCGGGAGGTGGAGGGGGGATAGGGAGCGGGGACAGAATTGCCCCAGGGAGGGGGTTTTGGGGTGCTGGGGCCAATGGGGGTGATGGGGACAGTGACAATGACAGGGGTGGTGTGAGGGGGAGTGATGGTGGGGGGCGTGATGGGGACAGTGGGGGTGACGGTGACAATAGGGTGATGGCGACAATAGGGTGATGGTGACAATAGGGTGATGGTGACGATGGGGGTGATGGTGACTGGAGGTGACTATGACAATGGAGGTGATGGTGACAATGGGGGTGATGATGACAATGGGGTGACAGTGACAATGGGGTGATGGTGACTGGAGGTGATGGTGACAACAGGGATGATGGTGACTGGAGGTGACTATGACAATGGGGGTGATGGTGACAATGGGGGTGACAGTGACAGCGGAGGTGATGGGGACAACGGGGGTGACGTTGATGGTGACAGCGACCATCGGGGTGACAATGACCATGGCCACAACAACAAGGTTGATGGTCACGGCCATGGTGCCAATGGGGGTGACCGCAACGACGCTGGTGACGATGGCGTGGCAGTGACAAAATGCTGCTGAAAAAGTTCTGGGGGGGGGGTGGCAGTGGCCGTGGGGGTGGCGGTGACAATGGGGGTGACAATGGGGGTGACGGTGACATGTGGCCCCGCAGTTCCTGTGCCTGAGGAACATCCGCACCTTCCTGACCGCCTGCGCCGACAAGTTCGGGCTCCCCAAGCATCGCCTCTTCGGCGCCTTCGACCTCTTCGACGTCCAGGACTTCGGCAAGGTGGGGGCATTGGGGACACATCTGGGGACCCCCAGGTGCCTGGCCACCCCCCTACCCCCCCCCCCACAATGACCCAGCCACCACCCCCCCGGTGACCCGTCCTTGTCCCCAGGTGATCGACACGCTCTCCACGCTGTCCTGGACCCCCATCGCCCAGAGCAAAGGCTTCACGTGAGTGCAGGAGACCCCCACCAGGACCCCCAACCCCGGGGGGGTGTGTGGGGGGGGAGAGGCGGTCCCCATGGGACCCACGTTGTGTCCCTTCCCCCCCCCAGACCCTTCCCCACCGAGGACTGCGTTGGGGACGATGACATCTACAGCGGCCTCTCGGACCTCATTGAGTGAGTGGGGCAGGTTGGGGGGGACTGGGGGGGCTTTGGGGGTCACTGGGGGGGTGTGGGGGGGCATTAAGGGGGTATTAAGGGAGGGTGGGGGATGTTAAGGGGTCTTAGGGGCTTTTAGGGGCGCCAGGGGGGTATTAAGGGGTGCTGGGAGGTCCTGGGGGCTTTGGGGGGTATTCGAGGTGAGTTTGGGGGGGTTTTGGAGTGTCCTTGGGGTCTCAGGGGGTGCTCTGGTGTACTTCAGGAAATACTGGGGCAATTTAGGGGTTGTTTGGGGGTCTCCAGAGTACCTGGGGGTTCGTGATTGAGAGATTCCTGGGGAACCTTGGGTTGGGTACACTGGGGGCTCCGGAGGGTTACTTGGATAGGGACTGGGGGCACTCTCAGTGCGCACCCAGAGGTATTTTGGGGTAGTTTCTAGGGTTATTTGGGTGAGGCGGGGGGTCCTGGGGGCGGTTTTGGGGTGCGGGGGGTAGCGGGCTGTCCCCACGCAGCGACACGGCGGAGGAGGACGACGACCTCTACGACTGCGTGGAGGCCGAGAGGGACGACGGCGACGAGATCTACGAGGACCTGATGCGGGTGGAGCACCCCCCGGCCACCGTGAGTGTCCCCCCCCACCAACCATGGGTGCCTGGGACATCCCCCCCCCCCAAAATTGCTGGGTGTCATCGTGTCCCGCTGCCCTCTGCAGAAGGTGGAGGTGGACCGGAGGCTGTGCTGCCTCCAGGAGCTGCGGCAGACGGAGGAGAGGTACACGGAGACCCTGGAGTCCATCTGCCAGGTGGGGGGGGGACACAGGGGGCACAGGGGGCGTGGGGGGCTCGGGAGGGTGTGGGGGGCACGGGGGGGTGTGGGGGACATGGGGGGACACGGGGCAATACGGGACAATTTGGGGGGATGGAGGATGTGGGGACGCAGGAGCGAATATGGGGACGTAAGAGGGTGGGAGGGACACGGGGACATTTGGGGGGGACATGGGGGAATATGGGGATGGGGTGGAAAATGGGGGGGCTTGGGGACATTTGGGGGGACATGGGGACATTTGGGGGGGACACGGGGGAATAGGGGGACATGGGGGGACATGGGGGAAATATAGGGACATGGGGACATTTGGGGGGACATGGGGACATTTGGGGGGGACATGGGGGAATAGGGGGATGGGGGCGGAAAATGGGGGGGGTTGGGGACATTTGGGGGGGGACACATGGGAACAGGGGGGTACGGACTACGGGGGGGACACGGGGGGGGCACGGATGGGGGCGGTTACGCAGGGGATGGGACACGGGGACGGGGACAAGGGGGCGCAAGGACAGGTTTCCCCAGCGCCCCCAGTCCCCCCTCCCAGTGCTCCCAGTAAGCCCAGTGCCCACAGCACTTCCTGCGGCCCCTGAGGCACTTCCTGCAGCCCCAAGACCTGGAGAGCATCTTCATCAACATCGAGGTGCTCCCAGTCACCCTTCCCAGTCCTCCCAGTCACCCTTCCCAGTCCTCCCAGTCACCCTTCCCTGTCCTCCCAGTCACCCTTCCCTGTCCTCCCAGTCACCCTCCGGTGCTCCCAGAAATTGTAGTGACCCCCAGTAGCCCTTCCCAGTCCTCCCAGTTACCCTTCCCTACGCTCCCAATAACTGCATTAACTCCCAGTTACCACTCCCAGTACTCCCAGTAACCCCACCCAGTGCTCCCATCAGGTGCAGTAACCCCCAGCAGCCCCTCCCAGTACTCCCAGTAGACCTCCCGGTGCTCCTATTAGGCGCAGCGACTCCCAGTTACCCCTCCCACTGCTCCCAATAACAGCCCAGCGCTCCCAGTTACCCCTAACAGTGCTCCCAGTAACTCCCCCTCCCGCCAGTAACCCCAGTAGGGGGGGTCCCCATTTTGGCACTGACCCCCCCCATCTGCACAGGAGCTGCTGCAGCTGCACCGGCTCTTCCTGGGGGAGCTGCGGGGGGCAGTGGGGGGGCCCGGGGGGGGCCGCGGGCTGCCCCCCCTCTTCCTCACCTACAAGGAGAGGTGAGAGGCTCGGGGGGGGGGGGGGGTCCTGGGGGTTTTGGGGTGTCTGAGAGGGGCCTGGGAGGTAATGGGGGGGGGTTCTGAGGGCATTAGGGGGGTCCTGGGGGGGGTCCTGGGGGGCAATGGGGGGTCTGGGGGGCATTTGGGGGATCCTGGGAGGGTCCTGGGGGATTCTGGAGGGCATCTGGGGGTTATAGGGGATAATGGGGGGGTCCTAGGGGACAAAGGGGGGGTCCTTGGGGAACAGGGAGCCCACCTTGAGTCCTATCCCATCCACTTTGGGTCCATTCCCGCCTGTTTTGGGTCTGATTTCAGGTCCAGCATCAGGCCCATTTTGGGTCTAATTTCACCCATTTAGGGTCCAATTTCAGGTCCATTTTGGGTCCAGTTCTGCCCATTTGGGGTCTGATTTTCGAGCCCGATTTCATCTCCATCAGGGTTCCACCTTGGACACAATCCCCCACAGTTTGGGTCCAACTTCATCCATTTTGGTTCCAACTCAGGGTGTTGGCTGGGTTCTGGCTACATTTTGGGTGGGTTTTGGGGTGAATTTGGCCGCTTTTGGGCCCGGCAGGTTCCTGCTCTATGGCCGCTACTGCAGCCAGGTGGAGGCGGCCGCCCGGCGCCTGGACCAGCTGGCAGCCGGCACCGACCTCCGCATGAAGCTGCAGGTGGGTGCAAGACCCCCCCCCCCCAAATCCCCCCTGCACCCCCTGACCCCCTCCCCAGGACCCCCTGACCCCTCCCAGGACCCCCTGACCCCCCCCCCGAACCCCCTCTATCTCCATACAGCCCCCTGTCCCACCATGGCACCAGGATCCCCTCCCCTTGGGACCCCCCCCCAGTCCCTCAAGACCCCTGTGACCCCCCCCCTCCAATTCCCTTTGAGCCCCCCCTGGTCCCTCTGAGCCCCTCCAGCACCCCCCGGACTCCCCCAGGCCCCCTGTGACCCCCATGTCCCCGCCATCCCTTGTGACCCCCGATAACCCCATGGGACGCCCCCCCAGCCCCCCTTGGCCCCCTTCCCCCCCACACTACCCCCCATTACACCATAACCGCCCCCCCCCCAACCTCTAAACCCAATGACCCCTCTAACCCCCCCCTTGACCCCCCATGACCTCCTGGCCACCCCCTGACCTTCTGTGACCCCTCGCGACCCCGTGCCCCCCCCAGGAGTGCTCCCAGCGAGCCAACAACGGGCGCTTCTCCCTGCGGGACCTGCTGATGGTGCCGATGCAGCGGGTGCTCAAGTACCACCTCCTGCTGCAGGTCTGCTCGCCGGGGACACCCCTGGGGCCCCAGGGGACACCCGGGTCCTTCAGGGGACACCTGGGGACCCAAGGGACAGCTGTGTCCTTTGGGGGACACCTGGGTCCCTTGGGGATGGAAGGGTCCCTTAGGGTGGGGGACAACTGGGGACACTGGGGATCAAAGGGTCCCTTGGGGAGGGGGGCACCTGGGGACCTAAGGGACACCCAGGTTCTTCAGGGGACACCTGGGGACCCAAGGGACAGCTGGGTCCTTTGGGGTGGGGGACACCTGGGTCCCTTGGGATCAAAGGATCCCTTGGGGTGGGGGACAACTGGGGACACTGGGGACACCTGGGTCCTTCGGGGGACACCTGGGGACCCAAGGGACAGCTGGGTCCTTTGGGGGACATCTGGGGACCTAGGGGACACTCGGGTCCTTTGGGGTGGGGGACACCAGGGTCCCTTGGGGATGGAAGGGTCCCTTAGGGTGGGGGACAACTGGGGACACTGGGGATCAAAGGGTCCCTTGGGGAGGGGGGCACCTGGGGACCTAAGGGACACCCAGGTTCTTCAGGGGACACCTAGGGACCCAAGGGACACCTGAGTCCTTCGGGGGACATCTGGGTCCCTTGGGATCAAAGGGTCCCTTGGGGTGGGGGACACCTGGGGACACTGGGGACACCTGGGTCCCTTGGGGTATATCTGGATAACTTGAGGGGGGGGGACGGACGGACATCTGTGTCCCATCCAGGGGGACGCCTGGGTCCCCTGGGGGCACAGCCGAGTCCCTTGGGGGGGGGGGGGACACCCGTGACCCAGCCCTGTCCCCCCCCCCCCATCCCTTTAGGAGCTGGTGAAGCTGACGCCGGAGCCGGCCGAGAGGGAGAGGCTGCGGGCGGCCCTGGATGCCATGAGGGTGGGGGCCGGGGGGTCCTGGGGGGGTCCTGGGGGGGTATTGAGGGGTTCTGAGGGGTCTGGGGGGGGGGTCCTGGAGGGTCTGGGCAGTGCTGGGAGGTCCTGGGGGGGGTCTCAAGGGGGTTCTGGGGGCTCTTGGAGAGGTTCTGGGGGGGGTCTTGGGGTGTGAGGGGCTCCTGGGGGGATTTTGGGGATCTTGGAGGGGGGGCCTTGGAGGTCCCGGGGGGTGCGGGGGTGTCTGACTGGTGCCCCCCCAGGACCTGGCGCAGTGCGTGAACGAGGTCAAACGGGACAACGAGACCCTGAAGCAGCTCACCAGTGTCCAGCTCTGCCTCCACAACATGGTGGGGACCCCCCCAGCACCCCCTGACCCCCCCCAGCACCCCCTGACCCCTCTATGGCACCCCAAATTCCCCTGGCAACCCCCCCCCGGCACCCCCAGCCCCTCGTGGTCCCTCTGCGTGTTCAGCTTTGCCTCCACAATGTGGTGGGGCCCACCTGGGACGCCCCCCCAGTGCCCCCCAGTGATGTCCCCTCTGGTGTCCCCCCCCCCCAGCCGCAGTCCCTGGCGCAGTTCGGGCGCCCCAAGATCGACGGGGAGCTGAAGGTGTCCAGCACTGAGCGGCGCTCCAAGGTGGACAGGTGGGACGGGGCGCGGGGACACCACGGGGACACCGTGGGGACACCACAGGGACACCACAAGAACATGGGGACACCATGGGGACACCAAGAAGGACATCGTTGGTGGAAACAGGAGCATGGGGACACCCATGGGGACACCACAGGGGCATGGGGACACCACCAGGACACCTTGGGGACACCCATAAGGGTTTGGGGACTCTGCGAGATCACTGCAGGGACACCACTGGGACATCACGGGGACACCATGGGGACATCAGAACAGCACAGGGACGCAATGGGGACATCGGAAAACAGGGACACTAACGGGGACACCCTGGGGATGCCCTTGTCCCCAGAGCAGGGCACAGAACGGGAGCCACTCCAGGGCAGGGGTGGGGACATCCTAGGGCACGAGGGGCTCTAGGGGGACCCGGTGCCACCCCTGTCCCTGTCCCCAGGTACGGCTTCCTCCTGGACAAGGCCCTGATCATCTGCAAGCGCCGGGGGGACTCCTACGAGGCCAAAGAAGTCGTGGACCTGCAGAGCCACCAACTGCGGGACGGTGGCCTTGGCCCCCGTGACGGCAAGAAGGTACCACGAGACACGGGTGTCCCCCAAAAAAACGGGTGGCCGGGTCCTTGGTGGCCCCAGATGTCTTCTTGCCAAGGTGTCCGGGTCCGGTGAACCCCAAAGTCTGGGACCCTACAGGGTGTCTGTGTCTGGTGGACCCAAGAGTTCAGGTCCTTGGTGGGCCCAAATCCCCAAGGAACCTCGGTGTCCTCCCAGAGAACCCAAGCGCCCAGGGCCTCGGTGGCCCCAAACACCCAGCTCTGGTGGCCCCCGAGTGCCCCGGTCTGGTGGCCCCGGGCACTGACGGCCTCCCCCTGTGCCCGTAGTGGACCCACACCTTCCTGCTCATCGACACGGCCGGGCTGCAGGGCTACGAGCTCTTCTTCAAGACGCGCGAGCTGAAGAAGAAGTGGCTGGAGCAGTTCGAGATGGCCCTGTAGGTGCCCCCACACCTCAGGACGGGGGGGGCCTGCACCCCCAGGGGGGGCGGGTGGCCTCGAGGGGCACGGATTTGCCCCACTAGACCCATGTCCCCCCCCCTCCCCGTCTCTCTCCAGCTCCAACATCTTCCCCGAGCACGCGCTGGCGGACGGGCACGACTTCCAGATGTTCTCCTTCGAGGACACCACGTCCTGCAAGGCCTGCCAGATGTTGCTGAGGTGGGCGACCAGAATCGCGTCCCCAGATCCCCCCATGGTGTGGGAAACGGGGCGGGAGGGTGGGGGGCTCTGAGGAAGGGGGAGGCCCCCGGGAGGCGGTTGGAGGTGGGGCGAGGTCTTCATGGGTCAAGGCCAAGGTGGGTCAAGGACTGGGTCAAGGCCCAGGTGGGGCAAGACCGGGGTGAGTCAAGGCCTGGGGGGATCAAATCCTGGTTGAGTCGAGGCCACGGTGGGTGAAGACCAGGGTGGGCTGAGACCACGGCGGGTCGCTTCTGGTTGGGTCAACGCCAACGTTGGCCAAGGACCCGATGGGTCAAGGATTGGCAGCCTCCAAGGCCAAGGTGGGCCCAGGACTGGGCCAAGCCCGGGTGGGTGAGGTTGGTGGGCCAAGGGGCGTCCCCATGAGCTGACTGTGTCCCCCCCTGTGTCCTGGTGGCCCCCCAGGGGCACGTTCTACCAGGGGTACCGCTGCAGCCGGTGCCGGGCCCCCGCGCACAAGGAGTGTCTGGGGCGGCTGGGGACCTGCGGCAGGGCCGGCGCTGGTGAGAGGGGAAATGCGGCAGTGGGGGCTTTGTGGGATGGGGAGGGGGGCGTTATGGGATGGGGAGGGGGGTGTTATAGGACAGGGGACTGGGACATTATGGGACGGGGAGCGGGGTGTTATAGGACAGGGGACTGGGACGTTATGGGATGGGGGATGCGGGATGCTGTGGGGTGAGGGAGCAGGACATCACGGGATGGGGAGGGGGGCACTGCGGGATACAACACGGCCAAGGTGGAGCAGGACTTTGTGGGATAAATGGGTGGAGGAGGGCATTACGGGAGCCCAGGTGGAGCTAGGCATTGTGGAGTACCCTAATGAGGCCCACCACCCCCAGGAACCTAATTAGCACCAAGCGTTAATCGGGGCAGGTGTTAACTATTCCCCACTAACAAGCAATTCCTCTTCTCCTGTCCCAGATTCGAGCTCTGGAACTAGGAAGGTAACAGTGAAATGGGGGAAAAGGGGCTGAAATGCCCCAGATTTGGGAGCGGGGAGGTCCTGGTGGTGCCGTCACCCCCTGGAGCTCATCGGGGTCTCGCTGGTCCCCAGAACAAGTCGCAGCGGCCAGGCCCCGAGAAGAAACGGGGAGACCTGGGTGAGTCCGACCTGGGGAGTGCCTTGGACATCTGGGTCCTCGTGTTTGGGGGTTGAAGGGGTGTCCCCATCCCCGTCCCCCCCCAAAGTCATCATGTGCCGTCGTTCCCCCAGGGCTGCCCAAGATGGAGGCGACCCAGCACTATGGGGGGGTGCCCCCGCCGCCGGGGGCCGTGGGTCCTGCCCTGCGGCTCAGCCCTGGGGACATCGTGGAGGTCACCGTGGCCGAGGCCGAGCAGCTCTGGTGGCAGGTGGGGACCCTCTGGGGACGGGACCACCATGGCGGGACCCCAATGGCCATGGCAGGACGGACCCCAAAGGTGGGGACAGACCCCACTGTGGCCATAGTGGGGAGGGACCTCCAGGAGGGGCTGGGGCAGCCCCCCAAATCCGTGCTGGACCCACGTGGTGAATCCAGAGCCTCCTGCATCCACCGTGGGCCAGACGAGATCCCACCGATGAGCTGGGGAGCTGTGGTTGGACTGGATGCTTATGGGGTTGGGCACGACCCCCGCATCGCTAGGATGGCCCCCCCACCACAGCTCTGCTGAACCCCCCCACCATGGGGTTGGACCCTCATGGCCATGGTGGACCCCTGCGATGGAGATAACCCAGGCTCCCGCAGCCACCCCAGACCCCCCCAAGGGGGACAGACCCCGTTATGGGGCCAGGAGACCCCCGTGGGCCCCCCCAGCACCATGGTCCTTTGTCCTCAGGGCAGGAACGTGGTCAACGGTGACGTGGGCTGGTTCCCCTGTGCCGCCGTCAGACCCTTCATCTGCGTGAGTACGGGGACCCCAAAACCCCCTGAGAGACCCCAAAATGGCTCCAAGGAGCCCCAAGGGCTGGGCACTGTGAGGACATCCCCAAAATTTTTGGGGTGTCTTGGGATTTGGAGGGAGAGGGAGGGAGGGGTCTGTGGGATATTGGGGGGGGGGGTCTCGGGGGAGTCACCCTCTGTCCCCCTCTTTGACCCCCATCTCTGCCTCTTTCCCACAGACGCCGCTGCCGGATCTCTCCGTCTACCTCTGGTGGGTGTCGGGGTTCCCTAAATCCTCCTCTGGAGGCCCCACAAATCCCCCCAGACCACCCCAAATCCTCCCCTGGGGGACCTCCATAGGCCCCAGACACCCTCCACCCCAAATCCTCGCCAAGGAACACCCCACAGCCCCCGGCACCCCATGAATCTCCCCCAGGGGCACCCCATCCTTCGTGGGGTCACCCCACAGCCTCTCCCCCCCTGCCAGGTCCCTTCTTGGGGTCCTTCATCCCCCCTGGGTCATCCCATCACCCCCAACCCCCTCCTTGATGCCTCCATCCTTCCCGGGAGCCCCCAGATCCTCAGGGCTGTCCTGTAGCCCCCAGCTCACCCCAGAAGGTGGGGGGTGCTGGTTTGGGGGGGCTCAGGACCCCCACCCCGTCCCACCCCAGGTACGCGGGCCCCATGGAGCGGGGGGAAGCCGAGCAGATCCTGACGCCCCGCTCGGACGGCGCCTTCCTGGTGCGGCAGCGGGTGAAGGATGCCGGTGAATTCGCCATCAGCATCAAGTAGGGGCCGGGGACACCCCCGGGGTTTGGGGGGGGGGGAAAGGGGGGGTCACCAGCTCAGCCCCCCCTGATGTCCCTACGTCCAGGTACCGCACGGAGGTGAAGCACATCAAGGTGATGACGGCGGAGGGGCTCTACCGCCTCACCGAGAAGAAGGCCTTCAAGGGGCTGGTGGTGGGTGTTGGAGCCCTCCAAACCCCAACCCCACTGCCTGGGGGACCCCCGTTGGGGCTTTGGGGGGGGGGGGGCTGGTGGTGACCCCTTTGGACCGTGTCGTCTGCAGGAGCTGGTGGAGTTCTACCAGCGCAACTCGCTCAAAGACTGCTTCAAGGCGCTCGACACGGCCCTGCTGGTGCCCTTCAAGGAACCCGAGAGCCGGGCTGGGCCCCGGCCGCCCGGTAGGGCCTGGGGGGGTGGGTTGGGGCGGAGGGGGTGGTGGTGGGATGGATGTGGTGGTGGTGGTAGTAGTGGGATGGATGTGGTGGGCTGGTGGTGGTGGTGGTGGGCTGGACGTGGTGGGATGGACGTGGTGGGCTGGTGGCAGTGGGAAGGACGTGGTGAGGTCCCCCGTGGTGGTGGAATGGACTGGATGGTGTTGGGGTGGATGTGGTAGGGCGGAGGTGGTGGCAGGGGGATGGAGGTGGTGGGCTCGTGGTGGTGGTGGTGTGATGGATGTGGTGTCTTCTTCCCCGTACCAACGTCCTCAGGTCAATGGGGAGGAATGGCCCAAGAGGGACAAGTTACTGGGGCTTGCTGGGGGGGCTACGGGTGAGGTATGGGGGCAGCGTGAAGGGGGCAGCCGTGCCACGGGGACACCTCGAGGGTGACGGCCAAGGGTTGGCTCGAGGGAACGGCCATGGGACGGCCAACGGGGGACAAAGGGCCGGGAGAGACAGGTGCCGGGGAGGGGAGGTGGCCCGGGGGGGGTCTCACCGTCGTCCCCGTCCCCCCCCCCCCCCCAGGGGCCGTGCGCAGTTTCGGCTCGGCCAAGGCTCGCTACGACTTCTGCGCCCGCGACCGGACGGAGCTGACGCTGCGCGAGGGTGACGTGATCCGCGTCCTCAGCAAGAAAGGCCACCCGGGCTGGTGGAAAGGGGAGATCTACGGGCGGGTACGGCCCCTTGAGCCCCCCTGGGACCACCTCCGGACCCCTCTGAGGTCCTCACCCCCCTCTCTTTGTGTTCTTGCTCCCCCAGGTCGGCTGGTTCCCCGCGAACTACGTGGAGGAGGATTACTCGGAGTACTGCTGACCGCGGGATCCCCCAGTCCTGTCCCCAACCTCATGTCCCCCACCCCGATCCTATGTCCTGTCCCCCCCCCCCCCCCCCCCCCCCCCCAGAGGTCCCTGTATCCCCCCCGCCACCCCACCTCCCACCCCACCCCAATTAATTTATGCCTCCTCCCGCCCAGGAGGGGCAATAAACAAGGATGAGGATGTGGTTATGGGGTCAGGAGGATGTGGTTATGGAGTCAGCGACTAGGGAGGGAACTGCATGTCCAGAAAGGACAAGGTTATGGGGTCACAGTCACTAGGAAGGGACCCAGGGGTTGGGGCAGGGGACAAGGACGTTGTTACGGGGTCAGGAGGATGTGGTTATGGGGTCGCTGTCACTAGAAAGAGCCACGGGCATCCAGACGAGGGCAAGGTTATGGGGTCACGGGCACTGGGAGGGGACCCGAGTGTCCCAGTGGGAACCAGGACCCCAAGTGTCCGGGGGGGGAGAGCCTCGTTACTGCCCCGAGGTGTCACGAGTGGCCTCAGCCCGCAGCGAGGCGGGGGGATGGAAGGGGGTGGGAAGCGGTTTTGGGGCCGAACGGTGGTTTTAGGGCCGTCCGGTGCTGCTTCCTCTCTGCCACCGGTGCCGCGGTGCCACCGCGTCCCCAACACTTGTCATGGGGTCCCCCCACCTCGCCGCCTGCCTCCGGGGTGAGTCATGCCCGCCCCCCACCCGGGCATGGATTTGGGTTGAAACGGAGGGGAATGGGAAAAGGGGAAACTGAGGCAGGGGCGGAAGCCGGTCGAGGCTGTAGCAGGGAACGGCCCAAATTGAAATCGCTGCAAAATGGGGATTTTTGAATCCTGTGAGGAGGCTGGGGGGGGGGTGTCGGGTACCAAATGGAGGGGTTTGTCCCCAAAAGGGTGGCTTCCAGCCTGGGAAGGGATGTGGTTGAACCCAAAGAGGGGGTTTTGAGCCCTGAAAAAGGGGGTGGTGAGATCTGATGACCTTAAAAAGGAAGGTTTTTAGCCCCCAAAAGTAAGGGTTTTAGCCCCAGTGGGGGGGTTGGAGCTCTGATGGGGAGGGATGAGCCTCAAAAGGAGGCTTTCATCCCCCAAAAGAAAGGTTTGAGACCCAAAAGGGGATTTTGAGACCTGATTGGGGAGGTGGGGTGGGAATCAAGCCCAGAAAGGGTGTTTTTAACCCCAAAGGTGAGGGCTGAGTTGGGATGGGGAAGAATGAGGCAAAAAGGGGGTTTTGAGCCATGATGAGGGGGGGGCATTTGGGCCCAGAGAGGGGGTGTTTGAGCCCCAAAAATAGGGTTTGACACCCCCAAAAGAAAGGTTTGAGACCCAAAAGAGGGGGGTGAGATGGGCGGGGGAGAATGTGAGCCCAGAAAAGGGGATGTTTAGCCCCAAAATGGGTAGGGCAGAGCTCGTATGGGAAGGGTTGAGCCCCAAAAGGGGAGTGTTCAGCCCCAAAAAGGAGATTTTGGTTCGTGATAGGAAGTTTTGAGCCCCAGGAAGGAGGTTTTGAGCCATGATAGGAAGTGTTGAGCCCCAAAAAGAAGTCTTTGAGCCCCAAAAAGGAGGTTTTCATTTTGGGGGGGGTGAGTCCCAAAATGTGGGGGTTGAGCCCTGACGAGGTGTTTGGACTCCCCAAATGGGGGGGTTGAGACACAAAAAGAAGAGTTTGAGACCCCAAAAGGGGGCTTGAGACTTGAGGGGGTATTTAGCCCCCAGAAGGGGGTCATTTAGCTCCCCCCCCCCCCCCCCAAAAAAAAAAGGAAAGGTGGGGAGAGCCCCAAAAAGAAAGGTTTGAGCCTCAAAAGGGAATTCGGAGCTCTGGTGCAGGGGGGCTGAGCCCCAATTAGCGGGGAGGGGGCGTGCTTAGAAAAAGGGGGATTTGGAGCCTCCCAAATGAGTTGGGAACCCTATGGGGGGTGTCACAGAGCACTGACACCCCCCCCAATTCCCCCCCCCCCAGCACTGTGCTGCCTCCTGAGCCTCCTCCATGCTGCTGCCGGCACAATGCTCGCCCGTGAGTTACGGGGATGGGGGGGGCTCAGCCCCGGGTCCTCTCCCCATCCTTTTGGGGGGGTGGGGGGGCTTGGGACCCCCTCCTCAATGCCCCCCCCCCCCCCCCCCCCCGATGTCCCCCGCAGTGCAGTGTGACACCCAGTCCTGCTCCGCCAGCAGCTGCTGCCTGGGGCTCCCTATGGCGAGGAGGGGGCAGCGGGGGGGGGAGCCCTGGGTCTGTGGGTGCCCCCCCGGCTTGATCCGCACCATCCAAAACTCCTCCGTCGTCTGCGAGTGCCCCCCCGGCACCATCCGCATAACCCAAAAATCCCCCGTCGTCTGTGGGTGCCCCCCCGGCATGATCTACTCCATCCAAAACTCCTCCATCGTCTGCGAGTGCCCCCCCGGCACCATCCGCTCCATCCAAAACTCCTCCGTGGTCTGTGAGTGCCCCCCCGGCATGACGCGCTCCATCCAAAACTCCTCCGTGGTCTGTGAGTGCCCCCCCGGCACGATCCGCTCCATCCAAAACTCCTCCGTGGTCTGTGAGTGCCCCCCCGGCACGATCCGCTCCATCCAAAACTCCTCCGTGGTCTGTGAGTGCCCCCCCGGCATGACCCGCTCCATCCAAAACTCCTCCATCATCTGCCAAGGTAACGGGGTCAACGCTTTCACCATCCCCCCCCCCCCCCCCCCCCCTTTTTTATATTCCATTTCCCCTTTTTTCACCCTTTTCCCTCCCCATAACCTCTCTTTTTTTTTTTTTTTCCCCCCCCCCATTTGGGGGATTGCTGAGAGCAGCCCCTCCACCCCCCACCCCCCCCAAACCATGACCCCCTTCCTTTCCCCGCCCCATAACTCTTTAACCTCTTTTTTCCCCAAAACGTGACCCCCCTTGCCCTACAGAGGCCTGTGACATCACCAACCTGGAGCCGGTCAAGAAACTCTGCGAGGGGAAGAAGGTGGGGTTGAGGGGGGGGGAAAAAGAGGGGTTTGGGGGGAAAAAGAGGGGTTTGGGGCAAAAGAGGGGGGTATGGATGAAGGGAGGGATGGATGGACAGAGACAGAGGGTCCTGGGGTAGGTGGTGAGGCAGGGATGGACAGACAGATGGACAGACGTGTCCGTGGGGTGCAGGTCCATGTCACTGTCCCCCCTGTGTCCCCCCCCCCCCCAGGGCTCCCCGTTTTGCACCCAGCTGCTGAACAGCACCAAGGACCCGAAGAAAACCTGTGCCAACTTCACGGAGGAAACGCTGCAGGTGACACGGGGGGGCAGCGGGGCGTCCGTCCCCTGCACGCCTCCGTCCCCTACACACATCTATCCCCCCGTGTCCCCCCCCCGTGCCCCCCAGGCCGTGCTGAGCCAGCTGCAGAGCGTGGTGAGGAAGGAGCAGGGCACCCAGCGCGGAGCCACCTCAGCCGCGCTGCTGATGCAGAGCACGGAAGCCATCGTGCTGCAGGCCGGCCGCGGCGGCTTTCGGGAGCTGAACACCACCATCATGCGTATGCCTCCCCCCTCCCCAGCACCCACGGGTGCCCATGATGCTCCCCCAAACCCCCCCCGCTGCACCCCCAAAAGGTTTCGGGGCATCGCGACACCCTGAGAGCCGGCTTGGCATTTCGCTCGTACCCGTTCCCTGGAGTCTGCAAGAGCACGGTGGTGCTCAGGGCAGGCAAAAGACCCCAAATGCCTTTTTTTTTTTTTTTTTTTTTTTTTTTTTTCCCCCAAATCAGAGGCCAAGACAGAGCTGGTGAATGATGACTGCCTAATTGGGGGGAAGGAACTGGAGCTGAATGTGGAGAAGGAGAAGCTGAATATCAACTGCAGCATAGTGCCAAAAGGTAGGGCCATTGTATGGCGGGAATGGAAGCTCAAGAAGCCTAAATTTGCCATTTTGGGGTGGTTTTGACCCATCTCTCTGCGCAGGCACGGTTGCGGTGGCCTTCATCGTCTACCGGGATTTGGAAGGCATGCTGAAGGACGTCACGGAGCTGCCCCAGGGGGTTCTCAACTCCCACGTAGTCGGCGGCACCGTGGGGAAAGACAACGAAACCACCTTCTCCATCACCTTCCCCACCACCTTTAGTATCACCCTGTGGCACAAAGAGGTGGGCGCTGGGGGACCCCGGGGTGCTGCTGGGGGGGCGCCGGGTGGGGATTTTCCCAGGGATTGCACGGCAGGACCTGTTGCAGCAGGGGCGTCGCAGTGGTGCAAGTTCAGAGCATGGCTTCGGTGCGGTTTGAGGTGAATTCAGGGTCGGTGCAGCCCCGTCCTGGTGCAAATTCAGATCCAGCGTAGATCTGGGGTTGGTGCAAATCCCCAGCCCGGTGTGAATTTGGACTCTGTGCATCCCTGTTGTGATGCAAATCTGGTTCCAGCACAAACCCAGACTCGGTGCATCCCCCTTCTGCTGCAAATCTGGATTCCATGCAAATTCGGGTCGATGCACCCCCGTCCTGGTGCAAATTTCGGGCTGGTGCATACCCCTCCTGGTGCAAACTCGGACTCAGTGCATGCCCGTCCCCTGTGCAAATCTGGATCCTCTGCAATTTTGGGTCTGTGCATCCCCACCCTGATGCAAATTTGCATTTCATGCAACTCACTTCAGTAAACACCGCCCTGCTGCAAACCCAGATCCAGCGCAAATTCAGGACTGGTGCATTCCTGCCCTGGCGCTAATTCGGATTTGGTGGGTCTCTTTCCTGGTGCGAATTGGCATGTGGTGCAAATCCTGATCTGGTGCAGCCCTGCCCTGGTGTAAATTCAGACTTGGTGCATCCCCAGATTCAGATCTTGTGAAAATTCAGGGTCGGCGCCTCCCCAAGCCGAGGCTCGGCGCGTCCCTGTCCCCGTTGGCACCCAAAGGTGGGAAGGGGCGACACCGACCCTACACGGGGCTGAAACCTCGAGCGGGGCCGTGCTCCGCAGCCGCTGCAGGAGGGCAAGGAGGTGTTCTGCATGTCCTGGAAGCTGGACGGCTCCAAGGGGCAGTGGACACCAGAGGGCTGCGAACGCATCGGCGGGGACAACTCGAGCTCCATCTGCGCCTGCAACCACTTCTCCAGCTTTGTCATCACCATGGCCACCCAAGACAAAGTGAGGCCCCGCGTATTCCGCCCGCGCCGTTTCACGTTCTCTCCTCGCCCAGCAGTTGAGCTTGGATGGGACAGGCGTGACGTCACGCGTGTGACGTCACGGGTGATGTCATTGCAGAGGAATGAGAGCTACGCGCTGCGGGTGGTGAGCTACGTGGGGCTGTCAGTGTCGCTGCTCTGCCTCTTCCTCACCATCGTCACCTTCGTCCTGTGCCGCTCGCTCTGGAGCGTCAGCATCTCCCTCCACCTGCAGCTCAGCATCTGCCTCTTCATCGCTGACTTCCTCTTCCTCGTGGCCGAGCACCTCACCACCAAGGAGGTAATGGCTCCTTGGGGTCTCCTCGAGCATCTGGGGGTCTTCTTAGGGTCTCCTAGAGCATCTTGGGGGTCTTCTTGAGCATCCTGGGTTCTCCATGGGCTCCTCAAGATCTCCTTGAGCATCTTGGGGTACTTGAGGGTTCCTTGATATCTCCTTGAGCATCTTGGGGTCTCCCCGGGATCTCCTTGAGCATCTCGAGTTATGGTGTAAGAAAGGTTTGAAGAAGGTCTGGAGACCTGCAGTCCAACCCCATCTCAAAGCAGGTCCCACTAGTTGAGGCTCCCCTCGGTCCTTGGTTCCCTTCTTGCTGTGGGTGGGTGAGAGCACCTGAATTAGGATAACCGAGGCTGAACAGGATGTCTGGAAGCCTCCAGATCACCCCTGAACTCAAAGCTTGTCCACCCACTTGGGGTTCCTTGAGGCTGTTGGGTCCCTTCCTCCTCTGGGAGGGTGCAGCCACTCGAATTACAGCCGAGCTTAGGACAGAGAAGACCTTTGGAAGTCTCTGGTCCACCCTGAACTCAAAGCCCTCGAGGTTCGAGGCCACAATGGGGCATTTGGAACATCTCTGAGGGCTGGAGACGCCACCACCTCCCGTGGTGACACCAAAGGTCCTCCCGGAGCCAACTGCGGCCTTGGTGTCCCCCCCACCCAGCTGCTGTGCAAGATCGTCGCCGGCTCCCTCCACTACTTCTTCCTCGCCTCCTTCTCCTGGATGCTCCTGGAGGGTTTGCACCTCTTCCTCACCGTCAGGAACCTGCGAGTCCTCAACTACCTCAGCGCCAACCGCTTCAAGCGCAGATACATCTACCCCGTGGGCTACGGCCTACCGGCCATCGTGGTGGCCGCCTCCGCTGCCACCCGCCCCGACGGCTACGGCGCCAAGGAGCAGTGAGTCCCCCCTGGGCCTGGGGTCAGCCAAAGGGGTGGGATCGGCGCAGAACGCCGTGCGTTTTGCAGGATTCTCCCCCAAAAAGGACACCCCAGCCTCTGGGCGCGGGTGTTTTCAATGCCACCAAAACTGCCCCGGGGCGGCCGGGGTGTTTTTTTGTTTGTTTTTTTTTTTTCCCCCTTTTTCTGCCCATTTAGCTGCTGGCTGAACACGAAGGGAGGCTTCAGTTGGAGTTTTGTCGGCCCCGTCTGCGTCATCATCCTGGTTGGTGTTTTGCTGCAGAAAAGGGGAAAAACTGGGGGGAGAAGAGAAAATTTAGCCATCTTTAAGGACAGCGTTAAGGCAATGTCCAGTGAACCTGGTGCACCTGGTGGAGGTGGCACTGTGGTGTGTTAATGGGGTTTTGTATCTTTTGGCCCCTTTTCCAACCCAAATTCATGATTGTGCCCATGGTTCCTCCCCCACAGACCCTAAACTGAGCAACTTTTAGAGATTTGCCTAAAAAGAGCAAGTTCACACGTGTTTAAGGGTGACGTTACGTCCCCCGGGCTGCATGTGTTTGGTGGAGGTCACACCATGTAGCACTGGTGCTTTATTTTTTCCCTACAGTTGACCCTTTTCCACCCCAAATTTCCAGGCCTATCTTGCGGAATTTATATACATAATTTTTGGCTTTCTGCACAGATTAATCTGACGTTTTTTCTCATCACCCTCTGGACGCTGCGGAAGCGACTCGCCTCCCTCAACGCCGACGTCACGGCCATAAAAAACACCCGGTGGGTTTTTGCGCCGGTGGAAAGTGTTGCTTGTTGTAGAGGAAGAGCATTTGGGATGGTTTTGGGGAGAAAAACGAGGAAAACGGGTGTCCCGGCAGGCTGATGACGTTCAAGGCGCTGGCGCACGTCTGCATCCTGGGCTGCACGTGGGGTCTGGGCCTGCTGCAGGCACAGGGGGGGGAGGTGGTGGACTTCATCTTCACCATCATCAACAGCCTGCAAGGAGCCTTCATCTTCCTCGTGCACTGCGTCCTCAACCGGCAGGTACGGGGGGGGGACAGGCGGCGAGCCGGGGGGGACGGGGGACGCTGGGGACACGGCCACGGGTGCTGTCCGCAGGTGACAGAGCAGTACCGGCGCTGGTTTCGGGTGCTGGGGCGGTCGCAGAAGCCCCAGGAGATGCCCACCACCGAGATGCGGATCACCTACGTCACGGTAAGGGTGCCCGGACCCCCTCGTGCCCCCTTTCCCGCGGCGTTCAGGGGGGCTGGCGAGAAACTAATGGGGTCCCCGCTCCCTTTCGGACCCGTTTCTGCCTCCTTTCACCCCAACTCGGGCCCTTTCTCCCCCAGGAAGGGGAAAGATCGCAGAGCCACAGCGCCGAGGGCTGCACGTGGGAGAAGTGACAGTGGGGATGCGCCGGACCGGCTCATAACCTGTGTTTTTCAGCACATCCAGCCTATTTTTACCAGATTCCTGATCATCTCACCCATTTCCAATGTTTTTTCCCTCTGAACAGTGTTTTTTGGAGTTCTCCCCCTAAATCCAACCAATTTTCTGCACTTTCCCCAAGAAACAAGCCATTTCTAGCATTTTTCTCCCCAATTTTCAGTGTTTTCTCCCAAGAAACAAGCCATTTTTAGCATTTTAGCTCTCATTTTTAGCACTTTCCCAAAGAAACAAATCATTTTTAGCATTTTTCCCCCTTTTCTAGCATTTTCTCCCAAGAAACTTGTTAAATTAACAAGTTTTTATTGAAAGCAGAAGCATATCTTTGTGCCAGTGCTACCACTGGTGGACTTTTCCCTGAAAACAGTCTGAAATGGCTAAAAACCAGTTTCACTTTCAGCCACAGGTCCCCTTCTTATTGATTTTCCAGCAAATTTCTCAAGCCTGGCTCAAATTTCCTAATTTTCACAGGCGGAGAGGGAGATCCCAAGGTTAATTTTCAACCCAGAGAAGGCATTTTGTTACCTGTAATGAATCCTTGTGTTTTGACTGATCGATAACATATAAATCATCCTCTCTCTCTCTCAAGTTTTAGCTTACAATCCTTTAAAAACTATCATTAAAATCAAACCATGCTTTGAATGGGTTTCCTTGGTTTAACCTGAAATTTTCAGCCACCGGGGTGGTCTGATGCAGCCGCTTCGTTTGTTTAGGGGGGTAAAGGACTGAGTGGTGCTGTTTCTTTACAAAATATATATATATTTATTGGGTGATAACGTGCTGAATTAAGAAATGTGCAAGTGAGTGAAATTAGGGTTTTGAGAAGAATTCAGGTTGGGGAGGGTTGGATGTGGGGCTACAGCAGGGCAGAGGTGGGGGCAGGTGGCTGCAGGAAGGGAAGGATAAATGCAGGAAAAAGGATTTAAAAGTCGGGGGGGGGGGGGGGGGGGGGGAAAGGATTTTTCCAGAAATTTTCTTTTCTGAGAGTTAAGCAGAAACCACAACGCAGTACTGGAGCTAGGGTGAAAAAGAAGAAATTCAGCCATGTGGAGAAACGGGACTGGTTTTGTGCCGGTGAGTGGGTTTTTACCTTTCCACAGTGGCTTTTTTTTAACCAAACCCACCCTTTTCTTTTTGGTGTTTCGCGGGTCAGACTCGCAAGGCTCATGGTTGCAGAGATTTCACTGGATTTAGGGATTTGTGCAGGCAAGAAACAGGAGCCTGGAGCCATCAGGGTGAGCCAGATCCCCCCAGAGCTTTGGGATTTTGTCCAGCTCCTGAGAGGGAAGTTTAAAATGTGTTTTTCTACTTGCGTATTGGAAATTGTCTGAAAACAGGGGAAAAAAAACATGGCTAAAGTCAGCATTTCCAGGACTTTTCACAAATCCAGTGGTTGGAGTGGGAGCAGTGCTCGTTGAACCAGATGCCACTGGGCCGCATGGTGCCACAGCTGTCCTTGTCCCTGTTGCTGTTCTTGCTCCAAGTGTCCCAGTAGCTGGAGAAAGGAGAAAAGAAGAAAGAAAGGAAAAAAAAGAACAAAAAGAGGGAAAGGGAGAAAGAAAAAAATAAAAAGAGTGCCACAGTGGCAGAGCTCTCCCAGGAACAGGGGAAATTGTTATTTCAAGGGAAGGAGTCTGCTAAAAAGCTCCATCCTGCACCCCAGAAGACTGGTTTTGTTTTGTGTTGTTTTGCCACCAGCAAGAAAAAATGCTCCCATAACAGCATTTTTCCAGTGTAAGCCCTTTGGTTTGTGTAAAATTACCTAAACAACCCTATTTCAGTGGCTCAAATTCAGCTTTTTCTCCTCTTGGGATGATTTTCCAATTTTAGGGAATCCCCGTATGGATTTTTTACCTCACACTTAAAGGTTTGCCATTTGTCCAGAACCAGTCACCTTCCTCCGGCTTATACGTCACTCCCATCCAGTAGACGTTGCTGTTGTTCATGTTGTCCTTCAGGAACTCCTAAAAAGGCAGAATTGGTTACAGCAACCCAAAAAAAAAACAACAATAATTCTGGGGAGCCCACAAGTAATATGGGGAATCTCAAAGCTTTTGGTAATCGGTGATATCATCACCACAACTGAGCAGAATTTTTTGGTAAATAGCAAACAGATTTGGTGCCTTAAAGCAAAATGCAACCATGGTGCTCTGGAAAGGATATTTTGACCCTTTTTGACTCATTTTTAGCACTTACTCCTAAAAAGAAATTTGACTTTACCCAACTTGGCTTAGCCACCAAGCACTTGTCTCTACTTCAAGTAACTGAGCAAATGGCCAATTTAAGCCGGAAAAAAAAAAAAAAAAGAAGGTTTTGGAGGTCCACTGTTTGCCAGAGTAGGAATTCCCCTAAAAATAGGGGGGTTGGGCACCGTGCAAGCTGAAAAAATAGCGGTTTTTCACTTGAAAGCATCTGGCTGACCTGCTCCAGCTCCGTTTCGACAATGACCAGGTGAGCATCTTGGTCGATGCAGGTCTCCTTCGCATCCGACCAGCTCATCACCTCCGTCGAGAAGTAGTAGCAGCTCCTCTCGAAGATCTTCCAGCCAGCCAAGCACTCTTTGTTCGGGAGGTTATGGCAGATCAACGCTGGAAGGACGAGAACCCCCCAAAACGTCTCAAAACCAGCACGGGTCACCCTAATTTTCCAGCCTTTTTGGGCTAAACCCAGGTTTTTCTCCTGGCTCCTGACCGGATGATGGGGCACTGTCACGACAGCGATACTCCCGTAGTTTACCTGCGATGTCCTGCAGCTCCTTGTAGTACCTGCGCATCCCACTCCGCACCCTCATCTGCTCCTGCCGTGACTCCGACATCTCCTGCAGCACTGGGGAGCACAGCAGGGTGAGCCCCCTCTACCCACCCACTCTTTTTCCCCCTCCCCACTTCGGATTTCCCAAATCTTTGGCTTTTTCTCCCGGGATTTAGTTCATTTCCGCGTGCAGAAATGGGCTGTCAAAGCTCCTGCACCACCAGCTGCCTGTTTTGCTGCACGGTTTTCTTTTTGGGTGACATTTTGCCGCAATATCACTCATAATAACATTTAATTAATCACTCATTTGGCAGCAGTTAAGGAGTTGGCCAATTATATTTGACTTTTGCAGAATTTTCGATAGGATTTACACCCTTCCCGTCCTGTAACAGAGGTAACAGGGTGGATTTCCCCCCCGGCGAGCTCCTAATCCACAGCCAGGGTAACCCCCACGACACCCAGAGGGCTGATTTGCTCCTGTTTGCACCCCTTTTGGGGCTAATTCCATTGGGATTGAGGCCAGAGCTTGGTGAGTGCCTGATTTATGCTGTTACCCCACTGCAGTTCCCCGTGGATCAGTGGGAATCGGAACCAAACCGAAGCTGGTGTTGTTCCACAAAGAGCTGGAGCAGAACCAGGAGCCACCCTCCCCCAAAAAAGTCATTTTTTATTCAGTTTACACCAAGTAATGAAACGTGGTACCAGAAAGGACACAAACACCCCAAAATCAGGGTCTCCCAACTCCCGCTGAGCTGGGAGCACATCACTGTGGGGCTGTGCATCCAAGGACCTACTGTTAACTTGCGTCTCTGACTGGTTCGACTTCAAGAGCTCCAACTCCGTCGTGATTTCCACTTCTGGAATGGAAATGATGGGAAAAAAATGTGGCTGGATCACGTCAAGGAACGTGCAGTGACCTCTAAATTCACCCTTTAAGATTTCTTTGGGCTGAGTGAGGGATTTATTGTGGATTTCCACCTTGTGCCGAAGATGTTATCTTTCATGGTGAAAAAGCTTTTTTTTTTTTTTTTTTTTTTTAGGGTGTTTCACCAAACCGGCTGCCTCCCAGCCCCTCGGGGCCACTTGTGGGGCCACTTACGTTTCACCAAGACCAGCGTGAGGAGCAGCGCCCACGCGACGAAGCTCAGAGCCATCAAGACATAGAGGACGGCCACCGACGTCTGCCTGGGGCCCCGGCCAGGCTCCGGGTCGGCTGCAGAGAGCGATGCGGGGAAATCAGGGAGGAATCAGGAGAAAAACCCACTCGAGCCCTCTGGTGTCTGCCTAGGTGAGACAAAATGAAGCGACTCACCTGTCCGGGAAGGATTTGGAGACGCTGGTTTCCCCGCCAGGATGTAAACCCCTGTGGAGAGGTAGGAAAGCATCACTGGAGGGCTTTTTTTTTTTTTTTTTTAAGGTATTTTAGGGTCAAATCCTGCCCCGCTGAGGCCCTCGACCACACGGGGGATGCAGGGAGAGGAGGAGGGTGCTACCTGTGCCTCCTTTGCTCCTCTGGCTCCGCAGATCTTCATCGGATGGTGGTGGCTTGCGGTCCGACTCCGATACAGACACGTCATCGTAATCGTCCTCATCGGCGAAGCTGTCTGGGGACGCTGCGGGAGAGAAAAATGGGTGAAATTCGTGTTTTTTTTTTTTCTCTGGGCAGGAATCCCAGCTGTTAACAATCTGCTCAGTCCTTTGGGAAGCATCAAAAAATGCAATTCCCCTTGCAGAGTTAGCTGCAGTTTCGGTAAATCCCCAGGAGCTCCAGCAAGATTTTTCTCACTAGGTGTGTAATTTAATCATTTTTATGGAGTTTTATGATGTCGCTGCACTCTTCCGGAGCTGGATCCTCCCCCGGTCACAAATCTAAGTGATTCTGCTGAAATCTGAACTCCTCCGTGCCAGGAGGGGACAAATTTCAGCTGCGAACTTGCAAACCCTGGCTTCGAGCGGGTGGAGCGATAAATCCCCTCTCGCTTTCTCCAGGGAAGATTTTCAAATTTTGGTGGTTTTTTTAGGCAATTTGGTCTCATCTTATGGAAGGAACCAAATTCAGAGAGAAACACCACGTATAGAGGCGCATTTCACCGAGTGAGCTGAAAATAAAGCCCGGTTCAGCCTTGGGGAGGCACCTCAGGGAGTTCTGCTTTCCACCCGTGCTACAGAAAAAAGCCTGAAAAGGTGAATATGCTGACTTACCCGGCCTGAAGTCACCCAGGGGTGTCATCTTCCCAGCAACAGAGTAAATTCCTGCCAAAAAAAAAAGGGAAGGAAAAGGTGGATGGGATAACATGAGGATACCCAAAAACTCTTGTAACACCGTCACCGCTGGCGAGGATGCCGCTGATGCTTTTTGAACATCCGGCGCGGAGTTTGTGTGTGTGAAATTAGGTGAAAACCTGGAGATTTAGGGGCTTTTTCAGCTCAGAGAGGAACCCCGTGTGACCCCGTGCATCCCGACGCCTTTCGCCCCGCTCCCTCCAACGGCGCTGCCCTCCTGCGTGACCCGACGCCTCCCCGCCTCGCTGGGACCCCCGCCGCCCCCAAAACCGCCCAGAATAAAGGTGTTTTCACCCCGATTTTTACCTGCTTGTCTCACCAGCCGCTTGGCAGGGAGCGGTGGGGGGCCCAGCCAGTTGCCGTAGGTCTCTTGCTGGGCCATGCTTGGCCGGGGCGAGCGGCCGCGCAGGCGCCCAGGGGGGAGCTAAAGCCCCCGGCACGCAGCCCGGCACACCCCTCGCCGCCTCCGGCACCCCATTTTGGCCAGCGGCTCGGCCCCAAGGTTTCGGTTCCTCTCCGCGCCGGGCCGGCGGTGGCATGCAAATGGGGGACGAAGCTGCGCCCTTCCCACCCCAAATAAAAGTTTTTTTTTTTTTTTTTTTTTTTTTTTTTATGAGGGGAGTAATAGGATCGGTGTTTTAGGGGGCGCCAGGGCTGCAGCGGAACGGTGACACCAACGGAGCTCCGTCGGCTGTGGGGGGCTGGAAGCGGCTCCTAAAAAGCTGTAGGGTTTTTTTAGGGGGGTGTGAATAAAACCACCCCACACACAACACGGTGATGGTCGGGGGCGTTGGAGGCCGTGCGGGTGAAATCCCAAATCTTCCAGTGGGGCCCGTGCCCGCCCCGGGAAGGGGAATCCAGCAGCGAGGCTTTTTGGCAAAACAACCGTCGCGCTTCGCCGCCCACGAGCTGGGTATTTGCATGCGCAGCCCAAAAACACGTTCACACCTTGGCTTTGCCGCTCTCTCTTCCGTTTTTTGTTTTTTTTTCACCTAAACTCTGGGAATAAGGTGTGCCATGACCCTCCTCGGGGCCGCTCTGCTCCTGTTGGTTTAGTTTCAAGTTGCAATCAAACGACTTTATTTATTTTTTTTGTCCCGATTAAGCGGCAAGCGATAGGTTGAGCGCGTGGCGGGGAAGCGGCTCACAAAATGTTAAGGAACCCCCTCAAAATTGCCCAAACCCTCCTCTAGCTCGAACCCCGTGGCGGCGCTGGGCCCCGGGAGGACGCTCCCCTTTTCGGCCACCTCTTTCCACGCCAGCTCCTTCCTCCGCAGAGCGAATCCCGGCTCCTGCTGCTGCTGTTTTGGGGTCTGCAGCCGCGTGGCTTCACCGAGAGCCTGAGGAGGAGGAAGGAGGAGAACCTGCAGCAAAACCCACGGCGCGGCGATGCCTCCCGACCCCGCACCCCCTCGCTTTTGTTGTTTTTTTTCTCATCTTTTAAGCATTTTTTCTGTCTCGCTTCCTCCGCGGTGGGTAATCGCAAGTCGTCCCTCGCCCTGCAGCGCCGCCTTTCCATCCCACGCCCTCTTTTTTGCTGGTTTTCCCCCGGTTTTGGTTTTTTTTTTTTTTTTTTGAAGCCCGCTAGCAGCTGCGCTCGCAGATCCAGGCCTCGGCACCGCTGCAGGTGGCGTCGTTCCAGAGGCCGCGGGAGGAGACGGTGGCGCAGTCCTCGCCGTGCTGCCCCACGTTGTTGGGCTCGCCACTCTTCCAAAACCTGCGGGGGGGGCAGGCCAGTTTGGGTAGGAAGCTCTCCATTTGGAAACCGGCTGGTTTTGATGGTTTTTGTGTTGTTTTTTTTTTTTTTTTAAAGGTTCTACGGAAGGAGCAGCCAGGCAGAGATCACCCCCTCCCTGCAGCGTCCCCTCCTCTCCTTTTACCGCCTCGAAGCAGCTCTGCCTCCAGGTCAGTGATTTTCCCTTTTCCCCCCCGTTTAGCATCGACCAGCCCCGCTTCCATTTCGGGGCTTTTCCCCCAAATCCTGAGAGCGAGGAGAGTTGTCAGAAACAACCCCTTGGCCAGAAAACCTTTTCCTGTGCCATTTTCACGCTCCGCCTGAGCAGAGCACGGGGGTGGGTTAGTAAGGGTGCAGCGCTCGTTTTTTTGGGGCCAAAAAAGCATTAAAAAGCTGGGCTGGGGGGGCAGTTTGCCCTCCGATGCTGCTGGAAAACATACGAGAGAGAGAGGGAGCGGCCGTCCACCCACTGCCAGTCGCCTTCCTTGTGCATGTCGCTCAGGCCCAGCCAGAACACCCGCGTCTCCATGATGTGATTTGCCAGAAATTTCTGTAAATGGGGGAAAAAAAAAGGCTTCAGGATGGGAAAGGGGCACCAACGGGGAGCTGCCCTTTGGCTGTCGGCAGGAGTCGGTGACGGTGGGGAGCCCTGCCCTGGCGGGGGACAAGTGCGAGGTGCCACCCGCCTGGCACAAAATCACGCCAGTCGTTTTGGGGACAAACCCAACGGATTTGGCCAAGCCGCTTCAGAACCACAGGGGAACCTCAGGGCTAGGGGACTCAGAGGCTTTTGCCCAGCTGTGAAGGCTCCAACAGCCCACGCTGAGCCTCCTGCTTTCCACTTGTTTTGTATAAGCCTAATATTCTCAATGTGTTAAATGTGGGGGGCTATTTTGGTTCTTTTTGGTGCTTTTTTTGTGGAAATCTTTGGCTTACGTTTTCCAGCTCGCTGTTGACGATGGCCAGCTGCCCGCCAAGCCCGGCGCAGGAGGCTTTAGCCTCCATCCAGGGTTTGGGGTCGGTGGAGAAAAGGTAGCAGGTCCTGGCAAACTGCAGCCAGCCGGCGGGACACCTTGTGCAGAGAATTTCTGAGAGAAAACGGGGAAAATAAAACAACAAAAAAAGAAAAGCTGAGGTGGGTGAGCGCGGGGGGATGCCTGCGGGCTCGGCTCAGCCTCTCCCCCTCACCCGAGAGGTTTCGCAGCCCCTCCAGCGCCGTGCTGAGGAGCGTCTCCGCGCGGCTCTGCTCCTGCCGCAGCTCCTCCAGCTGCTCCAGCGCCTGCTCCGGCGCCTCCCTTCCCTCTGCCGGGGTGGAAAACGAGAGAAAAAGGTAATTCAGGTTTTGCCAGAAGAAACCCCAAGAAACCCAGTTTCTGTCCAGGTTTCGCCAGAAGAAACCCCAAGAAACCCTGGTTAGGGCCCTTCCCCTTTTCCTTTCCGCCCTGATTTGCGCTGTGGCTTTTGCTGGGTATTTTTCCTGGGTGAGCTGCTGTTCTCTCAGCTTCGCCCATCGAAACCTCAAAGCCCTTTCACTGAACGCCGGGGGTTTTTTGTGTGTGTTTATCAACAGGCTGAGAACGAGTTTTTTCCATTAGCATCGTGCTTCATGAGAGCTCGACCTCCTTGAGATCGGCTCCGTGAGCTCTCGGCGCGTCTTAGGCACCTTTAGACCGTCTGCCCAGTGCTTTGGGCTCAAAGGACTGAATTTAACGATTTTTCACCCAAATCAGGCTCTCACCCAGGACGCGGATGCGCTCCGACAGCTCCTTCCCGCACTCCGTTTTGCACTGTGCCATCTTCCACCGCACGTTCTCCATTTCTTGGGACACTGGAGGGAGGAAAAACGTTGCTTTTGCCCCCACTGCCCACCCCCGGTGTTAAACGCTGGGATTCTGCCTGAATTTCCCCCCAAACCACCTCGCCCTCGGCGTACCGTTTAGAAGTTGGCTCTGAATCACCTGGAGCTCGCCTGAGAGCTGCTTATCTAAGAGGAATACAAGAGGAGAAGCCTCAAAACAAGCCCGTGGCCATCTCCATCCCACCAGAAGGGATGATTTTGGTCGGCTTGAAGGGAAAAGCCACTCCCAGAAGCAGCGGGTTTCGTACCGAGGGCGTGCTGGACCTGCGAGAGGTTGTGCCAGGCTGTCGTGTGGCTCCTCTCACCCTGCAGCTGGGCTTGGGCCAGCGCCTCCTGCACCGCCGACACTGGGGAAAGGAGCCAAAGGTTTTGTTCCGTTTGCTGGTCTTTTCCCCCCAAAATCGTGCCCGGTTGCGCGTGCTGCTCTCACCTCTCTGGGTGTTGGTGATGGCGAGAGCCACGAAGATCACGAAGCCAAGGGCCAGCAGCAAGTACAGCAGCACCAGGGCTCTCGGCGAGGGCAGGAGGGACAGCGCTGCCGGGGGCAAAATAAAAAAGGTGAGGCAGCCCCAAAGAACTCTCTCCCCGGCCAACCTTTTGGAGGAGAGTGCAAAGAGCAGAGATTCCCCCAAGATCCCTCCCGAGAAGCTCCGCCGCTCCCTTCTCCACACCCAAACCTCTTTTTCTTTTTGATTGCAACCCAACGGAAGAATTCTGAAGGAAAATTCAGCTCTAATTTTGGGAAGAGACCCGGGTCGAGACCTGAAAACCTCCGTTTGCTTGTGTTCTAACTCCAGAGCCACTCCCTTGACCCTGGTGTGGCCCCGCTACCTCCTTTGGGTGCTTTCTTCTGCTCTTCTTCCTCCAACAGCATGTCCTTGGTGAGCTCCCAGTTCTCACCGGTGCTCTCGGCGCCATCGTTCTGTGCCATCTCGGGTCCTTTTTCCCTTTGATATCACCCCAATTTTTATGCCGTCGTGAAGACGCGTCAGCTCTTCCGGGGGAAGCGAATGTTCATATTTCATAATTCGGATTTCCAAAAATGTGCACACTCAGGAGCTTTTGGAGCGGCCGCGGTGCTCGTGCGGCCTCTCGCCACTTCCCCGCTGGTGTTTAGGAGTTTAGCGTCACGCTGCTCCTCTCTGGGGAGGTGCTGGCTTTGAAGGACTCGTGCCAAAACGCTACGGATTGTGCCCAAATCTATCACTGGTTTGGTTTGGGTTTGCATGGGAATTCTACTTGCGGGTTTTGCTCGGTGCTTTTGTGGGACTTTCAACTGTTTTTAACCTGGAGCTGTGAAAATCCTCGTTTTGTTTTGACGGCGACTCCCTCATTCCTCCTCCTGAAAATTCTTTCATTGCCCGCAGGGCTCTGAGCCAGGAGGCCCCGGGGCTACTGCAGAAAATGAAAGTTTGAATTTATGAGTAACTTCACTGTTGACTGATTTTGGCCAAATTTCACAGAGGACTGAGGCACGGGGGAAGAGCAAACACGGCCAAAAAGTGAATGGCCTTCACCCCGGCCCTCTTGCTCAGGGCAAACAGCTTCCTCCTTTTGTCTGATTTCCCCTTTTTTCATCCCGAATTTAGGGGAAGTCGAGGCCGAACTTCCCCCCAGCGTGGCCACTCCTTACCCGCAGGGCCCCAACCCTTCATGAGAAGCGACAGGATTGGTTTCAGGCCCAGATGCTGTGAATTTGGCTTACACGTTCTCAGGGTGGATATATTCCCCCCCCCCAAGCGTGTGATTTGTTTCAGTGATGTAGGAGAAGATTATAAAAGAGAAAAAAAAAAAAAAAAAGGAAAAAAAAAAATCCAGGACAGCAGTTTCTAAGAAGAAAGAATCGAAACCAGAAATAATCAGAAAGAATCAAAAACAGAGCCAGAAGTCAGGAGTGGACCAAAAAAAATCAGCTCCCACACCTAAACGCTCAACTATCCTTCACTCTTTAACTTTTTTTAGGGTTTTTTTTTAGGGTTTATCTTTAAAGGGATATCTTTATCTTCAGGGTTTTTATCCTAGGTGGATTTTCAACCACTTAGCAAAGTGGTTTCCCCAAGGAAAATACTTTAAATATTGAAGCCAGAGCGGCAGAAAAACCCTTTACACTGCCCAAACAAACATTTTAGCACCATTAAACTGTCCCCAGGGCCATCTCCTCTCCTTCGCGGCACCTTCAGGCCTCAGGCTGTCCCACACCGCTGGCAGCCATTTTGTCCCCATCCCTGGGGACTTCAGCACCCCCCAACGTCCCCACCCTCGCACCCCTACAGGACAGGGGCTCTGATCACACCAAGGCCCCCGGGCCGCCGGTGCCCCTCCGCGGGCCCCCCAAGGCCGCTGAAGTAACGGGAGGGGGCGGATCCCTTCGCCTCAGAGCTGCCACTCGCTACTCGACGCCCCATTGGTGGGAGCTTCTGTCCATAACCTCCTTCGGCCAATCAACGTGGCCGATCCAGCCGCTGAGGCAGGATCAACCACCAGTGCTGAGGGGAGGGAACACCGCCCTGTGTCCGTGCTCCTCATTGGCTGCCACGCCTCCGATCAATCAAATCAGCCATCGCTATTGGCTTCAGCCAAAGGGGCGGGGCATATTGTCCTCTCCTGTCAACCGAGGTGCCACTCCAGGCGAGAGGCTGCATCCCATTGATCATTCCGCCCATCCATCATCCTCCATTTGTGCCTGCCATTCGTCTCCCAAAAAGGCCCACGCGGGGGGGGGGGAGGACCATCTCCTTGAACCTCATTGGCGAAACACCCATCCATCAACACCCTCCGGTCTTCCCATTGGCTCAGCGGCCAGGAGGCGGGGCCTTTTAGCCTAGCCCCCCCCCCCTCCGAGGCTCATTCCCGGACCGCCCTCAGCGATTGGATGCCGGCCCGGGAGTGGGCGGGCACAGGCGCGAAGACGGCGCGCTGATTGGCTGCGGGGCGGGGCCGCCTGTCACTCGGTGTCAGGGCGGCGGCGGCGGCGGCGGCGGCTCCCCCATGGCAGCGGCGGGGCCCGCGGCGGCCGCGGCTCCAGCTCGGCTCCAGGCGGCGGCGGCGGCGGCGGCGGCGGCGGGGGGGCGCCGCGGGCCCCCCCCTCGGAGGCAGCCGGCGGTCGCCATGGCAGCGCGGCGCAGGTGGGCGTGGCCACGGGGAAGCCCCGCCCCTTTCTGGGAGGGAGGGGCTCCCCCCTCGGGGGGGGGGGGCGCCCCCCTCAGGGGCTGGAGGGGGGGGGGGGCAGTGAGCACCCCCCCTGAGGGGGAGGGTTGGGCCTAAAACCCCCTCAAGGTGACGGGGGGGGCATAAAAGGGCCCCCCCCGGCTGGGGGGGGTGATTGGGGTCGTCCCCCCCCGCCTTTGGGGTTAATTGGGGGGTTAATTGTTAATTAGGGGGTTATTTGGTTATTGGGGGCTGCTCCCCCCTCATGGGGCTCCCCCTGTTTGATTTCTTTTTTTTTGGGGGGGGGGGCTCCAATCTGCCCCCCACACACACACACTGCTGTGGGTGTTGGCCCTTCCCTTAAATGAGGTAAATTGGTAAAAAAACGGGTAAAATCGGTAAAAAGCAGAACAATAAAAAAAAAAAAAGAACAATAAAAAAAAGGGGGGGGGGGTGCAGCAAGCGGTGCCCCCCCCCAGGCATTGTTGTGAGCCCCCAAATGGCGCTGGGGGGGGGGGGCTTTTGTCACCCCCCCCCCCAGCTGGGGTCCCCCCCACCCCCCCCAGCACCCATGGGTGGGGGTCCCTGTGTGCCCCCCCCCCCCCCAGCGACGAAGATGGAGCATCGGCGGCTTTGTGCCGTCCCCGCCTCTCCTTTTGGGTTCAAACCCGGCAATTTTAGCCACGCCGGGGCGGCTCAGGCTCCAACCACAGGGTTTTGCCCCAAAATCCCACCTCTCTTTTTTCTTTTTTTTTTTTTTTTCCCCTTTTTTCGCTGCTTTTCGCTCAGTCGGGGGCTTCGCCAGCAGCGTTTAATGCCTGCTGCCACCATGGGGGGGGAAAAAAACACGATTTTGGTGAAAAATCCCCAAAAGACACCAAACCCACGGGGTTTGGGGCTCGTTACAGCCGATTTGGAAGTGCAAAAAGCACCAAAATCGCCGCCCGAGTGGTGTTTTGGGAGGTTTTCCCCCCAAAATGCCCCAGGAGGCTGCGGGGGGGTTGCTCTCATTTGGTGTTCGACTCAATTTCCACCTGATTTTGGGTGGGTTTGGGTCGCTTTTGATATTGGTGGCGTTTTGGGGGGATTTTAGCTGAAAAAAATGCTCCTGCTTGGTCCGTGCCGGTGGCAAAAACCGTGGTTTTTAAACCCATTTTGCCCGTTTTCCTCCTTTTCCCTCCACCCGCGGCTGCTGGTGATGCTTGCAAACGTCCCGCTGAAATATTTGGGGTGGAATCAATTCTTTTTCCTCACCCGGCTCCTTTTATGAGTCAAAAACCGTTTTTTTTTCTGGCAAACGAGCGAATTTTGGATAGTTTTGTGTTCGGCCGCGACGAAAACGCTGCTTTGGGGAACTTTGGAGCCAAAAAAAAGTCGGAGACGCTGCAAAAACACGGCAAAAATGGGGTGAAAAAGGTGCAAATCAGCACCGAGAGATGCGGCAAATAAAAACAGGCGGAAAAGGCACAAAAGCGGCGTGGAAGAGGCCCAAAACGGGGCGGAAAAGGCCCAAAACGGCGCAGAAAAGGTACAAAGCTGCGAAAAGGGCCCCAAAATTTGGCAGATTTTCAGTGAAAGGGTGGAAATTTTCACGTTTTCCTTCGGAAGTGGCGCGGGCTCAAGGTCAGTGCCTCGACGTCGTGCTGAAAATGGGCGTTTCTACAGCGTTTTGGGGTCATCCAAGCCCCTTTTGGGGCTGGTTTCCTCAAATCGGTGCCTGGCTGGCCCCGTGGTGTTTCTGGGGCCGTTTTCACCGTTTTCCCCCCAGTTTTCTTAGGGCCTTTGGTAACCCCTTGGCCAGATCGCTGCTGAGGTCCTCGTTCCCCAGCCCGGGGGGAATTTGGGGTGGATGCTTAGAAAAGCTGCCCTACGGCGCCTCCATCCACAGAGTGGTGTGCCTTTTTTTCTCCAAATTCAAGCATTTTTAGCAAATTTGGGTCCCCATCATCCCGGAACAAGTGGTTTCACATCCCAGAGGCTGCTCCCACTGCAACAGGCACCCCGGAATGCCCCCAAAGAACGGGGGCTGCCAGCTCCTTCCCTCCACACCACAAAACCACCCAAAACTGCCAGGATTTCACCCAAAAAATCAGGTTGAAGAACGGGAGCTCCCCTTTTCCACCCGCTTTGGTCGCATAACCACCGCTGTTGTCCTCGTGCCTCGCTTTTGAGCTGATCTCGTGCATTTTGCATGTTTCCTTCTTTATTTTTTTTAATCCCCTTGCCAGAGTGGAGCTATTTTTTTTCCCTAAAAAGCCATTTCAGGACGTTTTCACAGCCTGTCGGACCCCAGCTTGGTCGTTAACTTGGAGTTTTGCAGCCAAGACCTCGGAAATATTAATTCCCCAAAATGAATTAACGGGGCTGGATGCGCCCTGCCCCGCCACGTGCAGCTGAATTAGGCACAATTGAGGCTTTTTCCTCCTCCCCAGCCCTTAAAAAAATAGGAAAATTTCCTGCTTATTGAGCAAATCCGCCCGAGCCCGTTAACCGTTGACCCGGTTCTCGCCCCGAAGCGGCTCTGTTAAATTTTGCTGCTTTTTGGAAACCATTAACCAAACTGTGCAGGATTTGCCTCGGTCGCGGTACGGCTGCGCCTCCACGCTGCTCTCCTCCAAGCTCATTTTGGGCCATTTTTTTTCCCCCCCCAAAAAATGGGAAGGAAACGCAGCTTTTTGGTTAAACCCCTCATGATTTTATAACTTGAGCTGCACAGAGCAAATTGAGGCCAGATCAGGTAAACCGGGCGTTTCCTATCCACGGCACTTCCTTTTCTCCCTGCTTTCTTGATCCCCTCCAAACGCAGGTTCACTCTGCTGATCTTCAGCAGCAGTTTTCATCAAATAGCATGTTTTCAGCCCCCAAAAAAAGAGCTGGAGCTTCCTCGAGGGTTGCCAGTCCCTCCCAAAGCTCCGATAAATCCCAGCCTCTTTGTGCAGCTCCCACCAACCTGCCGCTTCCCACCCCATTTCCACCAGTCCCCGCCGTGCCCAAACTGGGACTTTTTCCTCTCCAGGGAGGGTTTTTTTTTCCCTAAAATCCTGCCGGAACGGGCAAACCGTGCAGCGTCAGCACCCAAAGCAAATCCCCAGCGGGGACAGTGCTCTGGAAATCCTCTCTTCTCTCAATAGGCCCAAAATGGGGGTACATTGGCCCAAAATGAGGGTACGCTGGGCTAAATTCCAGTTTTTTGCCTCATTTCATGTAGCTAATTTACAGCAAACACGGGACGATGCGCTTGGACCTGGCTCGATGTGAAACCAGGCTTCTTTGACAGGGAATCCAGCGAATCTCTCCACGGGCTGCAAACCGAGCCGTGCCCACGCCACGGCTTAGCTAAAACCAGGGTTTTTGGAAGAAATTTGCAGCAGCACCCGGAGGTTTGAACGAGAAAAGCTCACGGAGCTGGAGGGGGGGGGTCCCCGTCCCGCTGACGTTGTCGTTTGGCTTCCAGGTGAGACCCCAAAGCCCCCGGGGGGTTCGGAGCCCCGCCGCGATGGCCTCGCCGGCCGTCAGCCCCGACTCGTCGTCGCACGAAGCCCTCTCCTCCGTCAACTCGGCCCCGGCGTGCTCGCCCACCTCCGACTCGGAGAACCTCAGCCCCGACGAGCTGGAGCTGCTGGCCAAGCTGGAGGAGCAGAACCGGTGAGCCCCGGTTTAAAACGGCCTTTTTTTGGGGCAAGGATTTCCCCCAAAATCAAACGGTGACGCCCTTCTCCCAAGCCTCAGTCGAAGCAAGGTGAAAATGCTCCAGTTGGGGTTTTTTTTTGTGGTCCACGTTAGGCTTTTTCTTTGAAAGCAGCAGGGTTTGATCGCTCAGGTGGGTCACTAGGATCCCCTGGCAGGAGGTGGCTGTTTGGGACTCATCAATAAGAAACGCAGCCACTTTGTTCGTTTTTTGACCCGATTGATGGGAAGCGAGCCCCGAGGCTCCCTTAGCGGAAGGACCAGGCGAAAAGCTCTGCAGTAAAGCAGTGTTGTGCCCCAAAACTCCAGCTCTGAAATGCAAATTTCCCTCGCAAAGCCATTTCTAGGCAACATTTCCCACAGAAAAACCCCGCTGCGATCCCATTATTGAGCAAAAGGCGTTACAGAAACCAGCCCTGGGCAGCTGTCAGCAGCTGGCTGGGGAAAATCGCCCATCTGGGTGCTATTTGGGAGGGGTTTGGGGGAATGTCTCTTCCCCTAGGACAGTTTGGGGGGAGTAGCTCCTCTTTTGGAGTATTGTGGGGGGACAGTTCCACCTTTAGAGTGGTTTTGGGGAGAATATGTTTTCTTTTGGAGTATTTAGGGGGGGAATATCTCGTCCTTTAGGGTGTTTGGGGGGGAATATGTTTTCTTTTGGGGTGTTTGGGGGGGAATATCTCCTCCTTTAGGGTGTTTGTGGGGGAATATGTCCTCTTTTGGGGTGTTTGGGGGAGGAATATCTCCTCCTTTAGGGTGTTTCTGGGGGGAGTATTTCCTCTTTTTGGGGGAATATCTCCTGTTTGGGGGCTCTCTCCTCCTTTGGGGCTTTTTTTGGGGGGCTAACTCCATCTCTGGCAGGTTGCTGGAGGCCGACTCCAAGTCGATGCGCTCCATGAACGGCTCGCGAAGGAACAGCGGCTCCTCCTTGGTCTCCAGCTCCTCGGCCTCCTCCAACCTCAGCCACCTGGAGGAGGACACCTGGATCCTCTGGGGCCGCATCGTCAACGAGTGGGACGAGTGGCGGAAAAAGAAGGAGAAGCTGCTCAAGGTGCGGGGGGCGGCGCCTTGCTTTTGCTCGATTCCGAGCCAACAGAAAGCCGTTTTCTCAGGTTTTTCACCCCGTTTCTCCCCAGGAGCTCATCCGCAAAGGGATCCCCCACCACTTCCGCGCCATCGTCTGGCAGCTGCTGTGCAGTGCCACCGACATGCCCGTCAAAAACCAGTACTCGGAGCTGCTCAAGATGTCCTCGCCCTGCGAGAAGCTGATCCGCCGCGACATCGCCCGCACCTACCCCGAGCACGAGTTCTTCAAGGGCCAGGACAGCCTGGGCCAGGAGGTGCTCTTCAACGTCATGAAGGTAACGGCTCCTCCGGCACCGCCGCGTTTTGGGGTTGGGAAACTGGTTTTGATGGCGAGGAGTTGTGCTGGGCTTTGGTTCCCACCACCAGCTCCTGGGGCCGCTGCTTGGCGCGGCGTAACCGAATCTTCAGCCCCAGACCTCCTTACTCCTGGAGTTCTGAGTCAATCAGGAAGGGGATAGTTGATTTTTTTGGGGGTCAAAACCGAGCTTTGCAGCAATGTCATGCGCACAAGCTGAATAAAAAGCTATTTTCTACACCGTGGCCAAGCCCTCCCTCTGCCGCCGCACGCCTGCAGCGAGCAGGGACGGTGCCCCAGCCCATCCCCCAGCTCACACCTCTGTTTCTTTCGATTTTGGGACCTTTCCAGGCTTATTCGCTGGTGGACCGGGAGGTTGGATACTGCCAAGGCAGCGCCTTCATCGTGGGACTGCTGCTCATGCAGGTTTGTGGTGGCCCCTGGGGTTTTTAACGCCCTTTGGGGGGTGGCAGGAGGGGGATGAGAAATGGGAGCCTTTTTCTTCGTCTTCAGGAGCAAAATGGGCTTGTTTCCCCTACCCCCCTGCTCCCCCTGGGTTTAAAATCCCCCCATTCACGTTCCCATTCAGCCGGGGCTGGCTCCCAACACGTCCCGTCCCATCCCCTGAGGGCAGGAGGCTCTGTTCTGGAGCTGCTGGCGGATGTTTAAGGGGGGATTTGTGTCCCCACGGGTCTCCAGATGCCCGAGGAGGAGGCCTTCTGCGTGTTTGTCAGGCTGATGCAGGAGTACCGCTTGCGGGAGCTCTTCAAACCCAGCATGGCCGAGCTGGGGCTCTGCATCTACCAGTTCGAGTACATGCTGCAGGTAAGCACGGCCCCCGAAGCGCTCGGGGTGGCAGGAGCCTGAGGGTGGATCGGGGAGACGAGGACCGGGAGAGGTGGGAGAGAGGTAAGAGGCTTGGGAGATGCTGGAAAGAAATGAAATCCTCCCGTGGAGGCCACCCAGAGATCCATGAGACACCCCAGGGACCCTCCACGATTCCTCGGGGGGAGCATCCCCGGGGACCTCCCCGAGGGCCCGTCCGTGCCAAAAAGCCACGAACGACCCCTCAAATGGGCCCCCGGGCCCCGTTTTCGTTCCCGTTTCCCCCCCGCAGGAGCAGCTGCCGGAGCTGAACATCCACTTTCGGTCGCAGAGCTTCCTCACCTCCATGTACGCCTCGTCCTGGTTCCTCACCCTCTTCCTCACCACCTTCCCCCTGCCCGTGGCCACGCGCGTCTTCGACATCTTCATGTACGAGGTAACGGGGCCGCGGCAAACGCCTGCAGCACGAAGAGGGGGGGAAATGCTCTCCCTGCGGGGCGTTTCGGGGAGAAACCCCAAACCCCTCGGGGGCAGGGGGGTGGGAAAGGTGACGGCCATCCCCGCAGGGGCTGGAGATCGTCTTCCGCGTGGGGATGGCTCTGCTGCAGTTCAACCAGGCCGAGCTCGTCCAGCTGGACATGGAGGGCATGTCCCAGGTACGTGCTGCTGCTTTTGGGGCCGATTCAGGCCCTGGGACGTATTTTGGGGCAGATTTATCCCACAGGCTGTGTTTTGGGGCTGATTTATCCCACAGGCTGTGTTTTGGGGTGGATTTATCCCACGGGCTGTGTTTTGGGGTGGATTTGTCCAACAGGTGTGTCTGGGGGGGGGTAGGATTTGTCCAATGGGGCATTTTTGTGGCGTAGTTTTAAGCAACGAGACTTACTTAGGGGGCAGATTCGTCCAGCGGGGTGGGTTTTGGGGCTGATACAGGAAATGGGACGTGGTTTGGGGGCAGATTTGACCAAAGAAACATGGTTTGGGGTGGATTTAGTCAACAGGATGTGTTTTGGGGCACATTTATGAAACACGACATGTTTGGGGGCATGTTTTGGGGTAGATTTACTCACCAGGTTGTATTTTGGGGCCAGTTTCCCCATCAGGCCATAGTTTGGGGTCAGCTCCCGCAGGAGGCCACATCTCAGGGGTGATTTACCTGATGGGCTGCGTTTGGAAGCAGATTCCTGTCCGACGGGACACATTTGGGGGCAGATTTGGTGGGCGTTTTGACAGGAGGTGGCTGGGGGCTGTGTTTTGGGACCGCTCGACGTGCCGGGCTGCTTTTGGGGCCGTGTTTTGGGGCGCTCGATGAAACCAGGGCTGCGTTTGGGGGCCGTGGCTTCAGCCCAGGCTGTGCCCGCAGTACTTCCAGAAGGTGATCCCGCACCAGTTCGACAGCTGCCCCGACAAGCTCATCCTCAGGGCCTTCCAGGTCAAGTACAACCCCAAGAAGATGAAGAGGTGAGGACGGGCTCCTGCCCCCTGGGGCACCCCCCTGGGACACACGGGCGGGTGCCTGGCCCCGTCCCCGTGTCCCAGCCCGTCCCTGTGTCCCCCGCAGGCTGGAGAAGGAGTACGCTGCCATCAAGAACAAGGAGATGGAGGAGCAGATCGAGATCAAGGTGAGCTGGGGTCGTGCAGCAGCAGCCTGGGGCCGCGTGAGCTGTCCCTGGGCCCCTCGGCCCATCCCCGGCCACATTTGGGGTGTCCCCAGGGCTCTTGGGGCCATTCCCGGGGCCACTTGCCCCACTTTGAGCCATCCTGGGGCCGTTCAGCTTGTCCACGGGGCCAGCTAAGCCGTCCTGAAGCTGCTTGGACCCATCCCTAGGACCATTGAAGCCATCCCGGGGTGGCTTAGCCCAACTGTGGGGCCACTTAAACCACCCCGAGGCTGCTTCGACTCATCCCCAAGGTCACTTTGAGCCATCCTGGGGCCATTAACCCTCTCCTTGGGGCTATTTAATCCATCCCTGGGGCTGCTTTGACCCACCCTGGGGCCGTAGGAGCCGTCCCCGGGGCCATCGCAGCCACCCCGGGGCAGCCTTAATGATCCCTGGGGCCACTTCGACCCAGCCCAGGGCCACTTGTCCCCTCACGTCCCCCCATCCCCAGGTGTCCCCCAGCTCAGCCACCCCCCTGGGGACATCAGCACCCCCCTGGGGACATCAGCACCCCCCCCCCGGGACTGATTCTTCCCCGATTTCTTCCCCAATTTTTTCCCCAGCGCCTCCGCACCGAGAACCGCCTGCTGAAGCAGCGCATCGAAACCCTGGAGAAGGTGAGTCCCACGGCTGGCACCCTGAAACCTCCTGGGGGCCCCCAGCACCTCCTGGGGGCACCCAAAATCTCCTGGGGGCGCCCAGAACCTCCTGGGGTTACCCAAAATCTCCAGGAGGCACCCAAAATCTCCTGGGGGCCCCCAGAACCTGCTGGGGGTACCCAATACCAACCTGGAACCCCCCCAAAAAACACCCTGGAGCACCCCAAAACACCCTGGAGCACCCGAAACCCACACTTAGGCTGCCATCCAGATACCCAGCACCCTTGGGTGCAACCCCACGACCTCCAGCAGACCCTTACGGGGCTGCGCCCCCAAAATCTCCCCCTCTCAGCATCGTTTTTGGGAAAAAAGAACAAAAAAAAGGCAAACCATATCCAGCAGGCGCCTTCCTCCTCAATGTTCCAAGCGGGTTCTCCCTCCAGGAGGTGGAAAACGCTCCGATTTAGGGCAAAACCCGGCGGTTGCCCTATTTCCCCACCCCCACCCCACACCCAAAAGAGCTAAAATCATCGGAAGGCGCCCCAAAACGGGAAGGTGCCGGGTGTCTCTGCTGCACGGCTTCTCTCGCTGCCTCTGTCTGCGTTTATCTCGTTACCTGTCTCCTTTCTCTCTCTTCCTCCGCCGGCGGCCGCAGGAGAGCGCGGCTCTCGCCGACAGGCTCATCCAGGTAGCGTCCCCAAAAATGGCTCTTTTTGCCCCTTTTCCGCTGCGTTTTAACCCTTTTCTCCTCGCCTCTTTGCTTCCCAGCCTCCGGCTCGCTCGGTCGGGGAGGTTTGCCTGCTTTTCTGGAGGCTCCTGCGCACCTTCCCCGCTTTGGAAGGGGGGGGGAAGGAGGAGCGGTGGGGTTTGGGGTGGGCAAATTTGGGGTTTTTGGCCCATTTGGGGGCTCGACATGAAGCGGGGGGTGGTGCAGCGGTGCTTGGGGAGAGGGTTTGGGGTAAAAAGCCGCCGTTTTGGTGAGTTTGAAGAAAACGGGTGGGTCTGGGGCGCGAGGTTAGTGCTGGGTGCAGGCAGGGGTCAGGACGACCCCTGGAGGTCCTCGTGCGGCTGCTGTCACCTCAGTGTCACCTTCTTGTCCTCAGCATCACCCACGGAGGGGCTGGTGTCACCCACTTTGGGGCTAATGCCACCCTCTCGTCCCCAGTGCCACACGTTTTGGGGCTGGCGTCCCCAGAACGGGGCCGGTGTCCCCAGAATGGGGCCGGTGTCCCCAAAACAGGGCTGGTGTCCCCAGAATGGGGCTGTTGTCCCCAGAACAGGGCCGGTGTCCCCAAAACAGGGCCAGCATCCCCAGAACTGGGTGTCACCTCGTCCCCCACGCCACGCTCTTGTCCCCAGCCTCAGGACCGTCCCCCCTTGTCCCCCCCACCCCCCTCATCTCCCCGCCACGGGCGCCGCTGACCCGACGGGGGGCAGGGACGGGGCTCGGTGACCCCACACCCCCAGGAGGTGACCCGTCCCCCCCCCGTGGTGTCCCCAAGGGCCAGGTGACGCGGGCGCAGGAGGCGGAGGAGAACTACATCATCAAGCGGGAGCTGGCGGTGGTGAAGCAGCGCTGCTCCTCCGCCACCGAGAACCTGCAGCGCGCCCAGAGCACCATCCGCCAGCTGCAGGACCAGCAGGTCGGTGTCCCCAAGCGTTCCCAAGTGTCCCCGAGCCTCCCCGAGCCTCCCCAGGTGTCCCCCTTCGTCCCCAAGCGTCCCCGAGCCTCCCCGGGTGTCCCCGAGCGTCCCCAAGCATCCCCAAGCGTCCCCGGGCGTCCCTGAGCCTCCCCGGGTGTCCCCAAGCATCCCCAAGCGTCCCCGAGCCTCCCTGGGTGTCCCTGAGCGTCCCCAAGCCTCCCTGAGCCTCCGCGGGTGTCTCCAAGCGTTCCCAAATATCCCCAAGCGTCCCCGAGCCTCCCCAGTGTCCCCAAGCGTCCCCGAGCCTCCCCAGGTGTCCTCGAGTGTCCCCGGGTGTCCCCGAGCGTCCCCAAGCGTCCCCGAGCCTCCCCGGGTGTCCCCCTTCGTCCCCAGCCCCCATCTCAGCGGTGTCGCCGGGCGGGGGGCACCCATGGGTGACGCCTCGGGGCCGGTGGCAGGGGAACCCGCGGTTCAGCGAGGAGTTTGTCACCCACCTGGAGACGGAGCTGGAGCAGTCGCGGCTGCGGGAGAGCGAGACGCTCGGCGCCCTGAAGGAGATGCAGGACAAAGTGCTCGACATGGAGAAGGTGGCGGGGGGGCCTCGGGGCGGGGGACAAACACACACGAAGGACCCTGGGGTTGGGGACACCCATATGGGACCTTGGGGTTGGGGACAGCCATGTGAAGGGCCTTGGGGACAGCCACACGAAGGACCCTGGGGACAGCCACAGCAAGGACCTTGGGGTTGGGGACAGCCACGTGAAGGGCCTTGAGGACAGCCACATGAAGGACGTTGAGGTTGGGGACAGCCACACGAAGGACTTCAGGGTTGGGGACAGCCACATAAAGGACCTTGGGGTTGGGGACAGCCCCGTGAAGGTCCTTGGGGACTGTCCCATGATGGTCCCTGGGCTGGGGACAATCCCTGAGTGGCCTTGAGGACGGGGAGTGTCACATGGGTGGCTCTGGGGACAGGGATTGTCCCACGAGTGGTCTCAGGGACAGGGACAAAGACACGAGCGGCTATGGGGGCTCCTGGACCTGCTGTCCTAGTGCCACACGAGTGTCCCCAGGTGTCCCCCGTGCCCCCCGTCCCCACATCAGCTCCCACCGGCACCCCACAAGCATCCGTCCCCACCTCCCCCCGAGCACCCCGGGGTGCCCCCACCTCCCCCGGGCGGAGGGGACCGAGCACCCCGGGGTGCCCCCGCCCCCAGGGCGTCCCCCCCGATGTCCCCGTGTCCCCACAGAGGAGCAGCCTCCTGCCGGACGAGGACAACGTGGTGAGGCTGCAGGAGGAGCTGCAGGCGCTGGCGCTGCGCGAGGCCGAGGCCGTCAAGTCCCTGACGGAGCTGCAGCAGCAGGTGAAGGACCTCAGTGACAGCTGGCAGGTGAGGCCACCCCCGTGTGTCCCCCCCGGCCACCCCTGTCCCTTGTCCTGACCCCTGGGGACCCTTCCTGGCCACCCCTGTGTCCCCCCCGGCCACCCCGTGTCTCTTGTCCCAGTGCCTGGGGCCCTCCTGGCCACCTGCGTCCCTTGTCCCAACGCCTGGGTCCCTTGTCCCAGCCCCTTGTCCCCTCCTGGCCAGCTGGGTCCCCTCCCAAGCACCCAGATCCCCTTGTCCCAGTGCCTGGGTCCCCTTTTGGCCACCTGGGTCCCTTGTCCCAACGCCTGGGTCCCTTGTCCCAACCCCTTGTCCCCTCCTGGCCACCCAAATCCCCTCGTCCCACCACCTGGGTCCCTTGTCCCAGTGCCTGGGTCCCTCACCGTGTCACCTGGGTCCCTTGTCCCAGCACCTTGTCCCCTCCTGGCCAGCTGGGTCCCCTCTTGGCCACCCAAATCCCCTTGTCCCACCACCTGGGCCACTTGTCCCAGCACCTCGTCCCCTCCCAGCCACCCAAATCCCCTTGTCCCACCACCTGGGCCACTTGTCCCAGCACCTCGTCCCCTCCCAGCCACCCAAATCCCCTTGTCCCACTGCCTGGGTCCCCTTTGTGGCCACCTGGGGCCCTCATCCTGATGCCTGGGTCCCCTTTTGGCCACCTGCGTCCCTTGTCCCAAGGCCTGGGTCCCTTGTCCCAGCCCCTTGTCCCCTCCTGGCCAGCTGGGTCCCCTCCCAAGCACCCAGATCCCGTTGTCCCAGTGCCTGGGTCCCCTTTTGGCCACCTGCGTCCCTTGTCCCAACGCCTGGGCCCCTTGTACCCAACCCCTTGTCCCCTCCTGGCCACCCAAATCTCCTCGTCCCACCACCTGGGTCCCTTGTCCCAACACCCCGGCCACCCGGGTCCCCTCCTGGCCACCCGACCCCCCCGGTCCCAACACCCCGTCCCCTCCGGGTGCAGGCGGGCCGTGCGGGGGGGCGCTGGAAGGAGTCCCCGCGGCGCAGCAACGCCAACGCGCTGCAGGACGCGGTGCTGGCCGCACGCCTGCGCGAGGCACAGGCCCAGGCTGAGCTGCGGGCGCTGCGGCAGCGGGTGCTGCAGCTGGAGACACAGGTGGGTGCTGAACTGGGCATACTGGGGCCACTGGTGCTGAACTGGGCATACTGGGGCCACTGGTGCTGAACTGGGCATACTGGGGCCATGGGTGCTGGGTGCTGGGAGATGGGTGATGAGTGCTGGGTGCTGGGCCATGGGTGCTGGGGCTGTGGGCGCTGGGTGCTGGGCGCTGAGTGCTGGGAGATGGGTGATGGGTGCTGGGAGATGGGTGCTGGGTGCTGGGCGCTGGGTGCTGGGTGCTGGGGCTGTGGGTGCTGGGTGACGGGTGCTGGGAGATGGGTGATGGGAGCTGGGTGCTGGGAACTGGGTACTGGGCGCTGGGTGCTGGGGCTGTGGGTGCTGGGCGCTGGGTGCTGGGGCTGTGGGTGCTGGGTGCTGGGGCTGTGGGTGCTGGGCGCTGGGTGCTGGGTGCTGGGGCTGTGGGTGCTGGGCGCTGGGTGCTGCGGCTGTGGGTGCTGGGTGCTGGGCCATGGGTGCTGGGTGCTGGGGCTGTGGGAGATGGGTGCTGGGAGCTGGAAACTGGGTACTGGGTGATGGGTGCTGGGCGCTGGGTGATGGGTGATGGGTGATGGGGCTGTGGGTGCTGAACTGGGGATACTGGGGTTGTTGGGACCATGGGTGCTGGGGCTGTGGGTGCCAAACTGGGGATACTGGGGCTATGGGTGCTGAACTGGGATTGCTGGGGCCATGGGTGCTGGTGCCACGGGTGCTGACCTGGAGACACCGGTCCCATGGGTGCTGAGCTGGTGTTACTGGGAGCCGGGGGCGCGGCGCCGGGCCACGTGGGGTGCCGGGCCACCCGGGGGTGCCGGGGCCGAGGAGGGGAGGTGACAGGGTGACAGAGCCGTCCCCCCCCCTTGGCAGGGCCAGATCCAGCGCACGGTGCTGGGCCGCGCCGAGCAGACGTGCGCGGGGCTGCGGGAGCAGCTGCGGCTGGCGGCCGCGCAGAGCAAGGGGCTGCAGGCGCAGCTCAGCGAGAGCCACCGCAAGCACGCCGAGGCCCAGTGCAAGGTGGGACACTCGGGGACGCTTGGGGACGCTTGGGGACGCTTGGGGACACTCGGGGACACTCGGGGACGCTTGGGGACACTTGGGGACACTCGGGGATGCTCAGGGACACTCGGGGACACTTGGGGACGCTTGGGGACACTTGGGGATACTCGGGGACACTCGGGGACACTCGGGGACGCTTGGGGACGCTTGGGGATACTTGGGGACACTCGGGGATGCTCAGGGACACTCGGGGACACTTGGGGACACTTGGGGACACTCGGGGATGCTCAGGGACACTCGGGGACACTTGGGGACACTTGGGGATACTTGGGGACACTCGGGGACACTCGGGGATATTGGGGACACTTGGGGATACTTGGGAACACAGGGATACTCGGGGACACTCAGGGATACTTGGGGACACTTGGGGACGCTCAGGGGCACCCACACGTCCCCTGCCCTGGGGTCCCATCTCCATCAGCCATGGGGTGACACGATGGTGTGGTGACACGGTGACACAATGACACAGTGACGCGGTGCTGGGGTGACATGATGATGGGGTGACAGGGTGACACGGTGACGTGGTGACACAATGACACAGTGACATGGTGACACAGTGATGTGGGGACACAGTGATGTGGTGATGCGGTGACATGGTGACACAATGACACAGTGCCGCGGTGCCGTGGTGACACAGTGCCATGGTGACGTAGTGACACGGTGACATGGTGATGCGGTGACATGGTGATGCGGTGACATGGTGACACAATGACACAGAGACAGGGTAACACAGTGACGTGGTGATGCGGTGACATGGTGACACAGTGACACAGTGACAGGGTGACACGGTGCCATGGTGTCACGGTGTCACGGTGACACGTGTGTCCCCAGAGCAAGGAGGAGGTGATGGCCGTGCGGCTGCGCGAGGCCGACAGCATGGCCGCCCTGGCCGAGATGCGGCAGCGCGTGGCCGAGCTGGAGATCCAGGTGGGTGGCACCGGGGGACACCTTGGGGACACCGGGGGGACACGGGGACAGGGGGGCACCCGCTGACCCGCGCGCACCCGCAGAGGGAGGAGGGGATGCTCCAGGGGCAGCTCAACCACTCGGACGCGGCGCAGTACATCCGGCAGCTCAAGGACCACATCGACGAGCTCAAGGCCGAGGTAAGGCACCCATGGGTGCTGCAGCGCCGCCGTCCTGCGCCCAGGGGTGCTGGGAGACCCGTCGCCCACACCCAGGGGTGCTGGGAGAGGTGGAGGCGGCGCCCTTGGGTGCTAGGAGGACCGTGCCGTGCACCCGGGGTGCTGGGAGGTGTAAATGCTGCACCCGTGGGTGCTGGGTGACCCATACCCTGCACCCATGGGTGCTGGGAGGTGCATGTGCTGCACCTATGGGTGCTGGGAGATGTACGTGCAGCACCCATGGGTGCTGGGAAACCTATATTCTGCACCCATGGGTGCTGGGAGGTGTGTGTGCTGCACCCATGGGTGCTGGGCGACCTACATCCTGCACCTATGGGTGCTGCACCCTTGGGTGCTGGGAAACCTATGCCCTGCACCCATGGGTGCTGGGAGATGTATGTGCAGCACCCATGGGTGCTGGGTGACCCATACCCTGCACCTATGGGTGCTGGGAGGTGTGTGTGCAGCACCCATGGGTGCTGGGATTGCCCTGCCCCGCACCCACGGGTGCTGTGTGCCCCACGTCCCGGGGCTGTCACCCTCGGGTGCCTCGGGGCCCCCCTCCCGCCCCCCCGGCCGCTCCCGGTCCCCGTGCGGGTGCTGCCGTCGGCGACGTCCCCGCAGGGACAGCTGGTGACAATGGCCCTCCCTGTGCCACCCCCCCCTTCTCTGCTGGCCCCTGCCTTGTCCCTCATCCCTGTCCCCTTGTCCCCCCGTCCCCTTTGTCCCCACCCCTCTGTCCCCGTATCCCTGTCCCCTTGTCCCCTGTCCCATCTCCTTCATCCCCACATCCCCGTCTCCTTGTCCCCATCCCCTTGTCCCTTTGTCCCCATGTCCCCGTCCCCTTGTCCCTGTGTCCCCATGTCCCCTTGTCTCCTTGTTCTTTTGTCCCCATCCCCTTGTCCCCCTGTCCCCGTCTCTCCGTCCCTGTGTCCCCATTCCCCTGTCCCCATAATCCCATCCCTCTGTCCCCCTGTCCCCATGTCCCCATCCCCTTGTCCCCTTATCCCTGTGTCCCCATCCCCTTGCCCCTTTGTCCCCATATCCCCATCCCCCTGTCCCCATCCCCTTGTCCCTGTGCCCCCGTGTCCCCATCCCCCTGTCCCCTTGTCCCCTTATCCGTGTCCCCATCCCCTTGTCCCCTTATCTGCGTGTCCCCATATCCCTGTCCCCTTGTCCCCTTATATCCCCATCCCCTTATCCCTGTGTCCCTGTCCCCATGTCCCCATCCCCTTGTCCCCCTGTCCCTGTGTCCCCATCCCCCTGTCCCCATGTCCCCATATCCCTGTCCCCTTGTCCCCTTATATCCTTATCCCCCTGTCCCCGTATCCCCATCCCCTTGTCCCCTTGTCACCCTGTCCCTGTCCCCCATCCCCTTGTCCCTGTGTCTTCGTGTCCCCATCCTCTTGTCCCCTTGTCTCTGTGTCCCCTTGTCCCCATCCCCATGTCCCCATCTCCTTGTCCCTGTGTCTCCATGTCCCCGTGCCCTTGTCCCATTATCCCCGTGTCCCCATGTCCCCATATCCCTGTCCCCTTGTCCCCTTATATCCTTATTCCCCTGTCCCCGTGTCCCCATCCCCTTGTCCCTTTGTCCCCTTATCCCCGTCCCCGTGTCCCCGTCCCCGTGTCCCCATCCCCTTGTCCCTTTGTCCCCTTATCCCCATCCCCCCTGTCCCCGTCCCCCTGTCCCCGTCCCCGTGTCCCCATCCCCTTGTCCCCATCCCCTTGTCCCCTTATCCCCCTGTCCCCGTCCCCCTGTCCCCGTCCCCGTGTCCCCATCCCCTTGTCCCTTTGTCCCCTTATCCCCGTCCCCTTGTCCCTTTGTCCCCTTATCCCCATCCCCCTGTCCCCGTCCCCGTGTCCCCATCCCCTTGTCCCCATCCCCTTGTCCCCTTGTCACCCTGTCCGTGTCCCCATCCCCTTGTCCCTTTGTCCCCTTATCCCCATCCCCTGTCCCCGTCCCCCGTGTCCCCGTCTCCTTGTCCCTTTGTCCCCTTATCCCCGTCCCCTGTCCCCTGTCCCTCCCCTGTCCCCGTCCACGTGTCCCCGTCCCCGTGTCCCCATCCCCTTGTCCCTTTGTCCCCCTATCCCTGTCCCCGTCCCCCTGTCCCCGTCCCCGTGTCCCCATCCCCTTGTCCCTTTGTCCCCTTATCCCCGTCCCCCGTGTCCCCTCCCTGTCCCCCTTGTCCCCTATCCCCGTCCCCTCCCTGTCCCTTGTCCCCTTATCCCCGTCCCCCTGTCCCTGTCCCCTTATCCCCGTCCCCTGTCCCCGCAGATCCGGCTGCTGCGGGGCCCGCTGGCGTTTCGGGGCGGTGGGGCTGTGCCGGCGGCTGGGGGACGAGGACTCGCTGGGCTCCTCGGACGAGGAGCTGCCCCCCCCCTTCGCGCTGCCCCGCGGGGACCTCGGGGACCTCGGGGACATGGGGGACAGCAGCGACAGCGACGCCGAGGGGGCCCCCCCGGCGCCCTGAGCCGCGCCGGGGACCTCGGGGACCCGCTGGGGACGCTGGGGGGGGGGCTTCGGGGACACCGCGGGCGCCCCCGACCCTTGGGGACGAGGGGGCAAAGAGGGGGACCGCCAGCCCCGGGGCACCCAGGGGACACCCGGGGGAACCCAGGGGACACCCGGGGGACGTGGGGGGACACCCCAGGGACCCACAGCACCCAGGGGACACTTGGGGACTCCCACGGGCCCAGGGGACATGAGGGGACACCAATGGCACCCAGGGGACGCTTCGGGTCACTTGGGGACATCGTGGGCACCCAGGGGACACCCGGGGGGCCCTGTGGCACCCAGGGGATGTGGGGGGACACCCCAGGGACCCACAGCACCCAGGGGACACAGAGGGTCACTTGGGGACATCAATGGCACCCAGGGGACGCTTGGGGTCACCCAGGGGCCCTGTGGCACCCAGGGGACATGGGGGGACATCCCGGGGACCCGCAGCACCAAAGGGACATCGGGGGCACCCAGGGGACACCCAGGGGACGTGGGGGGACACCCCGGGGACCCCGCAGCACCCAGGGGACACCTGGGGACACCCACGGGCCCTGTGGCACCCAGGGGACACAGAGGGACACTTGGGGACATCGGGGACACGCAGAGGACACCCACGGGCCCTATGGCACCCAGGGGACATGGGGGGGCGCTTGGGGACACCCGCAGCACCCAGGGGACTCTTGGGGGCACCCAGGGGACACCGAGGACCCCCCGGTGTGGCCCCGATCCTGCCCCCCACCTTGTCCCCCCCCCCCCCCCCCCCGTTTGGACCCCATGGAAAAAGAACCGAGAGGTGCTGGGGGCCCCAAAAGGGGGGTCAGAGGTCACAGCCGGGTCCCAACGGCCTCGGGGGGGTCCCGGGGGGGTCCCGGCCCCCCCACCACAGCCGCCGGTCCTCCGGGGGCACCGAGGCGTGCCCAGAGCGGCCGCATCTGCCGGCCCCGCCCACTTTACAGACCCAGCCTCCTTTTAATAGCCCCGACCCCCTCAAGGCCCCGCCCCTTGACGCCCACCCGGGGTACGGAGCCGCCACCAAGCGGCCGCACCTGCAGGCCCCGCCCCCTTCAGACCACGCCCCCCCCAGCACCGCCCACTCGTGGAGGCCACGCCCCCTGGCTGGTCCGTGCCCGTGGAGGCCACGCCCCTGTCCGGCCCGTCCCCTTGCAGGCCACGCCCCTTTGCGGTGACCTCCAAGACCACCGAGACGAGGAGCAGAGCGGCCCCGCTCCGCCGCCATCTTGAGGCGGTCGGGCCTGGGGGGGGGGGGAGGGGCCGGGCAGGCCTCCCCCGTGTCCCCGCCCCCTTCCCGTCGCCCCTCCCCCCCCCGCCCGGTACCGGGGGGTTCTCCCCTCCCCCCCCAGCCGCTGACTCAGCTCCGTGTCACCGCCTGGCCCCCCCCCGGGCCGCCCCCGCCCCACGCCGGCCGCTCCCGCCTGGTGCGGCCGGGCCGGGCCCGCCCCGTCGGGGATGTGGCGGGGGGGAAGGGGGGGAGGGGGCGGGGCCTTCCGGGATCCCGGGCCGGGATTGGCTGCGCCGCCCCGCTGACGTCAGCGGCGAACTCGGCGACTCGGGTTGCGTCATCAGTGTGGGGAGGGAGGGTGGGGACGGGACCTGAGGGGACCCCGGGGGGGGGTCGCCATGGCAACGCCGACCCCCCCCAGCGGCACTTCCGGTTCCGGAGCATGGGGGCATGAAGCCCCCCTCCCCTCCCTCCCAGTGGGATCCTGGAAACCCCCCCCAGTGCTCCCAGTACAGCCCTGGGGACTCCCCCTGTGCTCCCAGTACAGCCCTGCTCCCGCCTCAGTGCTCCCAGTCTGATATCAGAGCCCTCCCAGTGCTCCCAGTACAGCCCTACTCCCCCACCAGTGCTCCCAGTACAGCCCTGCCCCCCCCCCAGCATGCCCAGTACATCCCTGGGACATTCCCAGTCTGGTTCCAGGGTTCCAGTGCTCCCAGCACCCCCCCCCCCGGCCCCCCCTCCCCCCGCTGTTATTGCTCTGCCTGCCCCAGGGCATGCTGGGATCCCCCCAGTCAGTCCCAGTTCCCCCAGTATGGCCCAGTCTCCCCCCCCACCCCCCCGCACCGAAAGCCCGGTGACGGTTGGGGCCGTTGGGGCCCCCCCGGCGGGGGGGGTGATGCAAAGTGAGAGATGCCGGGGGGAGAGAACCCTGAAACCCCCTGCCCCCCCCCGCAGGGACCCCCCCGGCCTCCAACAAGAGCCCCCCCCCCTCATTGTGCCCCCCCAGCGCCCCCCCTCCCAATTTCCTGACCCCCCCCGGCGAGGGGGGGGAAGGGTGCGGGGGGGGGCAGTGGTCACCCCCCCCCTCAGCCCCCAGTTCCCAGTGGGGTGGAAAAGGGGGGGGGGGGGGCAGTGGGGAGGGGCACGGGGGGCTTATGAAGGGGGAGGGTTAAGTGAGGGGGGTCCGGGAGGGGGTTATGGGGGGGGGTAAGTGTGGGGGGGTCACTGCTGGCGCCTGAGTCAGGGCCTATTTATAGGGAACGAGAAGTGAGGAGGGAAAATATCAGAAAGGCCCAAAATCCCCTAAAATCCAGGGCCTCTTGCCCCCCCCCCCCCCCCAGGGAAAGCCCCAGCCCTGTCTGGTGTGGGGTTTTGGCGGGGGGGGGGGCTGCATGCACACGCGTGTGGGTGCGTGTGCCCCGCATGGGGCGGCGCCACCCAGCAGGCCGGGGCACGCCGCGCGCTGCCTCGTTAAGCGGCTCGTTAATGACGGCCGCACGCAGGGGCCCTGGGATGGGGAGGGGGCCGGGGGGGTCCCAGGGGGGTCCCGTGGGGGTTCCGTGTAGATCCCATGTGGATCCCATGTATTTGCCACGTGGGTCCAGTTTGGTTCCTGTGTGGATCCCATGTTTGTCCCGTGTGGGTTCCATGTTTGTCCCGTGTGGATCCCGTGTGGATCCCGTGTTTGTCCCACGTCTGTCCTGCGTGGCTTCCGTGGGGATCCCGTGTCTGTCCCATGTGTGTCCTGTGTATGTTCCGTGTGGGCTCCGTGTTTGTCCCGTGGGGGTCCCGTGTTTGTCCCACGCGTGCCCCACGCGTGTCCCGTGGGGGTCCCGTTCTCCCGTTCCCCCCCCCCCCCTCCCCCCCCCCCTTCCCTGCCCCATCCCCGCGCGCGCGCCCCCGGTCCCCCCATTCCTGGCCCCGCCCCTTCCCACACGGGGGCGTGGCCAGACGCGGAGGGGGGTGTGTGGCCCGGCGGGGGAGGGCGTGGCCGGCGGGCGCCGCAGCCAATGGGGGCGCGCTTCCGCCCCCCGCGCGGGTATAAAGCGGGCGGGCGGGGGGACTCCGGTTCGAGTCCTGCCGCCGCCTCCCCGCGCCTCGGTCCCCGGTGCCCCCGGTGCGGCTGCCGCATGTGCGCGCGGATGGAGCCGCCGTTCTTCCGCTCGCCGCCCTTCCCGGGCGCCTTCTGCCGCCCCGAGCCCGACTACGGGGCGCTGCAGGGGGGAGGGCTGCCTCCCGGAGCCCCCCCGGAGCCTTTCCGCGGTCTCAAACCGGCGCCGTGCCCCGACGGCGGATTTTTCGGCGGCGCTACCGGTACCGGCGGCTTCTTCTACCCCCCTCCCGCCGACCGGGACGGCTTCGTCGGCAGCTTCGCGCAGGCTCTGGACGAGCTGCACCAACCGGGCCCCCCCAACGTGACCCTCCCGGAGCCTCCGCCGGGGCTGGCGGCACCGGGGGGCCCCTTCCAGGCCGTGCCCGCCGCGGCCCCGCCGCCGGTGGAGGCTCCGAGCGAGCCCAGCGGAGCGGCCCCGGATTCCCCGGAGCGGCTGCAAGCGGAGAGGCGGCGGCTGCGGAACCGGCTGGCGGCGAGCCGGTGCCGGCGGCGGAAGCTGGAGCGCATCGCCCGCTTGGAGCAGCGCGTCCGGGGGCTCCGAGCCCAGAACGCGGCGTTGGCGGCGGCGGCGGCGGGGCTGCGAGCCCAGGTGCGGCGGCTGCGAGGCTCCGTGCGCGACCACGCCGGTTCCGGCTGCCCCCTGCCCCCCGGAGCCGCCCTCGGATTTTAGGAATGCGAGCCCGGGACCCCCCGGAGATCCCCGGGACCACCGGAGACCCCCTGGAGACCCTCGGGACCCCCCCCGGCTCCGGGTGCTGCTGGGTGAGAGCTGCGGCTTGGGGGGGGCTCCCCACGGGGGTACCGCGGTGGGGGCCCCCTGGACACGGAGCTGGGACCCCTGGCGTGGACTAGGGGGGCTCCCCATGGGGGTACCGCGGTGGGGGCCCCCTGGACATGGAGCTGGGACCGCCAGCGTGGACGGGGGGGGGGGCACGCCCCGTGTGGGATGTTGGACTGGGACCTCGTCGGCTTCACCCCCTCCCTCCCCCACCCGTGGACACGTCGATGGAGCCCCCCCAGGAACCTCATGGACACTGGGGGGTGGGCACCCATCAGCTCCGGCTACTGTGGCACCCAAGGGCCCCCCCCCGACATGGACCTGGAGGATGTGGGGACCCTCGTGGAGAAGCCCAGCAAGGACCTGTAAAGATGGGGGGGGCTCGACCTGCTCCTCCCCGCCGGGGGGGGGTGCAGTGCCCCCTCCCCAATGGACCAACCTAAAGAGACCTTCAGGACCAGGGCCCCCCCCCCCCCGGGGTGTTGGGACCCCCCGGGGCCCGCAGGAACGGGCCCAGCTGGGACCTGCAGGACCAACCTGGGACCCCCCCAGCAGGGCCTGGGGACCCCTCTGGGGGTGGGGGGGGACCCTGCAGGGTCTGAGTCCCCCCCCAAACTGGGGATGCGCCTGTAGAGGGGGGCTCCCCCCGGGACAGACTTGTTACAGACTGGGGTGGGGGGGTCCTGCCCCCCCCCCCATTGCTGCACACCCCAGAAGTGGGGGGCCCCATACGGGTTGGGGGGGGAGCGCTCACCCCCCTCTTACAAAGTTTACACCCCCCCCCCAAATGGGAACCCCCTCCGGGGAGGGGGGGAGGGGGGTGTTCTCTATGGTGCCCCCCATGTCCCCCCCGGGGGGGGACGCGCGTTTTATTGTCGCTGTTTTTTGTTTTTTGTTTTTTTTTTGTACGTTTGTACGGGCTATTTAATAATTATGGTAATTGGCTTAATTGGGCTGTGCTGAGTCTGTGCTTGGGGGGGGGTTGGTGGGTGTCCCCCCCCCCCCCCCAATCCCCTTCCCGGAGCCCTCACCCCCATGGGAACCCCCCCCCCCCCCCCCCCGCGTCCCCCGGCGCCCTCGGGCGCTGACGTCAGCGGAAGGGGGCTGACCCGGGGCTTTCCCCGCTGACGCAGCTATGCCCATATATGGGCTGGCGGGGCCGTTCCGGGAACTCCCCCCCCATTTCCCCCCCCCTCCCTTCCCGCTCTGCCCGGGGCGGCACTTCCCGGCCGGGGTGGGGGGGGAGGGGGGGGGCGGAAAAAGGGGGGGCGGGGCTTCCTCTGCCCCCTGTCCGGTGGGGGGGGGGGGCACGGGAAGGGTCCCCCCACCACACACCCACCGGGGGGGGGGGGTGGTGGCAGCGCCCCGGTTTAAGGCTGGAGCCCAGCCGGACTACATTTCCCAGAGAGCCTCGCGCGGCCCCGCCCCTTTCCGTTGAAGTCCCGCCCCTTTCCGTTGAAGTCCCGCCCCCCCCGGCATGGCGCTGGCGCGCCTGGAGCAGGACCCGTCGGGCGCGGGCCGGTTCGGTTCCGCCGTGCCCCCCCCCTGCCGCCAGCGGCCCTGCGCGCTTGGCGTGGACGAGGCCGGGGAGGGGCCCGGTGCTGGGTTGCGGGGGGGGGCACCGGGACCCGGGGGGGAGGAACCGGGACCCGAGGGGGGGCACCGGGACCCGGGGAGCGGTACCGGCATCCGGGGGGGGGTGGTACCGGGACCCAGTGGGGGGGGCACCGGGATCCGGGGGGGGCGGTACCGGGACCCGGGGGGGGGCACCGGGATCCGGGGGGGCGGGTACTGGGACCCGGGGGGACGCGTGGCGCGGCTGCTGCTTGGACCGGGTGCGGGGAGAGGGACCGTTAAAGGATGGGGGGGGGTCCCGGTATACTGGGGTTGGGGGGGGGGGGGCCCGTTATACCGATTTTTTTTTGGGGGGGGGGGCGTTATTATACCGGAGTTAGTGGGGGGGGGGGGGGTCCCGTTGTACCGGGTTTGGTGTGGGGGGGTTCCGTTATACCGTTTTTTTTGGGGGGGCGGGGGTCCCGTTATACCGGCTATCGTACGGAGGGGGCTGTTTTATGGGGTTGGGGAGGGGGTCCCGTTATAGCAGGCTGTGCCTGGGGGCAGGGGGGTCCCGGGCTCTGCACCGGGGGGGCCTCCCTCCTCTCCCCCCCCCCTTTCCAATCCCCCCGTGTCGTCCCCCCCCCCGCAGGACCGATGGTTTATGGCATCTGCTACTGCCCCCTGGACAAGCTGCCGGAGCTGGAGGCGCTGGGGGTGGCAGGTGGGGGGCGCGGGGGGGGGCACTGGGGGGTTTAGGGGTTAGGGGGGGAATTTGGAGGCGGTGGGGGGGGCTCAGGATGGGCTGGGAAACGTGGAGGGGGGGGCACTCGGGGGTCCCAGGGTGGGTTTTGGGGGTCCTGGGGGGGGGGGGGTTGGGGGTCCTGGGGGGGGTTGTATTATTTGGGGAGGGGGTTGTTGTTGTTGGTTTGGTTTTTTTTGGGGGGGGGGTATTTTTTGGGGGGCAGGGGCCCTCACCCTGTGCTTCCCCCCCCCAGACTCGAAGACGCTGTCAGAGCCGGAGCGCGAGCGGCGCTTTGGGCTGCTGGAGGGGGCGGGCGAGCTGCTGGGGTGGGCGCTGCACGTGCTGCCCCCCCAGCACATCTCCGCCTGCATGCAGCCAGCGGTCAGCCCCACCCCGACCCCCCCGGACCCCCCCCCGAACACCCCCGGACCCATTGCCCCCCCCCACCCCCCCTGGACTCCCCCGGACCCATTGCCCCCCCCGACCCCCCCTGAACCATCCCGGACCCCCCTGGACCCATTGCCCCCCCCCCGAGCCTCCCCCTGAGCCCATTGACCCCCCCCCCATAGACTCCCCCATACCCATTGCCCCTCTCTGAGCCCACTGCCCCCCCCGTGCCCCCCCCCGTGCCCATTGCCCCCCCCAACACCCCTGCATCCATCCCACCCCTGTTAACCCCCCCCCCCCCGCATCTCTCTGGGGTCTCACCCCTGCTCCCCCTCCCCCAATTATTGGGGTCCTGGGGGTGACCCCCCCCCATTGATGCCCCCCCCCAGGGCCAAGTACAACCTGAATGAGCTGTCGCATGATACGGCCGTGGGCCTCATCCAGTACGCAATGGATCAGGGGGTGCAGGTGGCCGAGGTGAGGGGGGGGGGGGACCTGGGGGGGGCACCTTTGGGATGGCGGGGGGGCCAGGGGGTGGCACCTAGGGGGGGCTCAGCCCCGCTTTCCTTCCCTCGTGCCTCAGTTTCCCCTCTGGGGCTGGGCAGGTTGGGGGGGGTCGGGGGGGGGTCAGGGGTGGGGTTGGGGGGTTTGGGGGGGGGGACCTGGGGCAGGTTTTTTTTTGGGGGTGGCCGGGCTGATTTTTGGGGGGGGGGCTGAGTTTTAGGGAAAGGGTTGCTTTGAGTGCGCCGGGGGAGGAGTTGGGGGGCGATTGGGGGGGGGGGGGGGGTCGAGGGGAATTTGGGGGGAGTCGTAGGACGGTTTGGGGGGGGACTTAGGGGGGGGGATTCGGGACCGTTCCCCCCCCCCCCCCCAAGGTGTTCGTGGACACGGTGGGGCCGGCAGAGAAGTACGAGGCCAAACTGCGGCGCCGCTTCCCGGGGCTGGGGGTCACCGTGCGCCCCAAGGCCGACGCGCTCTTCCCCGTCGTCAGCGCCGCCAGCATCTGCGCCAAGGTCTGATGGCCCCCCTCCGGGACCCCCCACCCCCACCCCGGGACCCCCCCCATCCTAAACCCCCGCCCCCCCCCTTCCGCTGTGACCCCCCCTCCCCGTGACCCCCCCACATCTCCTCCCAAGGCAGCTAACGGGGGGGTTTATGGGGGGGGCGCATCTCCCCGAGTGTCCCCCCCCTTCTAAATTTACCGTGCCCTTCCACCACGACCCCCCCTTCCACTGTGACCCCCTCCCCGTGACCCCTCCACATCTCCTCCCTGACTCCAGCCAGTGCAGCTAACGGGGGGGTTTATGGGGGGGCCACATCTCCCCGTGTGCCCCCCCCTTCCAAATTTCCCGTGCCCCCCCCAGGTTGCCCGGGACCGGGCGGTGAAGCACTGGAAGTTCACCGAGGACGTGCAGGACCGCGACTACGGCTCGGGGTACCCCAACGGTAAAAACGGGGGGGGGGGGGCAATAAAAAAAAAAAAAAGGGGGGGGGTCTCTGGTGACCCCCCCGGACCCCCCCCCCGCAGATCCCAAGACCAAGGAGTGGCTGCGGCGCAACCTGGAGCCCGTTTTTTGGCTTCCCGGGGGCTGGTGCGATTCAGCTGGGGCACGGCCCAGGAGCTGCTGCGTAGGGGGGGGGCGCCCGTCACCTGGTAGGGGGGGGGCAAAAGTGGGGGGGGGGGCAACAAGTTGGGGGGGGGCTAATAAGTTGGGGGGGCAATAAGTGTGTGGGGGGGGTAATAAGTGGGGTGGGGGGCAATAAGTTGGGGAGGGGGGAAATAAGTTGGGGGGGCAATAAGTGGGGGGGGGGCAATAAGTTGGGGAGGGGGAGTAATAAGTGTGAGGGGGGGCAATAAGTGTGTGTGGGGGCAATAAGTTGGGGGGGGAAATAAGTTTGGGGGGGGCAATAAGTGTGTGTGGGGGGTAATAAGTGTGAGGGGGGAGATTTGGGGGGGGTTAATGTTATGGGGGGAGCATGGGGAGGTTTTGTCCTGGGGGGGGGGCTTGGGGGGGGGCATCCCTGGGTAAGGGGGGGGGGACGGGGGAGGGGAATTGATGTGAAAGGGTGTAATGGGGGGGCAATATTATGAGGGGGGGACGGGGGGAGTTTCTGCTTGGGGGGGGGGCTGGGGGGGCAGGGTGGCAGCGGGGTGTCGTGGAACTGGGGGGGGCAGGGTATGGGGGGGCAGCCCTGTGCGAGGGGGGGCCCACGGGGGGAAATGGGGGGGGCACGGGGGGGTTGTGTAATTGGGGGGGGCAATATTATGGGGAGGGGCAATATTATGGGGGGGGGGCAGTGATATGGGGGGCACCAGGGGGAGCTTCTGCCCTGGGGGGGGGGGGAGAACTGGGGGGGTCATCTCTGTGCGGGGGGGGGGGACACAGGGGGTGTGTGTGTAACTGGGGGGGGGCAATATTGGGGGGGGGCACAGGAGGAGCTTCTGCCTGGGGGGGATGGGGGGAGAACGGGGGTGAATGGGGGGGGGCAGCGTTATGGGGGGGGCAACAGCAGCGGTAGGGGATGGGGCAGCCCCGCCCCCCGACCCCCCCCCCCGTGGTCTCCCCCCCCCAGGGCTGACGAGGACCCAGCAGAGGACCCCACGGCCCCCCCCTCAGTGCTCTCCCTACTTCGCCCGCCCCCCCCCCCCCCCACCGCCGCCCGGCGCCCCCCCCACCGCTTCTTCCAGGAGCGCAGCCTGCGGCCCTTGGCCGAGCTGTGACCCCCCCGCACCCCCCCCCCCCCAAAAAAAATAACATAAAAATAAAATAAAGCTTTTTTTTAACAAAAAGAGTCAAAAAAGCAGAATTTTTTTTTTTTTTTTTTTTTTTTTTTTTGGGGTGGGGGGGCAGCACCAAGCAGGTCGCTGGGGGGGGTTCAAGGGGGGGGGTTGGGAGGAACTTGGGGGGGCCCCCCCTTTGTGTCCCCCCGTCCCCGTTAATCGGTGCTGGCCGCCCGCCGTGGCCTCAATCCCGGGGGGATTAGGGCTGTAATCCGGGGGGGGGGGGGAAAGCGGGGGGGGGCACCGCGGGTGTAGGGGTGTCAACGGGGGGGGGCAAAGGAAACCTTTCTCCCCATTTATTTTATTGGGGGGGGGGGGGGCAGTCCAGTGACGTCACTAATGAGGTGGGGGGTTGTAATTTTGGGGGGGGGCATTCCGGGGGAGGTATTCGGGGGGGGGGGGCTTGACCCCCCCCCGCTGTTAAATTTGGGGGGGGAGGGGGGGCGCTGGGCAGCTGCGGTTCAGCACCGCGGCCAGCGCCGGGTTTGCGGGGGGGTCCCGGGGGGGGAGGGAATAACGGGGAAGGGGGGGGCAATAATGGATGAGGGCAAGAACGGAGGGGGGGCAATAACGGGGGGGGCAATAATGGGGGAGGGGGCAGTAATGGGGGGGGGGTCAGGACGATGTAAGGGGGGGTTGTGGGGGCGGGGGAGGGTGGAGGCGCCGGCAGTGAACGGGTTAAACCCCCCCCCCGGGTGGGGCTGCCCCCCCCCCCCTCGGGTAAGGCCCCCCCCCGCCGCCTGCTCCCCCCCAAAGGGGGCGGGGCCAGGGGGCGGGGCCAGGGGCGGGGCCTAACGGGGGTCGGCGGAGGATGGCGGCGGGCGGCTGAGGTGGGGGGGGCGTGGGGGGGGTGCCGGGGGGGGGGGGCAGGAGAAGGAGGAGGGGGAGGGGGGGGGGCCGGGACCCCCCCCGCAGCGGCAGCGCCATGGACGACTCGGGCGTGATCCGGAGGCGGCGGCTGCAGGTACCGGGGGAGGGGGGGCACGATACGGGGGGGGAGGGTCGGTACCTGGGGCGGGGGGGGGGGGAAGTACCGGGTTGGGGGGGGGGGTCGGGTAACGGGGGGGGGGGCTCGGTCCGGGCGGGGTCTGCCCTGCGGGGGGGGTCGCTTCAGGGCTTGGTGGGGGAGGGGGGGCACTGCGGGCCCCCCCCCCCCCGCCGCAGTGCAGGGGCTGGGGGGGCTCTGGCTGTGCCCCCCCCCCCCCCCCCCCCCACAAGCCCCCCTGTGCCCCCCCCGGCATTTTGCAGAAGGAGCTGCCGCTGCCGCGGAAGAGCAGCAGGTGAGGGCCCCCCCCCCAAAATAACCCCCCCCAAGTCCCCCCCCCCAAAATGAGCCTCCCAAATACCCCCCCTCCCCCAAAAAAAAAATCCCCCCCACCCCCCACGGACAGGGTGGGGCCGCACACGCGTGGATCGGCGCCCCCCCCCCCATTTTTTTTAAAGCCCCCCCCCCCCGGCCCCGCCCCGGCCCCGCCCGCCGCAGCCTCTGCCGCCGGCCCGCTCGCCGCGGCCCGGCCCCCCCCCGCCCCCCCCCCCCATTAAACATCCCCCCCCCCCCGCGGTCCCCCCCCCCCTCCCCGCGATGCCCGCTCCCGGTGGGCAGCAGCAGCCGCAGCATGTTCCGCCGCACCAAGAGGTACCCCCCCCCCCCCCGGCCTTCGGCCTCATCCTCAGCATCCTCATCCTCCCCCCCGGCCTTCATCCCCATCCTCATCATCCTCATCTTCATCCCCATCCCCGTCCTCATCCTCCCCGGCTCAGCCTTCCTCTCGCCACCGCCATCCTCCGGCCTTCGTCCTCCCATCCTCATCCTCATCCTCATCCTCATCCTCATCCTCCCCCCCAGCCTTCATCTTCATCCTCATCCTCATCCTTCCCCCCGTATCCTCACCCCCCCAGCCTTCATCCTCATCATCCTCATCCTCATCCCCATCCCCATCCTTCCCCTCAGCCTTCATTCTCCTCCTCATCCTCCCCGGCTCAGCCTTCATCCCGCCGCAGCCGCCGCCATCCTCCGGCCTTCGTCCCTCCTTCATCCTCGCCCCCCCCCCCCAGCCTTCATCCCCACCCTCAGCCCTCCTCATCCTCCTCGCCCCCATCCTTCCCCCCCCCCTCCTCCATCCTCATCCCCCCCCCCATCCTTCATCCCCCATCCTCCCTCCCTCCTCTTCCTCACCGTCCATCTTCAAACCCCCCCCCAGCCGTGCCCCCCCCAGCCGTGCCCCCCCCCCCCATGCTGTTGGGGGGGGGGGGCAGTGGTGTGGGAGGGGTCTCCCCCCCCCCAAAAAAAAAAAAACTACTCCCCCCGCCCCCCCCCCCCCCCCCCCCCCCCCCAGCTGCCGCACGAGCAATCGGAAGAGCCTGATCCTGACCAGCACCTCACCCACGCTCCCGCGCCCCCACTCGCCGCTGCCCGGCCACATCGGTGAGAGCCGAGCCCCCCCCGGACCCCCCCCGGGCCCCCCCTGTCCCTGAGCCCCCCCCCCATTTCAAGCCCCCCCTCCCCGAACCCATGGGGACCCTCCAGGACCCCCCTCAGTTCCCATAGGGACCCCCTCAGCCTGCTGCCCCCCCCCAAAGGGCCCCATAACCCCCCCCATCCCTAATAACCCCCCCAGCCCCCCCAAAAAAAAACTCATTGCCCCCTCCCCCCCAAGACCCTCCCCATCCCTTGGGGTCCCCCCCTCCCTCTGCCCCTTGGTGGGAGGGGGGGCGCCTTAGCCCCGCCCCTTCTGCTGTGGGCGGGGCCTGGCAGGGCGGGGCAGCAGTGACGTCACCCCCGTGCCCCCCCCCCAAAAAAAAATTTGCCCGGCCCCCCCCCCTCCCCCCGCAGGCAAGCAGCCCCCTGGACAGCCCCGAAACTTCTCACCCAGCAACCCCGCGCACTTCTCTTTCGCCTCCTCCCGCCGGTAAGGGGGGGGGGTCCGGGGTTGGGGGGGTGGTAACGGGGGGGGTCTCAGGGTTTTGGGGGGGGGGTCCCACGATGGGTGTGGGGGAGTCCAAGGATGGGTGTGGGGGTCCCACGATGGGGGGGGGGGGTCCACGTTGGGGGGGGGTCCCAGGATTGGGGGGGGGTCCAAGGATGGGGGGGTCCCAGGATAGGTGGGGGAGGGTTCTCAGGATTAGTGGGGGGGGTCCCAGGATGGGTGTGAGGGGGGTCCCAGGATGGGGGGGGGTCCAAGGATGGGGGGGTCCCAGGATGGGGGGGGGTCCCCAAGATTGGGGTTCCAGCTGGGGGCGAACCAGGTTACCCAGGCTGGTGCGGGGTGGGTGTGGGGTTAGTGGGGTGGGGGGGGGGGCAGGGTGTTGGGGTCACTGATGCCCCCCTCCCGTGCTCCCCCCCCCCCCCCAGAGCCGACGGGCGCCGCTGGTCCCTGGCCTCACTGCCCTCCTCGGGCTATGGCACCAACACGCCCAGCTCCACCGTCTCGGTGAGTGTGGGGGGGGCAAACCACGGTTGCCCCCCCCCCCCCCCCCCCAACACCGAGGGGACCCTTGGGGGGTGTCCCCCCCCTCTCCTCCCCTCCCCACCCCCCCCATAACCCTGGGGGTTCCCCCTGTGGGTGCTGGCTGTGACCACCCACGAGGGGGGGGGGGTCTGAGGAGGAGTCTGGGGGGGGGTCAAGGGGGCTCGGGGGGTTTTCGGGGGAGGGTCCGTGGGGGGGGTCCGTGGGTGACGCGGGCGCGCAGTCCTCGTGCTCGTCGCAGGAGCGCCTGCACCAGCTGCCGGCGCAGCCGACGCCGGAGGAGCTGCGCTTCCTCTCCCGGCACTTTGGCAGCTCCGAGAGCCTGGCCGAGGAGGATGGGGGGGCCCGGGGGGGGCCAGCCCGCGCCCCGCTCCCGCAGCCTCAGGTAGGGCCTGGGTTGAGGGGGGGGAGTTAAATGAGGGGGGGGTCAGGGACGGCAGGGGGATGGGGGGGGTGATGGGTTGGGGACGCTGTGGGGTTGGGGGAAGGCTGGGGGGGTGTTCGGGGGGCCATGTGGGAGGGGGGGACACTGGGGGGGGGCAGGATGGGGTCACCAGGGGGAGGGGGGCGCAGTGGTGGTGGGGGGGCACGGTGAGTGATGGGGGCACCGAGGTGATGGGGATGGGGGGGTGCTGGAGGGGGAGGGGGGGATGCTGCAGGGGGGGGCGATGGGGGTCCCGTGGGTGCCAGCGGTGTTCCCCCCCCTCCCCAGCCCGGGGCGCTCACCCTCGTCCCACGACAACGAGATCGTGATGATGAACCACGTCTACAAGGAGCGGTTCCCCCAAGGTGGGGGGCACGGGGGAGCTGGGGGGGGCGTTGGGGGGGGTACAGGCTCCTTGGGGGGGGGGGGGGTTGGAAGGGATATGGGGAGGGATTTGGGTGGTTCAGGGGGGTCTACAGGGCACCGGGGGGAGCGTAGGGGGTCTTGGGGAGGTGATGGGGTGGCTATGGGGGGGCACCGTGGGGGGGATGCAGGAGGGGGGACTTGGGGGTGTTAGGGTCAGGGAGTTATGGGCAGCTTGGGGGGGGTCTGGGTGGGCAATGGGGGGGATGTGGGAGGGGTTTTGGGGGTGTTAGGGTTTGGGAGGTTGCGGGGCAGCTCTGGGGGGTCCAGGTGGGCAATAGGGGGGTTGATGCGGGGTCCTGGGGGAGGGGGGGTGAGGGCAACCCCGGGGGTGCTCCCCGCAGGCGACGGCGCAGATGGAGGAGCGGCTGGAGGAGTTCGTGCGGGGCTGCGGCCCCGGGGGGACGCCGCTGGCCGACGGCGCGCTCAGCTTCATCCAGCACCAGCTGGCCGAGCTGGCCCGCGACTGCCTGGCCAAGGCGCGCCACGGCCTCATCACCGCCGGCTACTTCTACGAGCTGCAGGAGAACATGGAGCGGCTGCTGCAGGACGTGAGCGGGGGGGCTGCCGGAGTGGGGGGCGCCCAACGGCACCCAACGGCACGCAACGGGACCCAATGGGACCCAACGGGACCCAATGGCACCGAACAGGACCCCAATGGGACCCAACGGGACTCAATGGACACCCAGCGGGACCCAACGGGCACCCAACGGCACCCAATGAGCACCCAACGGCACTGAATGGGTACCCAATGGCACTCAGTGGGTACCCAATGACACCCCAACAGGACCCAATGGGCCCAATGGACACCCAGTGGGACCCAACGGGCACCCAACGGCACTCAGTGGGTACCCAATGACACCCAACAGGACCCAATGGGCCCAATGGACACACAGCGGGACCCAACGGGCACCCAACAGCACTCAATGGGTACCCAACGACACCCAACAGGACCCAATGGGCCCAGTGGGCACCCAACAGCACCCAATGGCACCCAACAGCACTCAACGGGTACCCAACGGCACCCAATGGGCACCCAGCGGGACCCCACAGGCCTAATGGGCACTCAGCGGGACCCAATGGGCTGAATGGGCACCCAGCAGGCACCCAACAGGACCCAACAGGACCCATTGGGTACCCAGCGGGACCCAACGGGCCGAATGGGCACCCAGCAGGCACCCAACAGCACCCAACAGGACCCCAATGGTGTCCAACGGGACCCAATAGGCACCCAATGCGATCCAATGGGCACCCAACGGTGTCCAACGGGACCCAACAGTGTCCAACAGGACCCAACTGTGTCCAAGGGGCACTCAATGGGACCCAACAGGACCCAAAGGCATCTTATGAGCACCCAACAGGACCCCAACGGGACCCAATGGTGTCCAACGGGACCCAATAGGCACCCAATGCGATCCAATGGGCACCCAACAGTGTCCAACGGGACCCAACAGTGTCCAACGGGACCCAACAGTGTCCAACAGGACCCAACTGCGTCCAAGGGGCACTCAATGGGACCCAACAGGACCCAAAGGCATCTTATGGGCACCCAACAGCACCCAACAGCATCCAACGGGACCCAACGGTGTCCAATGGGCGCCCAGCAGGACCCAAGGGTGCCCAATGGGCACCCAAGAGGCACCCAAGGGGACCCGGCAGGGGCCAACGGCACCCCATGGGGATGCCCCAGTGCCCCCAAGCCTCCCCTGGTGCCATCGGGACCCCCCACCCCTAACCCCCCTCTGTCCTCCCCAGGCCTACGAGCGCTCGGAGTCAGAGGAGGTGGCCTTCATCACCCAGCTGGTGAAGAGGCTCCTCATCATCATCTCCCGCCCCGCCCGGCTGCTCGAGTGCCTGGTGAGACCCCTGGGACCCCCAGCCCCGACCTCCCCCGCCCCCGGCCATGAGGGGGCCCTGTGCCCCCCCCCCCACATCCTCCCCACCCCGCCTTGCACCATCCCAACCGCCCAATCGCCGCCATCCTTCCCCGTCGCCCTGACAACGCCCCAGCCAATCCCTGAGCACCGCTGATGAGGAGGCGGGGCTTCCATTGCCACGACAACAGCCGTGTTGCCGGGGCATCGCCACGGCCACCGGGGACCATGGGGCGCACACGCGTGTGCAGCGCCTTGCACGTGGGCACGCTCGTGCGGCGCCGTGGGCAGAGCAACACGCACGTTCGAGCCCGCACACGCGTGTTGTTGCACACACGTGTGGCTGGCGTGCTCGTGCTGCCACGCACACATCCCCGCGTGCTGGGCGTGCATTGCACACACGCGTCCCCCCCCCCCCCCCCCGTGTGTGTGCAGGAGTTCGACCCAGCGGAGTTCTACCAGCTGCTGACGGCGGCCGAGGGGCAGGCACGCGAGGGGCTGCTGAAGGCTGACATCCCGCGCTACATCATCGGGCAGCTGGGGCTGGCACGCGACCCCTTCCCCGGTACATGCGTGTGTGCAAGCGGCCGCCGGGCGTGCGCGGGGTTTGCACGCCGGCGGGGGCTGCGTGCGGCTGGAAGCGTGCACGCGCACATGGGAAGGGCATGGGTGGGGTTTGCACGCCCGTAGGGGTGTTCGGGGGGGTGCAAGGGGGGGGGTGGCAGACAGTGTGTGGGGGGGGTGTTGCACGGCGTGTTGCACGCCTAAGGCACGTGTGACTGCGTGCCCTGCTCCCCCCCCCCAGACGTGGTGCATCTGGAGGAGCCCGACAGCGGCGGGGAGCAACACGCCGGAGCCCGAGGAGGGGGCTGAGGTGGGTCCTGGCTCAGGGTCCCCCATGCGTGCAAGGCCCCCCCCTCCCCAAAGCCCCCCTCCAGTCACCCCGTGACCCCCCCAGGGCCGCAGCAGCGCCCCCAGGACCAAGAAGCCACCGGGGGAAGGCGATTTTGAGACCATCAAACTGATCAGCAACGGTGCCTACGGGTGAGCAGCCGGAGAGGGGGTCTTGGGGGGGTGTGTGCGGGGCCGGGGGGGCCCGGCGTGACGTCGCCTGTGTGTAGGGCGGTGTACCTGGTGCGGCACCGGGCCACGCGGCAGCGCTTCGCCATGAAGAAGATCAACAAGCAGAACCTGCTGCTGCGCAACCAGGTGCAGCAGGCCTTCGTCGAGCGCGACATCCTCACCTTCGCCGAGAACCCCTTCGTCGTCAGCATGTTCTGCTCCTTCCAGACCCGCCGCCACCTCTGCATGGTCATGGAGTACGTTGAAGGTGCGATATGGGGCTGGGCGTCGCGATATGGGGGCTGGGCGCCGCGATATGGGGACCAGGTGTCATGATATGGGGGCTGGGTGTTGCGATATGGGGGCTGGGCGTCGCGATATGGGGGCTGGGCATCGCGATACAGGACTGGGTGTCACAATATGGGGGCCAAGCGTTGCGATATGGGGCCGGATGTCATGATATGGGGCCAGGCATCCCAATATGGGGGTCAGGTGTTGTGATGCAGGGCTGGGTGTTGCAGTATGGGGCTGGACATCGCGATACAGGGATTGGTGGCGTGATACGGGACCAGGCAGCGTGATATCATACTACTGGGTGTCACGACTCGGGGCAGTGTGCCCTGATACAGAGGGCTGTGACATGCAGTGTGGGGCTGGAGGGCAAGACAGAAGGCTGAGCGTCGCGATACGCAGTTGGGCGTCACAATACGCAGTCGGGTATCGTAATATGCAGCTGGGCATCATGATATATGCAATTGAGGGTCACGATATGCAGTTGATGGTCTTGACATGCATTTGGGCGTCACGATACACAGTTGGGCGTCGCGATACGCAGCTGGGCGTCGCGATACAGAGCAGTTTTCGTCCCACCGGGGCTGTTACCATCCCCCCACGGGTCTCTGGTGTCGCGACATGTCGCCATCCCGCAGGCGGGGACTGCGCCACGCTGCTGAAGCACATCGGGGCGCTGCCACTGGAGTTGGCGCGCCTCTACTTCGCCGAGACCGTGCTGGCCCTCGAGTACCTGCACAACTACGGCATCGTGCACCGCGACCTCAAGCCCGACAAGTACGGCCGCAATGGGGAGGGGGTCCCAGGGCTGGGGGGGGGGAGGGGAGGCCCGGGGGGGTTCCCGGGGGGGGGTCCCAGCCGCCGGGCTCCCCGCAGCCTGCTGATCACCTCGCTGGGCCACGTGAAGCTGACGGACTTCGGGCTCTCCAAGATGGGGCTGATGAGCCTCACCACCAACCTCTACGAGGGCCACATGGAGAAGGACGCCCGCGAGTTCCGGGACAAGCAGGTGGGCGTGGCCTCCGGGGGAGGGGCGAGGCCTCTTGGGGGCATGGCCTCTTGGGGTGTGGCCTCCGGGGAGGGGCGAGGTCTTGTAGGGCGTGGCCTCTTTGGGGCGTGGCCTATGGGGGTGTGGCCTATGGGGGCGTGGCGGTTAGGGCGTGGCCCCCCCCCAGGTGTGCGGCACCCCCGAGTACATCGCCCCCGAGGTGATCCTGCGGCAGGGCTACGGGAAGCCCGTGGACTGGTGGGCCATGGGCATCGTGCTCTACGAGTTCCTGGTGGGCTGCGTGCCCTTCTTCGGGGACACCCCCGAGGAGCTCTTCGGTCAGGTCATCTCGGGTACGGGGCCACGGGGGTCACGGGGGGACGGGGGGGGGACAGGGACAGCGGGGACGTGGGCGCAGGGTGGACGTCGTCTGTTATAGGGGGACGGGGATGTGGGGACAGGGGGATATGGGGAAATGGGGACAGGGGAATGGGGACACGGGGATCTGGGAAATGGGGACAGGGGATATGGGGACATGGGGACACGGGGATATGGGAAATGGGGACAGGGGATATGGGGACAGGGGAAATGGGGACACAGGGATAGGGATGTGGGGACGTGGGGATGGGGACGTGGGGATGGGGCAGGTCATCCTGGGGATACTGGGAAATGGGGACACGGGGACACGGGGACACGGGGACACAGCCACAGGGCACCTCCACTATAGGGACAGACGTGGGGCCGTGGGGCTGGCAGTCCCCGATGTGGAGCTGGGCCCACGGCAGGCAGCTGCAGCCCTGCGTTCACGTGTCCCCATGTTCCCCCCCCCTCCACGATGTCCCCCTGTGTCCCCCCCATGTCCCCCCCGTGGCAGACGAGATCCTGTGGCCGGAGGGGGACGAGGCGCTGCCCCCCGACGCTCAGCACCTCATCTCCCGCCTGCTGCAGCCCGACCCCCTGCGGCGCCTCGGGGCCGGTGAGACCCCGACCCCTGCCCCCCCCCCACACCCCCCTAGATCCCCGTGTCCCCCCCCCACCCCTAAGCCCTGTGTCCCCCCCCATGTCCCCGCTCAGGTGGCGCGCAGGAGGTGAAGGCTCACGGCTTCTTCGCGGCGCTCGACTGGACGGGGCTCCTGCGGCAGAAAGCCGAATTCGTGCCCCACCTGGAGTCCGAGGAGGACACCAGCTACTTCGACAGTGAGAGACCCCCCCGGGAACCCCCCCTGCAAGGGGGACACCCCCCATGGGACCCCCTCAGCACCCACAGACCCCTCCCTGTTCTCCCTCCCCCCCCCCCCCCCCCCCCCAGGAACCCCCCAAGGTTCTCCCCCACCCTATAGAGCCCCCCTGGGGCCCCCCCTCTGGGTGCCGTGTCCCTGCTGCCTTTGGGGCCACCTCCCGTGTCCCCTGCCCCCCCCCCCCAGCCCTCCCCCTCCCCCCAGCACGCTCGGACCGCTACACCCACGTTGCCTCCTATGAGGACGAGGACACAACGGAGGACGAGCCCGTGGAGATCCGGCAGTTCTCGTCCTGCTCCCCCCGCTTCAGCAAGGTGGGCACGGGGGGGGCACGGGGGCACAGGAACACACGGGAGGGCTCTGGGGGACGTGCAGCGCAGGTCGCTCGTGCACAGCCCCGTGCAAAGCCCCGAGTGATGCCATGTCGGAGCCCTCGTGCAAGCCCTCGTGAAGCCCCTGGTGCAGCTCGTGCCGTGGTCCCTGGTGCCAATCCTTGTGCACGCCCTTGTGTGATTCCCTTGCACGCTTGCACAACCCTCGTGCAGTGCCGCACCACGGCCCTGCTGCCGACGCGTGGGGGAGTCCCACAAGACCTCAGGGAAACCCTGGGCATGATCCCGTTGTGATCCCGCTGTGATCCCAATGCCATTCTGGCCATGATCCCGGGGTGATCTCGGGGTGATCCCGAGCATAAATCCCGGTGTGATCCCGATTTTATTCTGGACATGATCCCGGTGTGATCCCAATGCCATTCCGTCCATGATCCCGGTGCGATCCCGGTGTGATCCCGGTGCGATCCCAATGCCATTCCAGCCGTGATCCCGGTGTGATCCCGGTGTGATCCCAATGCCATTCCGGCCATGATCCCGGTGTGATCCCGGCGCGGTCCCGGTGCAGGTGTACAGCAGCCTGGAGCAGCTCTCGCAGCAGCCGGAGCCGAAGGCGGCCAAGGGGCGCCCACGGGACGAGGGCCGGCGCGAGGGCTTCGCCCGCGACCGCAGCTGGCGCACGGCGTCCCCCGAGCTGTGAGCACCCGGGGGGGGCGCCTGGGACCCGGGGGGGGGGAGGACAACAGGGTCACTGGGGGGGGGGGGGGCGACAACACCTGGGTGCCCCTGGGCACAACTGGGGGGGGGGGGGAGGGGGGCAGATTTTGCCTCCCCCCCCCACCTCCAGCACCTGGGTCCCTGCAGGAAGCGGCCCCCGGCTGCCGAGCCCCCCCCCGCCGAAGGGGAGGGCAGCCCCCCCCTGGGAGCCCGCCGCCGCTTCTCAGCACTGCTGGAGCCGGGCCCCCCCCGCAACGGGGTCCCCCCCCGCGACGGCCCCGCCGAGGGCACCAGCGAGGAGCCAGGTGGGTGCTGGGGGAGGGTTGTGGGGGGGGGGGGTCCCTGTGACCCCCCCCTTGCCCCCATCTTCCCCTTCCCATCCCCGCAGGTGAACGGGCGCTGCCCCCACCCCGGGCCGAGCTGGGGCTGCGGCGGCCGCGGCACCCAGGGGTGGCCCCCCCCCGAGGGGGGGGGTGACAAGCGCAGCCCCCGCGGCCCTGGCAAGGTCACCAAGTCCGCGTCGGCCACCGCGCTCTCCGTCATCATCCCCAGCGGTGCGTGTCCCCCCCCAGCAGCACCCAAAGGTGGGGGGGGGGGGGGGGGCTGGCAGGGTCCCCTGGGTCCCCAAGGGTGGGGAGGGCTGGTGGGGTCCCCAAGGGTGGCAGGGTCCCACAGGGGGTCCCCCAGGTCCCCCGAGGGTGGTGGGTGCTGGCAGTGTCCCTGGGGGTGGCAGCGTCCCTCTGTCCCCCCAGGTCCCCAGGGGTGGCAGGGTCCCTTGGTCCCCAAGTGGGGGGGACTGGCGGTTTCCCCAGGGGTGGCAGGGTCCCCCAGGTCCCCGGGGGTGGCAGGGGACGGGGTGTCCCTGGGGGTGGCAGGGTCCCCTGGATCCCCAAGGGTGGTGGGTGCTGGTGGTGTCCCTGGGGGTCCCTCAGCTCCCCAGGGGTGTCAGGTGCTGGCGGTGTCCCCGGGGGGGATAGGGGAGGGGGCACGGTCCCTGTGTCCCCGTCTCTGGGCACGGTGCCAGCGGGGGCGCAGGGGAGGCGCCCGGCTCCTCGCCCCTGGGCAGCCCCATGTCCCCGCGCTCGCTGTCCTCGGACCCCTCGTCGCGGGACTCGTCCCCGGGCCGCGAGCTGGCCCCCGCCGTGGCCGCCCCCCGCTCGCCCATCGCTATCCCCCCGGCCCGGCAAGAAATTCGGCTTCACCCTGCGGGCCATCCGCGTCTACCTGGGGGACAGTGACGTCTACAGCGTGCACCACGTCGTCTGGGTCAGCGGGGGACGGAGGGGGGGAAGGGGGCACGGAGGGGACACAGGAATGGGGGGGGGGGGACGTGGAGGGGACACGGGGGGATGTGGGGACACGGAGGGGAAAAAGGGGACTTGGGGACAAGGAGGGGACATGGGGATATAAAGGGACATGGGGACAAGGAGAGGAAAAAGGGGACACGGGGACAGGGAGGGGAATAAAGGGACATGGGGACAAGGAGGGGATATGGGGACATGAGGGCACTGGGGACTGCTCGGTGCGGGTGGGGGCGGCGGGACTGTGCGGGGGCCGTACCGGAGCCATGCCGGGGACGTACCAGGGCTGTACCGGGGCCGTGCCGGGGCTGTACCGGGGCCGTGCCAGGGCCGTAACGTTGCTGTGGGTGCAGCACGTGGAGGAGGGGGGGCCCGGCACAGGAGGCCGGGCTGTGTGCCGGGGACCTCATCACCCACGTCAACGGGGAGCCCGTGCACGGGCTGGTGCACACCGAGGTCGTGGAGCTCATCCTCAAGGTCAGAGGTCACAGGGTCATGGGGGGGCAGGGGGGTCACGAGGCCACAGGGTTGAGAGGTCGGGGTGGGGTTGTGGGTCATGGGCAGGGTTGTGGGTGACCATGGTGGGGTGGGGGGGCAGAGGTTGGGGTGGGGGCAGAGGTCGGGGTGGGGTCATAGCGGGGTTGGAGGTCATGCTCGGGTCAGAGGTCATGGTGTCAGGGGGTCATGGTGGGGTCAGAGGTTGTGGTGGGGTCAGAGGTCACATCAAAGACAGAGGTCATGATGTCAGGGGGTCACAATGGGGTCAGGGATCACAATGGGGTCTGAGGTCACAGTGGAGTCAGGGGTCACGGTGGGGTCAGAGGTTGTGGCAGGGTCACAGTGGGGTTGGGGTCACGGCGGGGTTGGGGTCACGGCAGGGTCGGAGGTCACGGTGGGGTCAGGGGGCGTGGTGGGGTCAGAGGTCACAGCGGCCCCGTGACCCGGGCGGGGCCAGCAGAGCGGCACCAAGGTGCTGGTGACCACGACGCCGCTGGAGAACACCTCCATCCGCCTGGGGCCCGCGCGGCGCCGCAGCGCCCGCACCAAGATGGCCAGGAGGAACCGCCGCAGCGGCACCGGGGGCGGCCACGAGAGGTGGGAGGGGGCCCGGGGCCCAGGGGGGGAGTCCAGGTGCCTGGGGGGGGTCCCGGTGCCCAAGGTCCCAGTGCCCAGACGGGTTCCCAGTGACCAGGGGACGGTCCCGGTGCCCAGGTCCTGGTGCCTGGGAGGGGTCCCAGTGCTCAGGGTCTCAGTGCCTGGGGGGGGGGGGTCCTGGTGCCTGGGGGGGGTCCCGGTGCGGGGGTACCTGTGCCCAGGTAGGATCCCTGTGCCCAGGGTCCCATTCCCGGGGTGGTCCCGGTGGGGGGGGGCCCGGTGCCTGGGGGCTCTCTGGGGGGGCAGGTCCTAGTGCCCAGAGGGGAGTCCCGGTGCCCGGGGGGGTCCCGGTGCCTGGGGGGGGGGTCCCAGTGCACGGGGGGGGGTCCCGGTGCCCAAGGTCCCGGTGCCCAGGGAAGGTCCCGGTACCCGGGGAGGGTCCCAGTGCCCGGGGGAGGTCCCGGTGCCCAAGGTCCCAGTGCCCGGGGGGGTCCCGGTGCCCGGGGGAGGTCCTAGTGCCCGGGGGGGGTCCCGGTGCCCAAGTTCACGGTGCCCAGGGTAGGTCCCGGTGCCCGGGGGGGTCCCGGTGCCCAGGTAGGATCCGGGGGGGGGCTTCCCGATCCCGGGGGGGGTCCCGGGGGGGTGTTCCCGGGGGGATGCCTGCAGTGACCCCTCCCCGCCGGCAGGCGGCGCAGCGCGCTGTTCCGCCACCTGGCCCGCCAGGCCTCGCTGCTGCACACGAGCCGCTCGCTGACGTCACTGAGCCGCTCGCTCTCCTCCTCCGACAGCCTCCCCGCCTCCCCCACGCACGCGCGCGCGCGGGACCCCGCCCACCCGCCGCGCGCCGCCGAGACAGGTGCGCGTCGCCCGGGGCAACGGGGGCGGGGCCGCGCGGTGGGGCGGGGCAAGGGGGAGGGGCTACGGCGCGGGCATACGGTGGACAAGGGGGCGGGGCTGAAGGGGCGGGGCGCGACTGCAGGGGCGGGGCGGGGCCACGGGGGTGGGGCGGGGCTATGGGGAGGGCAAGGGGGCGGAGCTACAGGGGCGGGGCTGCAGAGTGGTGAGGAGGGGCTATGGGGGACAAGGGGGCGGGGCTAAAGGATTGGGCGGGGCTACAGGAGGACAAGGCGGGGCTATGGGGGCGAGGGGCGGGGCTCCAGGGGGCGGGGCTCCAGGGGGTGGGGCGGAGCTCCAGGGGGCGGGGCGGGGCTCCAGGGGGGCGTGGCTTCATCGGCCGGTCCCGCTCCCCGGGTGCCGGCGCCGGGGCCCCGCGGTGACTCCGGGCCGGGGCAGGGCCGTCCCCTCCCAGCAGCTCCCCGGGCTCCAGCGCTCCCCCGTCGCCGGCCCCGGGCCCGCACCTGCGGCCCAGCTCCCTGCAGGGGCTGTCCCCGAAGCTGCAGCGGCAGTACCGGGCGGCTCGCTGCAAGTCTGCCGGCAGCATCCCGCTGTCGCCCCTGGCCCACACGCCCTCGCCCCCCGCCGCCTCGCCGCCCGCCTTCCCCGCCAAGCTGCACCCCAAGGCCGCCGACTCGCCTCGCCTGGCCCGCCGCGGCCCCCCCGACAAGGCGCTGCCCCCCCCCCCGCAAGCTGGGCCTGGAGGCCCGCAAGGACTTCCCGGCCGAGCCCCCCCTGCAGAGCCTGGCCGAGTGGGACGGGGAGAGCCCCGGGGACGGGGCGCCCCCCCCGGCCCCCGCCCGCCGCCTGGGCCGCCAGGAGCCGCCGCTGCTGCTCGGGGCCCTCCCCGGGGCCGAGGGGGTCGCCGCCGCCGCCCCCCGCCCCCCCCAAGGCGCTGAGCCCGGTGCAGGAGCACGAGCAGGGCCGCCGGGGGGGGGGGGGCGCCGGGGGTGCCCCCGGTGCCCATCGTGGTGGTGGGGGCAGGGTCGGGACCCCCCCGGGGAGGGGGAGAGGGTGGGGAAGGGGGCACCCGCCGGGCGCTGACCCCCCCCTGCTGGGCGCTGAGCCCCCCCACCGGGCTCTGATCCCCCCATACCGGGCCCAGACCCCCCCACACTGGACGTTGACACCCCCCCCACTGGGCGTTGACCCCCCCCCCAATGGGCGCTGATCCCCCCACCAGGCCCTGACGCCCCCCCACCGGGTGCTGACCCCAGCCTCTGCTGTAAATAAGGGGGGGGCCAGGCATGTGGGGCCCCCCCCCCCTCCCCGCCCACCAGCACCTCCCCCCCCCCGTGTACACAAAGGGTTAATACTGTGACACCCCCGCCCCCCCCCCCCCCGGTGTGATGTCATCGGCCCCCTCCCCTCGTCCAGCTGTCACCCCTCTCCCCCCGTTTGCCCCTTGGTTCTTCGCCCGGTGATGTCATGGCGGTGATGTCAGCAGTGATGTCATAGCGGTGATGTCACACACGGTGGGGTGAGGGCGCGGCTCTGACATCATCACAGAGGTGAACCGGTGACGTCACAGCCCTCGGGGCCTGCGAGTGATGTCACTGCCGGTGACATCACAGCGCCGATGCAGAGTGGAGGTGCTGACATCACAGCTGTGACATCACCGATGACGTAAGCCAGACGATGTCACAGCCCTGGTGTAACCGGCGGAGCAGGCACGATGATGTCAAAGCCACTGCGTAACCGATGGCGTGGCAACGATGACATCACGGCCACGATGGCGCCGATGACGTCACAGCCGTGAGGACGTCAGGACGGGAGGTGCGACCCGGGCGGTGACGTCATTGCCGTGATGTCACCGCGCAGGGCTCGGGCGAGCCGTGACGTCACACCACAGCAGCCCCCACCGCTCCCAGGGCCGGCCCGGCGGATGACATCACCACCGTCCTGTGACGTCATCACCCCCCCCCCCCCATTCTTGCTATGCAAACGCCCCCGGGGACGCCCCGGCCCCCCCCCCGGGCACAGGGGGCGATGGGGGCGCCCGGGGGGGCCCCGGGGACCAATAAAGGCTGCACAGCACCACCCGGCCCCGCTGCTCTGTCCTGGGGGGGGGGGGGGGCGGAGGGGAGGGGGGCGTCGGCTCCTGAAAAACCCTCAAATCCCCCCAAAATCCCGTTCCCCCCCCCCCCCCCACAATGTCCCTTGGGGGTTGGGGGGGGGGGACGGTAATGCGCTCCGGGCAGGAAAGGGTTAACGTCCCCCCCCCCCATGTCACACACACCCCCCCGCCACACCCCCCGCCACACCCCCCACGTGTTCCCCCCCCCCCCGTGACGTCACGGCCCAGGGCTCCTCGGGGCCCGTTCGCCACCGCCGAGCTCGCAGGGTGCGGGGGGGGGGGGGCGGCTTTGGTGGCCCGGGGGGGGCAGCCGAGGGTCCTGGGGGTCCGAGGGGGGGGGCACCGGGATCCCTGGGGGCCCCCGAGGTCCTTTGGGACCCCAAAATTCAGCCCCCCCCCCGTCCACAGCCCCCCCCCCCCCATGGCGCTCCGTCTCGCCGCCCGGTTCCGGCGCCCGGCCCTGAGCAGCGTCCGCTGGGGGGGCTCGGCCGCCCCCACGCGTGGTGAGTGGGGCTGGGGGGGCCCACTTTGGAGGGGGGCGGGGGGCAGCAGCGCTCGGCCCACGTGCGGGGCTCCCGTGGGGGGGGGGGGGGGGTTGGGGTGAGGGGGAGCACGCACGCGAGGGGGGGTTACGCGTAGGGGGCTGGGGGGAGAGGAGGCCGGGGGGGGGGGAGAGGACCCCGTGGGTGGGTGGGTGAGGGGGGAACCGGGGGGGGCTGCACACACGCGGGGGGGGGGTCACGCGTGTGGGGAGGTGGTCACGCGTGGGGTGCCCCCCCCCCTCAGCCGCCTTTGACTGGCGGGACCCGCTGGGGCTGGAGGAGCTGCTGGGCCCCGAGGAGCGGCTGCTGCGCGACGCCGCCCGCCGCTACAGCCGGGAGCGCCTGGCCCCCCGCGTGCTGCTCGCCAACCGCAACGAGGGTAACAGGACCCCCCCCCCCCAACACACACCCCGGGACCCCCCCCCACGGGACACCCCCCCCCCCAGGACGATGTTCCTTCTGTGACACCCCCCTGAGCATTAATACACGGCCTGGTGTGCTGCTTTGGCAGCCCCCAATAACCCCCCCCCAACCACAGACCCCCCCCCCAAATACATCACAGCACCCTCAGACCCCCCCCCAAATACCCCCCAGCACACTCAGACTACCCCCCAAATACCCCCAGCCCCCCCCAAATACATCCCAGGACCCTTAGGACCCCCCAAATACCCCCCAGCACACTCAGAGCACCCCCAAATACCCTCCAACACCCCCAGGACCCACCCCCAAATACCCTCCAGTACCCTCAGACCCCCCCCCCAAATACCCTCCAACACCCCCAGGACCCCCCCCAAATACCCCAAGCCCCCCCCCAAATACATCCCAGCACCCTCAGACCCCCCCCCAAATACCCCCCAGTATACTCAGACCCCCCCAAATATCCCTCAGCACCCCCAGCCCCCCCCCAAATATCCCCAGCCCCCCCCAAATACCCCCAGCACCCTCAGACCGCCCCCCAAATACCTCCAGCCCCCCCCCCAAATACATCCCAGGACTCTGAGGACCCCCCCCAAATACCCCCAGTATACTCAGACCCCCCTAAATACCCCCCCTAAATACTCTCCAGTACTCTCAGACTCCCCCCAAATATCCCTCAGCACCCCCAGCCCCCCCATACCCCTCTAACACCCCCAGACCCTCCCCAAATACCCCCCAACACCCTCAGACCCCCCCCCCCAAAATGCCCTCCAAATACCCCAAGCCCCTCCCCAAATACCCCCAACACCCCCCCAGCACCTCCTGATACCCCCCCCATTCAACGGGGGGGGGGCAGACGGGGGGGATGCCCCCAGCCAAGGGGATCCCCACTGCCTGCCCCCCCCCCCCCCCCCCCCATCCAACTCAGCCCTTTGCTTCCCACCCCTCAAAAAAACCCCAAACAGTTTTTGACCGGGAGATCGTGACTGAGATGGGAGCCCTGGGGCTGCTGGGCCCCACCATCCAAGGTGGGGGGGGGCACGGGGGGGTCTGCGGCTCCCCCCAGGAGGGCAGGGGTCCAGGAGTTTTTGGGGGGGGTCAAGGGTGGCATTGGGGGGAGGGGTCTGGGTCCTGGGAGGCTTTGGAGGGAGCTGGGGTGGCCCCAGGAGAAATGGGGGGGGTCTGGGGAGGGGGGGCTGGTGTCTTTGAGGGGCTGGGGGGGGATGTAGGGGGGCTGGGGGCTTCAGGGGGGATGGGGGGGGGGTCTCCAGGTGGGAAGGGGACGCGTTGAGCCACCCCCTGGGGTCCTGGGAGGGACGGGATGGGAACGAGGGGGTCGGGGACGGGGATGGGATCGGGGATGGGGTCAGGGACGGGGTTTGTGGTCTCTGGGGTGGGTCTGGGGGGGGCGCGAGCGGGGTCCTTGTGAAAGGGGGGGGTCCTTCAGCGCCGTTGCCCCCCCCCCAGGTTACGGCTGCGCCGGGACCACGTCGGTGGGCTACGGGCTGGTGGCGCGGGAGCTGGAGCGGGTGGACAGCGCGTACCGCTCGGTGTTCAGCGTGCAGTCCTCCCTCGTCATGCACCCCATCCTCACCTACGGCACCCCCGCGCAGCGAGACCGCTTCCTGCCCCCCCTGGGTGAGTTTTGGGGACGGGGGGGAGCCCACCGGGGGGGGAGCCCACCCGACCCCCTCGCTGACCCCCCCCCTCTGTTCGCAGCGCGGGGGGAGCTGCTGGGCTGCTTCGGGCTGACCGAGCCCAACCACGGCAGCGACCCCGGGGCCATGGAGACGCGGGCGCGCTACGACGCCGCCACCAAGAGCTACCGCCTGCGAGGCTCCAAGACCTGGTGAGCCCCCAAAACCCACCCCGGGGGGGGGGCAGCCCCCAGCCCAGACTCCCCCCCCAGCCCCTTTGGTCCTCCCCCAAACCCTTTTTCCCTCCACAACCCCATTTTCCAACCCCTTGTCCCTCCCCCCGCCCCCATTTTCCAACCCCTTTTCCCACCCCAACCCCTTTTTTCCAACCCTTTCCCCCCCCGTGACCCCTTTTTCCTACCTGTGACCCCCTTTTTCCCCCATTTAATTCCCTTTTTTCTTCCCAGAACCCCTTCCACCCCCCAAACCCCATTTTCCAACCGCTTTTTCCCCCAAACCCTTTTTTTCCAACCCTTTTTCCCCTCAAACCCCGTTTATCCCCCTCCTCAACCCCCTTTTTTCCCCCATAACCCCCTTCCCTCCTCCTTTTTCCCCTTCCCCAACCTCCTTTTCCCCCCCTCTAACCCCCTTTTTTCCACCTTGAACCCCCTTTTTCCCCCCCAACCCCCTTTCCCAACCCCTTTCCCCCCCCCCACCCCCTTTAACCCCCTCCAGGATCACCAACGCGCCGGCGGCCGACGTCTTTGTGGTGTGGGCGGTATGCGAGGAGGACAGGCAGATCCGGGGCTTTGTGCTGGAGCGGGGCATGGGGGGGCTCAGCACCCCCAAAATCGACGGCAAGTTCTCGCTGCGCGCCTCCGCCACCGGCATGATCCTGATGGACGACGTCCAGGTGCCCGAGGACAACCTCCTGCCCCACGCCACCGGCCTGGCCGTAAGCTTTTGGGGGGCTACCCAGGGAGGGGGGGGTGCTGAGTGGGTGCTGAGCCCCCCCCGCTGATTGTTTCCCCCCCCACCCAAGGGTCCTTTTGGGTGCCTGACCCACGCTCGCTACGGCATCGCGTGGGGTGCGCTGGGCGCCGCCGAGGCGTGCCTGGAGACGGCGCGGCAGTACGTCCTCGACAGGTAACGCGCTGCTGACCCCCCCCAGCGCCCCCCGACCCCCTTAAATCCCACGGGGACCCCCCCAGGTGTGCGTGTCCCCCCCCGTTGTGTCCCGCAGGAGGCAGTTCGGGGCGCCCCTGGCCCGGAACCAGCTGGTGCAGAAGAAGCTGGCGGACATGGTGACCGAGATCGCGCTGGGGCTGCAGGCCTGCCTGCGGCTCGGCCGCCTCAAGGACGAGGGCAGGTGGGGGCCGAGGGGCTCGCGGCCCCCAAATCGGGGCTGGGGGGGGTCCCGCGGGGCGGGCAGGGTGTGAAATTCGGCGTCCTGCCCCCCCCCCCCCAGGGCGCCCCCCGAGGCGGTGTCGATGCTGAAGCGCAACTCGTGCGGGAAGGCGCTGGACATCGCCCGGCAGGCGCGCGACATGCTGGGGGGCAACGGGGTGTGCGACGAGTACCACGTCATCCGCCACCTCCTCAACCTCGAGGCCGTCAACACCTACGAAGGTAGCGTCAAGGGGGGGGGCGCGGGGACCCCCCCTCGGTCACCGCTGGGGGCCCAAAAACCTTCCTCATCCTCCTCCTCATCCTCCATGCCCGCAGGCACGCACGACATCCACGCGCTGATCCTGGGCAGAGCCATCACCGGGCTCCAGGCCTTCACCGCCGGCAAGGCAGAGGAGAAGCGGGGCTAGGAACCGGGCTGCCGGCACCGAATTTGGGGCGGCCGGCACCGGAGACTCGGACTTGAAGCGTAGAGGGCTCAGGGTGCTGCTCAGGGCGCTGCGCCTCTCGGAGCTGGTGGCACCGACAGGCCCCGGTGGCACCAAACGGCCCCGGTGGCACCGAGTGGCCCCAGCAGCCCAATTCTACCTCGGTGACCCCCCCCAGTGCCTTCCCCCTCCACGCATCACCGCCGGCCGCCCCAATAAAGGCTGGAGAAGCTGCCCCGCGGCAGCCTCTTCATCAGCGCCGCGCTCATCAGCGGTAATTAAGACTCCTGGGCGCAGCCCGAGTGCCGGGATGGGGCCCCGTGTGGGCGTGAGGCCGGCTTTGCCGACGCGAGGCCGTTGGGAGGAATCTTCTAGAGCCCCTTGGGGGTCTTTTGGTGTTTTATTTTGAATTGTGTTAAAAACTGAACGCCGACAGCCTGCGGAAAAGGTGATTTTGGGCTGCTAGTCCTCATTTCTCTGCTCGCGAAGGAGCAGCTGGCCCGCTGCAGCCGGAACACCCATGGCAGGGAGGGCTGCTGCCGGGGCCGGGCGCTGCCTGGGGGAGGTCTGGGGGCTTTTGGGGGGCTAGGGGGCCCCGCTCACGCCTCGGGCTGCAGGCACAGGTCCTTGTAGGCGGCCTCCACAGTGCGGCAGACGTGCTGCAGCTCATCCTCGGCCTGCCGCACACGCTCCATCACCTCGGCCAGCTCGTGCAGCCGCTGCTGGATCTGCTCGTTGTGCAGGCCGTAGAGCTGGAAGAGCCGCTCCTCCAGCTGCTCGGCCAGGTCGGACACCTGCCAGGAAACAAAAAGGGGGGAGCCGGGAGGAGGAAAGAAAAATAAAAATCGGGCCACTGGGGACAGGGGGCGGAGGCGCTGGCAGCGCCGCAGGCACAGCCGGTCCCGTCCCCCGGGGGGGAGGGGGCGCAGCTGCGGCCGCGGCACTGGCGCAGCTCCCGGCCCTGCTTGGCCGCCGCCAGCTGCGCCCACGGTAGCCCGAGCACCGGCCGCGGTAGCCACCGAGTGCCGCGTCCCCCCAGCCGCAGCTGCCGGGGCCTGGCTGCCATCTGCGCGTGGGGTGGGGGGGCTCAGGAGGGCCGCAGCCCCCCTTTATGTTCTCCCCGCAGCCCGCAGGGACGGCAGAGGGAGCGAAGTCCAGCGCGGCACGCGGCCAAGCGAGGACGCCGAGGCCGGGCAGCAGCAGTGCGGGGACAGGAGGCTGGCGGCGGCCCCCCCACCCCCTAAAGCAGGGCCAGAGGCAGCTGCAGCCACCCCGGGGGGGGGGCCAGAGCCGCCCCCCCGCCACCGCAGCCGGTGCACACCAGGCTCTGCAGCTGGCGCCAGCGCCTCGCGGGACACCGCGTGCCCGCAGCACCTCCCCACGACATTAATTCGGGCGGAATAACGCGATTAAACGCAACCCCCCCACCCCCCACACACACACCTTCAGCAGCAGGCTGTCGCGGAAGCTGCTCAGCACGCTGTGGTCCTCCTTGCGGCTCTCGTTCACCCTGTCGATGAGGCGCTGCGCTCGCTGCCGCAGGTCGCCCACGCTGGAGTCCAGCGCCGCGAAGTAGCGGGAGGCCTGGCCGTCCAGAGCCCCCGAGCCCAGCGGCTCCGTCCTCGGCCCAAACACAGCACCCGCGGGTCAGGGGGTGAAGAAAGCAGCCCCATGGCCAAAGGCAGCCTCGGCGGGGCCGTTTGGGGAAGCAGAGCCAGGCAGAGCTCGAGGAAACCCCGGCCGCACGGCCAACGCTAAGTGAGTTTATCTGCCGGGGAGCTCATTCCTCCCAGCAGCCGCCGTGGTGGCAGTGAGGGGCTTTGCACGGGTTTTGGGATGCTCGTTGTGTTTGTCAGGACGGTGATGGGCGCACCACAACCCGTGCAGGCAAGCAGGGGGCACAGGGAGCGTGCAAACAGTCGCTTTGCCCAGTCCCGCCCTGCAAACAGGGAGCTGGGCACTGGGGCTGGGCTTCCCCAAACCGTTTCCCCCTTTGAGGCGTTCGTCCACGCCACAGCACAACAGCCCCGCTATCAGCAGCAAGCTGGCCAGCCCGTTGTGTTAATTAGGAAACACGTTATTAAAGGGGGAAACCTCACTAACGGACACGGTGCCCTGTGAGTAATCAGATTTGGGCCCCGCAGTGTCACCGAGCTCAGCCTGCCCCTGCTGCTCTGCCTGAAGGGTTGTCGTTCCTGACACACAGCACCTTTTTTTTCCCTGATTTGGGTTAAAATCAGGAGCCCCCTGGCAGGTGCAAAGCTTCCTACCTTGAGGGCTCCTCGCTGGGGTTTTCGTCTCCGCCCAAACCCGTGAAGAAGGAGCTGGTGTTTTGCATCTCCTCCGGCTCCAGCTCCGGGTCCTCGTGCTCGTGATGTGCCATGGTGGCCTGGTGGGGAGATAATCAGCCTGCGGTGGGCATGGGGTGATGTCCCCAGGTCCCCATCCTGTCCCTGTGTCCCCATATTCCCATGTCCCCATCCTGTCCCCATCCTGTCCTTATGTCCCCATCCTGTCCCCATATCCCCATCCCATCCCGATGTCCCCATGTCCCCATCCCGATGTCCCCATCCCGTCCCACCTTGGTCCAAACCCGCAGCTCCACAGCCAAGCTCCTCAGCAGCCTGCAGGGAATGCATTTGGAAATGCCCAGTTAGCTGTAATATTAGGGGTTATTAATAACAATAACTAAACTGGGGGATGGGTGGAGGTGAGACCCCCCCTCAATAAAAATGGCCCTTTGTGTGTGTGTGTGGGGGGGGGGGGCTGCCACCCAGCAGAAACCCCAATTTTACATTTTTCCAATGGGTTAAAGCATTGAAGGAGACATTTGAAGCACGGAGCCTGAAATTAAGCAGCAGTGGACAAACAAAGAGGTGTTTTGGGGAACTTCTGCTGGGTTTTAGCCAATGTAGCGGTGGTTTTTTTTTTGCACATCCTCACAGACGCCATGCTCCACACCCCACGGAGCCTGACGACCACGGACCCCACCGTTGGGCCCAGTGGGGCCCAGTCGAGCACTGGGATGGCCCCAGGGGCACGGCCCCGGCACGGCGGCCGGGATGGGGGCAGGGGCTGTGGGGGAGCCACGAGGCGAGTGGGGCCCCCCCAAAGGGGCCTAGGCCAGGGGCCTTAGTGGCCAGCCCGGCGTTGGGCTCACAGAAACAGGCTCCCGGGTGGAAAACGGAGGCCCCAGGGTGGAAAAAGGGGGCCCCAAGGGCGGCGACCCCACATGGGGCCCCGCCAGGGCCCGGTTCTGCCCCGCTTCCTCACCCCGCGCCGCCGCCATTTTCCCCCCGCGGCCTCGCTGAGGAGAGCACGGTGGGCGGACCGGCGGCGGGCGGCTGGTGACGGGCACCCTCGCCGACCAACCAGTGCCCGTCTCCGCCGCCGGCTGGCCAATGGGCGGCCGAGAGGAAAAAAGGCGGGAAGGGGCGCGCTGTGAGGAGAGGGAGCGGCCGCCATGATGGCGTGAGGCAAGGCGAGGCGCGGCTGCCCCCAGGCGGTGTTTTGGGGTGGGGATCGTGGCCGAGAGGCTCGGGAGGGCTGCTGCCGCTCTCCTCCGGGCATTTCCAGGCTCCTCTGTTGACTCGGGGCGTTGTTTTGCAGGTGGGTGCTGTTGGTGCCCTGCCGAAAGTGGGGACAGATGCAGCGTGATGTGCTGAGGGAGCCTGAGGTGCCCGCACCCCTCCGTGCTGCTGCCACCACCACAATGCCAGCGCCCAGCGCCCACCTGGTAAGCCCCAGCACAGCCCCCGGGACGTGAACGCAGCCTGCTCACAAGGAACCCCAGCTCCTGGGCTGCCCCAAGGCCCCCATCCCTCCCCTGGGCTCACCACGAGCCGGGCCCTGCACCACCACGAGTACCTCACGGATTCAGCCCCCTCATGTCGGGTTGTGGAGAGGTGAGGAGGGCTCCTTCCCCCCAAAAAACCCTCCCAACCCTTCTTTCACAATAAAACCTTCCCTCAGCCCTCACCCCACGCGTGGTCGCTGTCCCCCCCAGCACACTCAGAGGCGCCCAGCTGGGCAAAGGAGGTTTATTGGGGCCAGGTTTTAGGGTTTCAGCTATAAATAGAGCTCTAGGTGTCGAGGCGGCACAGGGGGCTGTCGTAGACCATCTGCAGGTTGACGCGGTGCCCCACCAGCTCGCGGATGTTGTTGATGCCGTACTTGATCATGGTGGGGCTGCAGCAGGAGAGAAGGGGGGGGGGGGGGGGTCAGATGGGGCTTGGCCCTGCCTGCCCCGGGGGTGGGGGCTGTGGCTGCCCCTCCACTCACCGCTCCAGCGAGAGCCCCCAGGCGATGACGGAGACGTTCTCGGGCAGCCCCATGGGCAGCAGCAGCTCGGGGCGGAAGACCCCCGAGTTCCCCACCTCCACCCACTTCTTCAGGCCTACAGAATGAGATGGGGGGGCCCCCACCACACCGGGTGTGAGACGGGCACCCTGCAGACCCCACCCCACACACACTTTGCAGAGGGTCACAGGCTCCTCAGGGGTGCCCCCCAGGAGAGGGAGAGGTTAAGCCGATCCCCAAATTCCACAGAGAACGAGGCTTAGGCAACCCCCCCACCTAAAAAAAAAAAACACACAGGGAGCCCCCCCACGCCTCGCAGGGCCCCCTCACCCTCGTGGTAGCTGAACACCTCCATGCTGGGTTCCGTGTAGGGGTTATAGGCGGGCTTGAAACGCAGCTTGGTGATGCCTGGGGGGGGAGAGGGGCGTCAAGGGGGTGCCCCAGCCCCCTCCCCTTGCCTCGGTGCCCCCCCCCCCGAGTACCCAGCTTGGTGAAGAACTCCCGGAGGGTGCCCATGAGGTGGCCCAGGGTGAGCCCACGGTCGGCCACCACCCCCTCCACCTGGTGGAACTCGGCCAGGTGGGTGGCGTCCAGGCTCTCGTTGCGGAACACGCGGTCGATGGAGAAATACTTCACGGGGGTGAACTTCTCCTGGAAAAACATTGCGGGGGGGGATCAGGCAATGCCCCCCCATGTTCCTTTTCCTCCCCCCTCCCTAAATCCTGGCCCACCTGGCAGGCCAAGTGATAGAGCGCACGGGCGCTGGCGGACGTGGTGTGGGTGCGCAGCAGGTTCTTCCGCGCCTCCTCCACCTTCCAGTCGTATTTGTACCTGGGGGGGGGCTTATCAGTCCCAACGCTACTAGGGGGGTGTGGGGGGGGGGGGGCAGCAGAGCCCCCCCCAAACTCAACCCCACCCCGCTCACCCCTGCGAGCCGTAGCCTCCCTGCGAGTGCACCTTCTTCACCTTGGCCATGTAGCTGGCAGGCAGCTCGGGGGCTACAGCGGGGTCTGGGGGGGGAAAGGGGGCGATCAGCAGGGATTTGTGAAGCACGGGGAGGGGGGGCAGCAGGGATTTGGCCCCCCCCCCACGCACCCTGCAGGAAGAAGGTGTCGTGCTGGTCCCGCGCCGGGTGCTGCTGGGGCTGGAAGAGGGCGTCGAAGTTCCAGAAGGAGCTCTCCACAAAATTGTCGGTGGGCATCTCCGTGAACCTGTTGGGAGGCCACGGCATCACCGGGAGGGGGGGCTGCGCTGTCATAGCCCCCCCCTTTTGTGTGCGCCCCCACCACCACTCACCCCATCTCCAGGAAGATCTGGCGGAGCTGGGAGCGCACCTTGAGCAGGGGGTGTAGGTGGCCGCAGGCGGGCGGCAGCCCCAGCGCCGAGAAGTTGTAGGGCTTGAAGGGGAGCTGGCGCCACGAGCCCCTACACGGGGGGGTTATGGGGTCGTTTTGGGGAGGGGGGGGCACGGTTGGGGCCCCCCCTGCCCCCCCAGACTCACGTCGCGATCATCTCTGGCGTCAGGTCGGTCTCCTGCCGCGCCACCGCCGTGCTGAAGGCGCGGCCCTTACGGATCCAGTAGGACTTGAGGGTGCTGGGGGGGGGATATAGGATTTTGGGGGGGATAAGGTTTTTTTTGGGGGGGTATGTGGGGTTTGGGGGGAGATATGTTTTTTTTGGGGGGGGGGAGAATAGTTTTTTTTTGGGGGGAAATAGGGTTTTTTGGGGGAAATAGGCTTTGGGGGAGAATAGGGGGGTCTTTGGGGGGAATATGAGGGTTTTGGGGGGGAATAGGTTTTTTTTTTGGGGGGGAGAATAGGGGATTTTGGGGAGGGAATAGTTCTTTTGGGGAGGGAATAGAGACTTTTGGGGGGGATTAGGTTTTTTTTTTGGGGGGGAGAATAGGGGATTTTGGGGAGGGAATAGTTCTTTTGGGGAGGGAATAGAGACTTTTGGGGGGGATTTTTTTTTTTGGAGGGGAGATGCAGGGTTTTGGGGGAGAATACTTTTTTTTGGGGAGGAAATACAGGGTTTTGGGGAGGGAATACGAGGTTTTCAGGGGGGATATTTTCTTTTTGGGGGGGAATGTGTTTTTTAGGGGGAGGAATATGTGGTTTTGGGGGGAAATACAGGGTTATTTGGGGGGAATACATGTGCTTTTGGGGGAGGAATATGTTTTTTGGGGGGAATGCAGGGCTTTTGGGGCAGAATACGGGGTTTGTGTGTGGAATAGGGGGTCCATATGGGGTTGGGGGGGGATGGGGCTCACACTTCGAGCAGCAGCTTCCTCCTCTTGAGCTCGTTGCGCTCGCGCTCGGGCAGCCCGGCAGCGTCGCCCTCCTGCACCCTGCGCAGGCCGTCCTGCACCGCGTCCTGCACCGCCTCCACCTGCGGGACGGACGGACGGACGGGTGGCCCCCAGCCCCCCCCCCCCCCGGCTACGATTTGGGGCACAAACCGGGGTCCACGGGGGGTTTTTGGGTGGTGTCGGGGGCACTCACGGCGCGGAAGACGCGGGGCCCGCCGGGTGCCGCCTTGTCGAGGCGCAGCCACTTGTTGGCCATGGCCTTGCTGAAGCCCACCTGGGCACCGGGCAGCTTCTGGGGGGGGGAGAAAGGAACCGGAGGGGGGCGGTGAGGACCCCCCCGGTGCCCCCCCTCCCTCGCCCTCCCGGTAGCCCCCCCCGCTCACCATGGCGTCGCTCTGGGGCAGCCCGTCGGGCGGGAGGCTGCGGAAGAGCCGCACCTCGGGGCTGCCGGCCTGCAGCACCTCCGCGCCCTCCTCGCTCAGCTCCCAGCGCGTGGCCGCCCGCGCCTCCGCTTCGATCACCTGCGGGGAGCACCGGGACTGGTACCGGCACCGGGAATGGCACCGCGATCGGGAGCACCGACACTGGGAATAGGACCGGGAGCAGCACCGGGACTAGCACCGGGAGCGGGAATGGCACCGGGAGCGGCACCGGGAGAGCCGGGATTGGAACCGGGACCGAGAATGGGACGGGAACGGCACCGGGACTGGAAATAGGACCGGGAATAGCACCGGAATCACCGGGACTAGGACAGGGAATGGCACCGGGACAGGCACCGGGATCACCGGGATGGGCACCGGGACCGGGAAGGGGACCGGGATCGGCACCAGGAACAGCCCCGGGAACGGGACCGGCCCCGTGCTCCGCACCGGCCCCGCGAAGCGGCCGGGGCGATGACACCGGGGCCGTCACCGGCGCCAGGACCGGCCCCGGGCTCGCCGGCCCCGGGGCCCCGAACCCGCGTGGTCCGCGGCGCCCCCACCTCTCCGAGCGCCTGCAGGCTCTTGACGGCGCCCACGAGCGTCTGGTGGTCGAGGCCGAGCGCGGCGGCCGCCTCCAGGCTGCAGAGGCCGCCCCCGGGCCCCGGCGGCTCCCGCTCCAGCCGCTGCAGCAGCAGCTCCGCCACGCTCGGCGACATCGCGGCGGCCGGAAGCGCTCCCGCCGCCACCCGGAAGTGTTCCTCCCCTCCCCCCCCCCCCCCCCGTCCCCGTGCCGCGCGTGGGCGCCGCCATCTTGAGCGTGGCGGGAGGGAGGCGCCATCTTGGGAGTGGCGGGGCAGCCCCGGGGGGCCCCGCGGGGAGGGGGAGGCCGCGAGGCGCGGCGGGAGGGGCTGTGACGTCATGAGGGCGGAGAGTGACGTCATGGGGAGCTAGGTGATGTCACGGCTCGCGCCCCGCGGGGCCCCAGGCCCGTCGCCATGACGACAGCCCCCCCTTTACAGGCTGTTGCCATGGCAACGCCCCCCAGGGCCCCACCACCGCCCCCACCTGTGGGGGGGCTCCCTCCGCCCTGCACCTGCCCAGTGCGACACGCGATATGATGTCATCGTGCGACATGACGTCATTACTGCTTGCGTCGCAGCCCCAAATCGGGCTCTAAGGCCCCCCCAGGCCGACCGGGGACACCCCGCGGGTCCCCCCCCCCCGGGCACCGTCGCGGTGCTATTATGGGATGGCGCCCCCCCCCCCCCCACGTGGTCCGCAGGTGTCCCGGCCCTGCCCCCAACCACGTGACCGCGGTGACGCGCCCCGCGGAGGGAGGGGGGAGGAGCGCGGGTGGGGGGGGGGCGTCTCCCTCCGAACGCGTGGTCGCTCCTCATTGGCCGCCCGGCTCAGCCAATAGGAAGCGGCCATCTGGGACGCCAACGTTCGGGGGCGCCGCCGCCGCCGGCCAGCGGGCGGGCGGCCAATGGGAGCGGGCGCCGCGCGGGCGCCGACCAATGGGCAGCGTCCGGGGGCGGGCCGAGGGGCGGCGGGCGTATAAAAGGCGCCGTCGCCGTCGCCCCCCTCCGCAGTGCCGGGCGCCGCCGGGCCGGGAGGGAGGGTGCGCCCCGATTGGGCCGTGTGGGACCGCGCCGCCGCCGCCATGAGCCGCCTCGGCCTCCCCCTGCTGCTCGCCGCCCTCCTCCTGGCGCTGGCGGCGGCTGGGCCCGCGGAGTTCTTCCGGGAGGAGTTCTTGGATGGAGGTGAGGGTGGGGGGGGCAGGGGAGGGGCGAGAGGGGAGGGGGCCGGAGGGGGGGGGAGAAAGGGGAGGGGGCTCTGAGGGGGGGGTGAAAGGGGAGGGGGCCCCAAGGGGGGGGGACAGGGAGGGGCTGGGAGGTCTCTGAGGGGGTCCCCGAGGGAAAGGGGAAGGGGCTGCGGGGGGGCTTGAGGGGAAAAGGGAGGGGCCTGGAGGCCACCCCTAGGCTGGGAGTTGGGGGCTGCGGGGAAGGGGTCTCTGTGGGCAGAGGCTGAAGGGGATCAGGGTCACGGGAAAGGTGTCGAGGGATGGAGGAGATGGGGCTGGGGGGAGGCAGGTGATGGGGGTAGGTGAGGGGGTGAGGGCCTTGGGATGCCCCTGGTTTGGGTGTACTGGGGGGGTGTGATCCAGCCAGCCCCTACTGGGCTGGGGAGCGGGGCCCTGGGAGGGCTGCGGGTTCAAAGTGGCCCCCGCTCAGCTGCAGGGGACAAAGGGCTGGGAACGAGGAGTGGCCCTGTAGGGGAAGGAGGCTGCACAGTGGGGGCAGAACCACCCTGAGCAGGGTGTTCCCCCCACAGGGGTGGTGTGGGATGGGGCCTAGCGCACATTGTGGGGTTGTTCTTCTCCGGGACCCTAAATCCTGCTGCAGCCCTGCAGCCAGGGAGCCCCCTGAGGCATTATTTTTGCCTCCGTGGAGCTTGCAGCGAGGCAGGGGCACGGGGTCGCCCCCCCCTTACAGCTGCGGGTGCAGGGGGCAGGCAGCAATCCCCACAGGCTCCTCCTGAGAGTGAGGAGCCAGCGTGGGGCTGTGCAGGTGGCCGGGAGCCGCCCCGCTTCCGGCCCCGCGGGGAGGGGCAGAGCCCGTTTCCTTCTGGGGGAGGCCCGGGGTCCTCAATGCTCCCCTCCTGCAGATGCCTGGACCCAGCGGTGGGTGGAATCCAAGCACAAGCCGGACTACGGCCGCTTCGTGCTGACCGCCGGCAAGTTCTACGGCGACGCTGAGAAGGACAAAGGTGAGGCAGGGACTCCTGGCAACAATTAATTAATTAACGACTATGTGCTCGTTACAGCACTGGCTGGGGGCAGCGGTGCTGCTCAGGGCTGAGCACGGGGGGGGGGGGTTTGGTGCCCCGACAGGGATCCAGACGAGCCAGGACGCCCGTTTCTACGCCCTCTCATCGCGTTTCGAGCCCTTCAGCAACCGTGACAAGACGCTGGTGGTGCAGTTCACGGTGAAGCACGAGCAGAACATCGACTGCGGCGGGGGCTACGTCAAGCTCTTCCCGGCCGGCCTGAGCCAGGAGGACATGCACGGCGACTCAGAGTACAACATCATGTTCGGTGGGTGGCCGCCCCTCCCCTTGCTGCCCCCCCCCAGGCAGCAGCAGGCTCAGTTCCCCCCCTGTAACCTCTCTGTCCCCCCCCCAGGCCCTGATATCTGCGGCCCCGGCACCAAGAAGGTGCACGTTATCTTCAACTACAAGGGCAAGAACGTTCTCATCAACAAGGACATCCGCTGCAAGGTGCGTGGGGGGGCGCGGGGGGGCTCAGCCCCTCCTGGCGGTGCTGTGGGGATGAGCCCAGCCCCGCTGAGCGCCCCCTCCCCCCACAGGACGACGAGTTCACCCACCTCTACACCCTGATCGTGCGCCCTGACAACACCTACGAGGTGAAGATCGACAACAGCAAGGTGGAGTCGGGGAGCCTGGAGGACGACTGGGACTTCCTGCCCCCCAAAAAGATCAAGGACCCCGAGGCCAAGAAGCCGGACGACTGGGATGAGCGGGCCAAGATCGACGACCCCGAGGACTCCAAGCCTGAGGTGGGGGGCACCCAAGGGGCTGGGGAGGGGTTGGGGGGGGAGGGGTTGTGGCAGAGTCCTGACCCCTCTTTTTTTTGGCCCCCCCCCCCCCTCCCCAGGACTGGGACAAGCCTGAGCACATCCCAGACCCCGACGCCAAGAAGCCGGAGGACTGGGATGAGGAGATGGACGGGGAGTGGGAGCCCCCCGTCATCCAGAACCCCGAGTACAAGGTGAAGCCTGGCGCTGCCCCCCCCCTTTCCCCCCCCCCCCCGGGAGCCAATTTGGGGCTGTGCCCCCCCCTCTGAACCCTGCCTCTGCCCCCTCAGGGCGAGTGGAGGCCGCGGCAGATCGACAACCCCAACTACAAGGGGAAGTGGGTGCACCCTGAGATCGACAACCCCGAGTACACGCCCGACCCCAGCATCTACGCCTACGACAGCTTCGGAGTCATTGGCCTTGACCTGTGGCAGGTGGGAGGAGGGGGCGGTGCTGGGGGTGCCCCCCCCGGGTTTTTGGGGGTCCCCACACCCCCCCCAGGGGTCCCGCTGAGCCCCCCCCTGCTCTGCTCTAGGTGAAGTCAGGCACCATCTTCGACAATTTCCTCATCACCGACGATGAGAAGTTCGCCGAGGAGTTCGGCAACGACACCTGGGGGGCCACCAAGGTACAGGGGGGGGACACACAACCAGAGCCGGGTTCCCCCCGTGTCCCAGGGGTGTTGGGGGCACGGCCGTGCCCCACCCGTGTCCCCCATTGGGGCATGGCCGTGACCCCCCCCCACGCCCCGCAGGAGGCGGAGAGGAAGATGAAGGAGGCGCAGGATGAGGAGCAGCGCAAGAAGCAGGAGGAGGAGGACAAACAGCGCAAGGAGGAGGAGGGGGACGAGGAGGGGGACGCGGACGACGACGAGGAGGAAGATGACGAAGACGAGGAGGCGGAGAAGGAGGAGGACGCGGGGGCGACCCCCAAGGATGAGCTGTGAGGGGGGGGGGAGGCCCCGGTCCCGCCGCACCGGGCCCCGCCGGGGCAGCGCCCCGACCCCGCGGGGAGCGAGCGTAATGTCTCTGTGAGACCTGGACTTCGGTTTTTTTTTTAACGGGCGGCCCCTCCCGGCCCGGGGGGGGGGAATGGGACGGCGCCGGGGCTCGCCCGGGGGAGGGGGAGGGGAGGAGGGGGAGGGGCGCGGGGCGAGGACTCAGGAACGGCACCGGGCCCGGTACCGGGGGGGGAGGGGGAAGCTGCGGGCCCTGGTACCGGGAGGGGGTGGGGTCGCGGCCCCCGGTGCCGGGGTGGGGTTGGAGGGGTTGGGGGTGGGGTGAGGGCGCCCCCCGCGCCCGTCGGTGGCCGCGCCGCGGTTTCTGTTTAAATTAAAGCTCGTCCCGGCCCCTCCCGCCTCGCCTCGGCTCTGTCCGCCCGCGCCATCTTCTCTGCGCGCCGCCATTTTGTGCGCGCCGCGCCTCACGTGACCCCGCGGGGGCGGCATCACCCCCATCACGTGACCTAGCGGGGCAGCATCACCCCTCGTCACGTGACCGCGCCGTGTGCAGCACCCACCACCCCTCGTCACGTGACGACGGCGGGTAGGGAAGGGAGGGGGGAATGGGGAGGAGGGGGGGAGCGGGGAGTGACGCCAGTTCCGGTCCGGCGCGGTCACGTGGGGCGGAAGCGGCGGGGCGCCTAAGATGGCGGCGGCGTGAGTTGCATGTTGTGGGGCCGCCGGGAGGAGCCGGAGCCGCCGCCGCCGCCATGGCGGTGACCGTGACGCTGAAGACGCTGCAGCAGCAAACCTTCAAGATCCGCATGGAGCCGCACGAGACGGTGCCGGGGGAGGGGGGGCCGGGGGGGGGGGTTGGGGGCTGTTGGGGGAGGTGTTCGGGGCGCCCCTCCCCCCCCCCCCTTGGCGTTGGGGGGGGCGGGTTCGGCTTTGGGGGGGGGTTGGGGGGGCTCGGGGGGGCCCCGTGGAGGCAGGGGGCGGTTGGGGGGTGCTGCCCCCCCCCCCCTTTTTTCCGTTCCCCTAATGGTGCGGCCCCCCCGCATCCTGCGCCCCCCCCCGCCCCCCGAAATGGGGCAGTCCCCTCCCCCCCACCCCCCCCAATCTCCCTCCTCTCCCCCCCCATCCCCCCCCATCCCCCCCCCATTCCTTCCCCATCACAATGGTGCAGTCCCAACCCCCCCAAATCGGACACCACCCCCCCGTAGCCCCCCCCCCCCAATGGTGCAGTCCAAGCTCCCCCTCCCCCCACCCCCCCCCAAAATGGGGCAACCCCGGGGGCTTTTGTTTGGGGCCGGGGGTCCCCACCAAGCCCTGTGGGGCCGGGGGAGCTCAGGCAGCCCCCCCCGGGGTTGTAGCCCAAGAGAACGCCCCCCCCCCTCGCTTTTGGGGTGAGCTCCTGCTTTTGGGGGCAATCTCCTGCTTTTTTGGGTGCCCTCGTTTTTGGGGTGATCTCCTACTTTTGGGTACAGTCTCTTGTTTTTGGGGTGCCCCTTGCTTTTGGGGTGAGCTGCTGATTTTGGGGGTGCCCCTGCTGTTGGGGTGATTCTCTTCTGTTTGAGATGCTTTTTCCTTGTGGGGGTGCCTCCACTTTTGGGGTGATCTCAGCCTAGTGCTGCAATTTGACAGTGATTCTTCCTTTTTGGGGGTGATCGTCTTCTCTTTAGGGTGAGCTCTTCCTTTTGGGATTCCCCCCCCTTTTGGGATTCCCCCTTCCTTTTGGGATACCCCTACTTTTGTTGCCATTTCCCCCTTTCGTGTTACCCCCTCCGTTTTGGGGTTCCTCCCCGTTTTGGGATGACCCCCCCCCCCGTGCCCACCCCCCAGGTGCGGGCGCTGAAGGAGAAGATCGAGGCAGAGAAGGGCAGCGACGCCTTCCCCGTGGCGGGCCAGAAGCTGATCTACGCCGGCAAGATCCTGAGTGACGAGGTGCCCATCCGCGAGTACCGCATCGACGAGAAGAACTTCGTCGTCGTCATGGTCACCAAGGTGCCCCCCCTTCCCCAAACCCCCCCCCCCCCCCCCCAACCCCCAAATCCCCCCTCACCTCACCCCCTCCTCCCGCAGGCCAAAGCTGCCGCGCTGGGCACTGCCGCCCCCGAAGCCACCTCAGCTGCTGCCGCCACCTCAGACCCCTCCCCGGCGCCGGGGCCCCCCCCGGCCACTGACGCTGTCCCCCCCTCCACCGCCGGCGGCCCCCAGCGAGGAGCCACCCCCCCAGGACCTCCCCCCACTCACGGCAGCGGAGCCCGTGGCCAGGTGAGGAGGAACGGGGCCGTTTGTAATGGGGGGGGGGGGGGGGGGGGGGGGTCGGGGGGGGGATTTAAATTTATTTATTTATTTGCCCCCACCCAAATTAGCTGGGGGGGGGGGGGGGGGGGGTCGGGGCTGAGCACAAAGGGGGTTTTGGGTGAGATTCAGGGAGTTTTGGGGGGGGTGGGGACATACGGAGGGGGTTTTGGGGTGTGGTAGGGAAAGGGGGATGGGGTGGGGGATTTTTTTTGTGGGGTGGTCCGGGGGGGGGGGGCTGGTTAAACCTCTCAGAAGAGCCCCGCTGCCACGTCTCTCTCTTGAATTCGCAGCTCTGTTCCCCCCCCAGGTGGTGCGGGGCGCTCGGCCGATGCTGCCTCCACCCTCGGTGGGTGCTGGGGGGGGGGGGGGGGGGGAGGGGTTACAAGGGGGGGGGCTGCAGGGGAGTGGGGGAGGGCGGGGGGGGGGGAGAGCTCCAGGAGCACGTGGAGGGGTTTGGTAAGTGGGGGATGGGGGGGGAGAAGGTGGGGGGGATGGAGAGGTGGAGGGGGATTGGGAGGGGTGCAATATTGGGGGGGGCACAATATGGGGGGGCCCCAAAATAAAAAAATTGGGGGCTTGTGGGGGCAGAACGGGGCTTGGGGGTGGGGTTTTGGGTAGGGGTGGGGGGGATATCGGTTGGGGTGGGGCAGGGCAGACCCTGCCGAGGGTTTTTGGGGTATGGGGGGGGGGGATTTTTTTTTGTGGGGGGGGGGTCAGGGGGGTGGCGCTGACCCCTCCCCGCAGTGACGGGCTCGGAGTACGAGACGATGCTGACCGAGATCATGTCCATGGGCTACGAGCGCGAGCGGGTGGTGGCCGCGCTGCGGGCCAGCTACAACAACCCCCACCGCGCCGTCGAGTACCTGCTGACGGTGAGCGGGGGCTGGGGGGGTGCCGAGGGGGGCTGGGGAGGGGGGCTGCGACCCCCCCGACCCCCCCCCTCACCCTCTGCACCCCCCCCCCCCCCCAGGGCATCCCCGGCAGCCCCGAGCCCGAGCGGCCGCCGGTGCAAGAGAGCCGCCCCCCGGAGCAGCCCCCGCCTGAAGGTCGGTGGGGGCAGGGCCTCGGTGTGGACACGCCCCCCAGTGGGAGGGTCCAGGAGTGGCCACGCCCCCTCGTGTTGGGTGGGCGGGGCCTGTGGTGGGGGCAGGGCTTGGGGTTAATGCATTTGTGGGATGGGGATAGAGGGGGAGTGGGGGTATGGCCTGGGGGAGCCCCACCCACCTGATGGAAGCCCCACCCACCTGATGGAAGCCCCACCCACCTATGGGGGAGCCCTGCCCATCTGATGGAAGCCCCGCCTCCCCCCAAAGCCCTCCTTTAGGCTGGGCAGCTCCCTGGGCAGGGGTGGGGCTTACCCCCGGCTCCACCCCTTTGTGGGCGTGTCCCGGCTCAACACGAGGGGTGTGGTCGATGCTGGGGTGGGCGTGGCTTAGTTAGGCCCCCCCCCCCCCCCCCCCCCCCCCCCCCCCAGGGGAGAACCCGCTGGAGTTCCTGCGGGAGCAGCCGCAGTTCCAGAACATGCGGCAGGTGATCCAGCAGAACCCGGCCCTGCTGCCCGCCCTGCTCCAGCAGCTGGGCCAGGAGAACCCCCAGCTCCTGCAGGTACCGCGCCCCCCCCCCCACACCCCCCACAACCCCCCCGGGACCCCCAAACCCACCCCTTCATCCTCCTCCTTCCCCCCAGCAAATCAGCCAGCACCAGGAGCAGTTCATCCAGATGTTGAACGAGCCGCTGGGCGAGCTGGGCGAGCTGGAGGGCGAGATGGGGGCCATCGGGGACGAGTCCCCGCAGATGAACTACATCCAAGTGACGCCTCAGGAAAAAGAAGCCATAGAAAGGGTGAGGGGGGGGCGCGGGGGGGGCGGCCGTCAGTAGGGACCAGAGTTAACGCTGGGGGGGGTCCTCCCGGGGTTTTATTTTTTGGAGCCAGGCTCAGTTGAGGTGATGGGAGTGCAGCAGAGCGCCAGTTGGAGCAATAAGCGATAAAATAATTAGCAGTAAGAGGAATAATTGACTAGGAATCTGACTTAATTTGGGGTAACTGCTCCCCAGCCAGCAGCAGGGGGCAGAGTTAATGCTGGGAGGGAGCGGGGGGGCTCTGGATGTTTTATTTTTTGGAGCCAGACTTAATGAGGGGGACGGGGGACCAGGGAGTGTCAGCAGGAGCAGGAACTGCTCTAATAATTAGCAGCAGGAGCAATAATTGATGAGGAATCTTGAGTTAATTTGGGGTAACTGCTCCCCAGCCATGAGTAGAGACCAGAGTTAACGCCCCAAAGCACGACTGCAGGGTCGCTGTCTGCGGGGGGGGGGCATCACCTCCTGTGGGAGGGTGGGGGGGGGGTCGCGGGGGTGTCGGTAGGGCTCAGAGTGACCCCCCCCCCCCCCCCCCCCCCCAGTTGAAGGCGCTGGGCTTCCCCGAGAGCCTGGTGATCCAGGCCTACTTCGCCTGTGAGAAGAACGAGAACCTGGCGGCCAACTTCCTGCTCAGCCAGAACTTCGACGACGACTGAGACCCACACGGGGGGGCCGGGAACCCCCCCCCCACGGCCCCCCCCCCGGGGCTGCATGGCCCCCCCAGGGGCTGCACGGCCTCGTCCCCCCCCGGGGGAGGGGGGGGGTGCAGGGAGGGGCAAGGCTAGGACCCCCCCTTGGGGCCCTGCCATGTCCTGGGGGGGGGGGGGGCAGCAGTGGGTGCTGCCCCCCCCCCCAGGGCCCACTCCGGGCAAAGGCTTCCTCCCTGTGTCCCCCCCCCCTCCCCAAATTCCTCCTCCCTCCCCCTCCCCAAATTTCCCTCTCCCCTGTTTGGCCCTGGAAGGGGGGGGGGGGGGGGGGGAAGGGCAGCCCCCATGGAAGATTTAAAAAAAAAGAAAATAAAAATAAACAAAACACAAAGAAAACAGCCCCGGGGGCAGAGATTAAATACAGAATTTTAAACCCGCCCCCGCGTGCGAGCACCCGGCTTTTGGGGGAGGAAGGCAAGATTCTGGGGAAAGAATGAGGCTTCTGGGGGAAGAACAACGTGTTTCGGGGGAAGAATGAGGCCTTTTGGGGAAGGAGGAACCCCCTCCAGGGCTTTTGGGGGAAAAAGGAGGTTTTTTGGGGGTGCTTCAGGCTGGGGTGGGGGCAGTCAGCCCTGCACACGCCCCCCCCCCCCCCCAGGGATTTTGGGGGAAACAACCCAATCCCTCTTGGGGGAGGGGTGTTGGGGTCTCCATTCAGGAGCACTACGGGGGGGGGGGGGGGGGGCGGGGGGGTCCTCTCCCACCCTGGGACTTCCGGGGGGGGGAGCTTTTGGAGAAAAAAGGGGCTCTTTTGGGGAAGGAACGACACCTTTTGGGGGAAAAACAAGGTCTTTTGGGCAGGGGGGGGGCAGTCAGCCCAGCACCCTCCCAGTGATTTTTGGGGAAACGACCCAATTTCACTCCTGTTTTATTTTTTTGGGGGGGGCCTCCCCCACCCTGGGACTGCCGGGGGGGGGGGCTTTTGGAGAAAAAAGGGGCTCTTTTCGGAAAGGAACACCTTTTGGGGGAAAAACATTTTGAGGGAAAAACAAGGTCTTTTGGGCAGGGGGGGCAGCCAGCCAGCACCCTCCTGGCGATTTTGGGGGAAATGACTCCTCTTTTTGGGAAAACACTCCTGGTTTTGTTTTTTTTTTTTTTTTTTGGGGGGGAGTCTCCGTTCACGAGTGCTCCGGGGGGGGCCTCCCCCACCCCGCTCCCACCGGGGGGGGGACGCTGAGAGGCGGCAGCGGCCTCGGCGGCGGCCAGGGCGCTGCGGGCGGCCTCCTCCCGCTCCTGCCGCCGCCGCCGCTTCTCCTGGCGCCGCTCATCCCGCTCCAGCTCCTGCAGCAGCGCCTGGGCCCGGGGGTCTCCGGCACGGGGGGGGCCCCCCAGGCGCGCCCCCCGCCTCCGCAAGCAGCCGCTGCCTCCGGGCGGCCTCCCGCAGGCTCCGCTCCCGAGCCTCCGCCCGCTCCTGCCTCCAGGCCGCCACCGCCGCCGGCATCGCCGCCAGGCTCCGCGCCACCAACTGCTGCCTGCGGGGACGGGAACGGAACGGGGGGGGGTCGGGGGGGGGCACCGGGAGCTGCCCCCCTCCCCCCCCCCCACACACGCACACACCGGGAGCTGCCCCGGTGCTTCCTGACTGAACCCGAGGGGGTTCGCGGTTCCCCCCCCCTCCCATCCCTGGTGTCCCCCCCCCCCATCCCCAGTACCCCCCCCCCCCCCCCCTCCGGTCCCAGCTTTCCCTGGTTCTCCCGGTCCCCCCCCTCCAATCCCAGCCCCCTCCGGTTCTCCCGGTGCCCCCCCCATCCCCGGTACCCCCCCCCCCGTCCACCCCCAGCCCCGTCCCCACCTCTCCTCCCTCCGCCTCGCCTCCTCCCTCTCCCGCCGCTCCAGCTCCGCCTCCCGGTCCCGCAGCGCCGGTTCCCACTCCCGCTCCTCCGCCTCCCGCTCCCGCAGCTCCTCGGGGCTGGGCCATAGCCGCTCCGCCGCCACCCCCGCCGCCTCCCCCAGCCTCCCGAAGCGCCGCGCCGCCGCCCGCCGCTCCTCGGCCCCCGGGGGCGGCCGCGAAACCGCGCGGGGCCGCAGCGGGGCCGCCCGGTACGGCCGCACCGGGACCGCGGCCCGGGCCAGGCCCAGCCCCAGGCCCCGCAGAGTGGGCGCCGCCATCTTGTGCGGCGGGGTGGAAGTGGCGGCGGGCGGGCGGGAGAAGGGCGGAAGCGGGTGAAGGTGAGGGCGGAAGCGGGTGAAGGTGAAGGCGGAAGTGGATGAAGCTGAGGGCGGAAGTAGGTGAAGGTGAGGGCTGAAGTGGAAGAAGGTGAGGGCGGAAGTGGGGCGGGGAGATGAAGTTGGGGGGGGGAAACGGGGGGGGGGAGGAGGAGAAGGAGGGGAGGGGTAGAGGCAAGGGGGAGGCACGGGGGGGGGAGGGGGGCCCCGATATTTGGGGTGACCCCGGTGGACCAATATTTAGGGGGCGGGGCGCGATATTTGGGGGGAGGGGGGGCGATTTTTGGGGTGACCCCTGGGAGGGGTCCCAATATTGTGGGTGCTGGAGGGGCCCCGATATTTGGGGGTCACCGAGGGGAGGGGCGAAATTTGGGGTGACCCCGGGGGGGGGGTGAACATTATTTGGGAAGACCCGGGGAGGGGCTGCGATATTTGGGGTGACCCGGGGGGGGTCCCAATATTTGGGGGGCCCCGGGGGGCCCCGATATTTAGGATGAGCCGGGGGGGGGCCTCCCACACCGCCCCCAACGCTGGCCCCCCCCCCCGGGAGTTGGGCTCGGGCTCCCCTCCCCCCGCTTTGGCTCGAGCCGCGGGGCCGGGGGGAGCCGGGGGGGCCCTAATGGCTTCCAGGCCTCGGCAGCCGGTGAAAAACCGCCACGAACCGGAGCCAAAATCCCCCGAATTCGCCCCAAAACCTCCCCAGGGCCTCCCCCGCCGTGGGGACCCGGCCCCCCCCTCGTCCCTCCCCGCGGCCCCAGGTGTCCGGGGGGGGCTGTGGGAGGGGCTGGAAGGCGGCTGGGTTTTGGGGCAGTTTTGCCCGATTTTGGGACCTCCACGGTTCCCATGCTGCTGCCTTTGTCCTTCCTGAAGCTCTGCCCCGGAGGGGGGGCGTTTGTGCCCCCCCCCCCCCCCGGTCCTTCCTGCCCAGCCGTGTGTGTCCTGGGGCTGGCAGGTGGCTTATCACGACATATCGTGGCGTGTCACGACGTATCGCCGTGCGTCGCTACATATCGTGGCGTGTCACGATGCATCGTGGTGTGTCAAGACGTGTCACCACATGTCACGACATATTGCAGTGTGTCCCGGCATATTGCAGCATGCCCCGACATATCATGGCATGTCACGACATATCATGGTGTATCTCGATATATCATGGCATGTCATGACATATCGCAGTGTGTCCCGGCATCTTGCAGCGTGTCATGACATCATGGTGTGTCCCGCCATATCGCTGGCGTGTCACGACATATTGTGGTGTGTCTCGATAAATCATGACATGACTCGACCTCGTGGTGTGTCTCGACATATTGTGGCATGTCACGACACCTATCACCGTGTCACCGTGTCCTCCAGCTGCAGCCGGGTGTCCCCATGCCCCTCCTTGGGGGGGCCACCCCCATTTTGGGCCACTTTCCCCCTTCCCTGTGCTCAGCCCCCCCCAGCACTGTTGGGGCTTTGTTCAGAGCCCCCCCCCCAACCATGGGACCCCGTGACATCACCCCCTGTGACATCACCCCCTGTGACGTCGCCCCCCCCCCGATGTCCCCCCTCCCCCGGTGCCCCCCCCCAGCAGCGAAGGGGTGCTGGCGGCGGTGCCAGCGCTGGCAGCGGGTGGTGACAGATGGCAGCGGCCGAGGGACAGATGGGGGGGCACCGGCACCGCCACAGCACCGGCACGGCACTGTCACGGCACTGTCACGACATGGCACTGTCACAGTGCTGCCGCTGTCACGACATTGTCACCATCACGGCACTGCCATGGTCACGGCCCCGCTGCTGTCACCGTCACCGCGCTGCCGCTGTCACCACCACGCCCGTGTCCCGGCCCCGCCCCTGTCGCGACATGTCGCTGCCCCCCCCTTCCCATCCCCCCCCCAGTGCCCGTGGGGTCCCAGTCCCCCGAGGCTCCCCATGCGAGGGGTCGTGGCCAAGCGCCGAGGGGGCGTGTCCCCAACCCAGGGGGCGTGTCCCCAACCCAGAGGGCGTGTCCATCCCGGGGGAGGGCGTGGCCGTACCGCGGGGTGGGCTCGAGGGGGGGCGTGGCCGAGGCGGTGGAGGTGGGCGTGGCTCGGGGGTGGGCGGGGCCGGTGGGCGGGGCCTCAGCGGCGCTTCCCGCCGGCAAAAGTGCGGCGGGCGCCCAACTTCGGCCAAACTTTCCCCGCGCTGCCGCCACCGCCCGGTCCCGGTCCCGGTTCCCCGGTCCCGGTTCCCCGGTCCCGGTCGCGGCCCCCCCCCGGCCATGCCCCGCCGCGGCTGACACCGCCGCCATGTACTCCCCGTACTGCCTCACCCAGGTACGGGCCGGGAGCGGGGGGCCGGTACCGGGGGTGGGACGGTGCCGGGAGTACCGGGGGGAGCCGTCCGGTACCGGGGGGGGGGGCGTCCGGTACCGGGGGTGGGCGTCCGGTACCGGGGGGGGGGTGTTCGGTACCGGGGGGGGGCCCTGGAGCCGCCCTCCGGAGGGTTTGGGGTTTGCTTCGCGTTTGCACCTCCCTGAAAATGCGGGGGGGGGGCACGGAGCCCCCCCCCTCTGTCCCCCCCCATCTCCCCGGTGCCCGGTACCGGGGAGGCAGCGCTCCCGCTGAAAGCGCCCGGTAGCGGTGGGGGACCCCCGGAGGGGCTGTGCCAGGTCCCGGGACCGGGGAAAAAGCGGCGGGGGAGTCCCGGGGGGGGGGGCCCTGTCTGGGAACGGTCCCGGTCCCGGTCCCGGCTGGGGGCTGCTCCCGGTCCCGGAGGGTCGGGGGGGGCCCCGAGACCCCGCGCTGCGGCTCCCCCCGGGGCGGGGTGAGCGGGGGGGCTGCTGCCCGCTGCCGCCGTCCCTGCCGCATCCCCGGTCGCCCTTCCCCGGTTCCGTCGCGCCCCCCCCCCGGTCCCGCTTGGAGCGGGACAAGCAGCCGCTCCCGGGGCATCCCCGCGCCAAGGACCGGTCCCGGCCCCGGTGCTGCCCGGTGCGGGGTGCAGCGCCCCGGTGGCCGCGAACGGGGACCCCGCGGGCTCCCGGTGCCGCCGCGGTCCCCCCCGGTTCCTGCACCTGGAGAGGGGAGAACCGGGACTGGGACCGGGGGTCCCTGTGCAGGGCGGGGGTGTCACGGCGCGGGGGCCGCCGCTTCTCGCCCCGGGGGGGGGGGCGAAGGGAATGGGGGGGGGATTGGCTTCGGGGAGAGGCAGGGCAAAGGGGGGGAGGACGACGTCGGGGATCGGTGCCGTTGCCCCCCCCCCCCCCCGAAGGTTTCAGTCCTGGGGCTGCGTCCCTGTAGTAGGGGGGCTCCCCCCGGGCCCCCCCCCTTATTCTGGGGGCTGCATCGGAGGCGGCGGCGGCTCAGGCAGCCCCCCCTTCCCCCGCGCGCAGCCGGGGCTTGGCTGGGTTTCGCCCCCCCCCCCCCTCCCTTTGCCCTTTTCTCCCGCTTTTCGGGGCGGTTTTGGCGGCCGGTTGTGTCTGGGCGGGCGGCCAGCGGCGCTTCTCGCAGCTTCGGCGCCCGCCCCGCACACGCGTGTGCACGCGCCAGGAGCCCAGCCTTGCACATGCGTGTGTGCCTCTGCCCGCGCACGCCAGCGACATGCGTGTGCTGGCACACACGCGCGTGTGTGTGTGTGTGCGCGGGCACGCTGCCTGGCAGGCGCTCACCTGGCGCGTGCACACGGCTGCACACGCGCGTGCATGTGCACGACGGCCTTGCGGGAGCGGCTGTGCTGCGCGCGTGCCCGCTGCTGCAGCACGCTCCCATGCGTGTGCACGCCGGCCTTGTGTGCCTCCTGCACGCGTGTGCTTGCACGCCTGCGTGCTCACGGACACGTGCACACCTGTGCCCCGCTCTCCCCGCCCCGCTTCCCTTTTTTTTGAGCGCAATTCGGGGCGGTTTTGGGCCGCTGCCACCATCCCCTATAGCTCCGGCATCGGGCGCGTGCCAGGAGCTGGCCGCGGCTGCTGCGGCACGGATAACGGCACGGGGAGCGGCACCTATAGCGGCACCTATAGCAGCACCTATAGCGGCAGCTCCCGCCGCCGGGCCCCGTGGCTGTGCAGGCGGCGCGGTGCTTATAGGGGCTGGCGGCACCGATCCCCGTCCCCTATAGCGGCCGCGCCGTGCGGCAGCTCCCTGGTGAGCCCCGGCGGGGCTGCGCGCATCGCTGCCCTTATAGCGGGGTGATAATGCCCGGCACGCTCCTTCCTATAGGAAACCCCCCTGCGGGGCGCGCGATGCCCATGGGTGGCGGTGGCACGAGGCGCTGGCGGTGCCGGCAGCTCCGCAGCGGCTCCGGGGGGCGGGGGGGCCGCGGGGTGGCCCCGCTGTGAGCTTCTCCCTGCCCCGGCACTCGGCGCGGGGTGGCACGGTGCCACCACGCGTGGCCGTCCCTATAGGGCGTTCTGGCTGCGGTACAGCCTGGCGCGGGGCGCACGCATGGACCAGAGCCGGCGGCAGCGAGTGCCGTGGCCATTTTCTCTCGAAAACGCAGGAGGAAATTCAGAGCAGGGCCCCCCCCGGACCCGACTGTCCACGCCCCCCGACACCAGCCTCCATGGAGGGGCGCAATGTGGGGACCCTGATGCGTGGGGTGGGGGCCGCAGCCCCTATAGCGGCATGCCGGGGGGGGGGCTGTGGAGTGCAGCACCTATAGCACGGCGTCTGCCGCCCTATGGGGCTGTGCGGTGCGTGGTCCCGTGGGGCGTGAGGGGAACGCACCCGACTCGTGGCACGGCCGTGGGGATAACGCACGGGGTGGGTAGGGGAATAATCACGGCCTCTGTAGGGGAATAACGCACGGCTCGGCTGCGGGAGCGGTGCCTGGAGCGCACGCAGGGCACATGCCGGGTGCGGACGGTGGCGCCGTGGCACCGGCTGCGCCCTAACGCCTGCGTGTGCCGGGGACACGCACGTGGAACCCGCCCGTCCTTCGCTCTGCGTGCGTGCAAGGCGCGTGCTTCGGCCCTCGTGCACGCGCGTGTGGTGCCTGCAGGGACGTGCCCCCCCCCACACCCCACCCCTCCCCAAATCCGTGGGGCGTGCGGCACACGCGCGTGGCAGGCACGGCGCGGCCACGCAACCGCCCTGGGCCCCGCGCGTGGCTGCGGTGTGGCTGATGCAATCGGTGCGGGATGGGCCCCCCCCTAAAATCTTCCCCCCCCCGCCACGTGCGAGGCCGTGCGAGGTGCCCGGGGCGGGGTGGGGGCGGCGACACGCGTGGGCGCTGCACGGTGCTGGGGAGGGGGGGGGACACACGGGGCCAGGCCGTGCGTGTGCCGCGTGTCCGTGCCGCGTGTGCCGAGCCGTGTGCGCCCCCACCCCACGTCCTGGCCCCTTGCCCCCCCCCGGCCCCCCCCCGTACCCCCCCCCCCCAAGCAGCGGGGCCCGTGGTGGCATCAATAATGGAGGAGCCCTGGGCTGGGCTGGGGGGGTCGGGGAGGGCCC